>JAPTYQ010000001.1:13559797-13577218 GCA_029814465.1 Ostorhinchus cyanosoma
GTAACTCAATGTGTGGTTTAGATTAGGAACAATGAACAAATAGGACCAAGGCTGCTGTAGTCCAACGGCATATTTAAAGACATTCATTGACATTCATTTGACCTTTCAAGGTCAAAGGTAATGGCACCAAATGAAAGGCCACATGTGACTTCCTATCTATTGCCAATAGTAATTATATCAATGTCTTCAACTGTTTTTGAAGTTATAACACAATATAAACCAATGGGGATATTTACCATTTTAAAAATTCAAAAATCAATATTTCTCAATTCTTTGAACAAACGTAGTAGACCACACCCCAAAGATGTCCCACAACTTCAAGTCCTTCTGACTGATGGTTTCGGAGAAGAAGATTCTTGAAAAATTGTTTATGGACGATGGACAGATGACAACTGATACCAATAGTCGATACCAGTGATACCACTAAACTGATACCAATAGTCGATACCAGTGATACCACTAAACTGATACCAATTTAGTCCATCAGATCCGTCGGGCCGTTGGACAAAACAATCAGCAGAATGAATTGATATGGAATGTTTCCTGCACCTGCTGACACTGACTGTATGTTATGTGTTTAAAGGTTGTGTTGATACTCGCAGACCTTACGCTGACTCTTACCACAGATTTGGAGCTTTCTATAAGAGCAGTGATGGTGCTTTTCAGATGAGCATCTTTAGCGGGAGCATCGGTGAAGACAAAGATCTCAGAGGTAGATGGTGCAGCAGTCAAGGCCAGCTGTTTGTATGAGTGACAGGAAAAACAACTTTTCACTGCAGTGATACACTGAAGCTAAAATAAAATCAGCTGTGCACTAACTAAATAATGCACAAAATCAAAACTAAAAAGACTCAATAGTTCAGTTTATCACCTTATGATTAGAGTATTGTGTGTGTGTAGTATTCTATTACACACTCTTACTAGTACATTTACTAAAGTGCCACTAGACTAACAAACCTGAAGTCCAGACAGGCACATCTCTGGGATGTCTCCTCCTCCACTAGCGGTCAGGGCATTGATGCTGTCTTTGAAGATGTCTGCATTCGTTGTCATAACCAGAGGTCCAAAACCTGCATATTTCACAGAAAACCAACGCTAAGTGTTCAAATACACATTTCCTAGTGGTAGATGTCTGCAGTTCTAATGTATTTTTCATGCTAATAACAAAATGGGAATACAGAGATTGACATCTAATTAAGTCAGTAAATTCATATGGAAAGACCCCTACCTGGGTCGTTGAAAGGTACGAGGATGTAAGCAGAAGGTTCCTGCTGCGTCCCCCTTTTACTGTCAATGATTTCAAAGGACACTCTCTTGGCTTCGGCAATGTCGTCACTCATACTCCCCGTGGTGTCGATAACAAAACACAGCACAGAGGACTGAGAGAGGCCCATCAGTCTGGAGGAGCGGAAGAGAAAGCAATGACCGACCAGTTCGACGGTGATTCTGGCACGATTTATAACAATAAAAGTACATTTGAATCATACTGCAGGAATTTCTTGTTTCCGACTGCTAATCTGATGTCCTCCAATAACTCCACAGTGGCGTTCACAGCCAAATCAGCCGCTTGGTGGTGAAGTGATCCATGACTGGACCCGGTGTCGTCCTTACTGATGCCTCCGATTGGGTCCTTTTTGCTTGTCTTATCAAAGAAGCCACCGTGACTGCATTTACCTTAGACCAGAGGGAAAAAAGATTTTGGCAGCTTGTCATGACAACATAGGCAACACTATTAAAAAATAATTGTCCGAGTTAACAAATGAGCAGTCCCGACGTGTTACCTGTAGGTTTTTCTGATGAGAAGACGTTGAAGTAGCCTGAAGTGAGAAGTCCCTGCTGCTGAACATCAGGCAGAATGTTATCCTCACAATTGCCATCGGTACAGTTTCTGCAGGTTGGAACGCTTGGGCCTAGAGCAGGTACCAGCAGAAAGAAATTCACCAATTTTTCCAAAAAACATTACACTTTTTTTTCCCATGTTAATATATTTTATTTTTTATTGTCCCAAAGGTTCCAATCTGGCCTATGGGATGAATTTGTGAAGCACAAAAATTTATTAAGATATTAAGAAACAAGAGAGTCAAAATAATTTTAGCTCCAAACTGCAAACTTTTAACAATATTATGCCTATTATTAAATGTTTTGTCCCTTTGTAGATCCACTGTACAAATGATAAGTTAGGACATAATATTGGTAAAATTGCGCATATTCTTCTTGAGAAATGTCTGTTTTTTCAGGTTCATATTTATTGTGAAAGGATAGTTTGTACTTATAAACATTTTCATTCCGCTGCAAAAATCCAAATCTTATCAAGTGTATTTTTCTCATTTCTAGTCCAAATATCTCATCACACTTAAAATAAGACATAATCACCTAAAGAGTGACTTTTCAGTGAGATATAAAGAACTTATTTTTATACAATAGATCTGGAAAATCTTATTTCAAGAAATCTTACCGAGATAATTTTCATTTGTTCCATTAGCAGAGTTTCTTGTTTGAATTAAGCAAAAAAAAAAAATACTGAAAAATCTTGAATTAAGCAAAAAATCTGCCAATCGAACAAATGAAAATTATCTTGGTAAGATTTCTTAAAATAAGATTTTTCAGCTTCCAGAAGCTTTACTGTAAATAATAATGAACAGTTTTACCTCACGTGTATACTATAGGTTGTGTGTGTGTATATAGGGTCAGTGCTCAGCTTAGTGCGTCAGGACAAGGTGTGTATTTGTTAAGTGACATGAGGAGAAAGGCAACAACGCTCCTTTTATGACTTGTCATTCATGCTTGCACAGTCATCGAAAGTGACACGCTGAGTGATTACGAAAACTGTAGAGTTGAAAGACTGCTGCTGTTGAAAACAACACTAGGAGCTGCTACTTACCGGCCAGGTTCTCTAGAGTTTCATCAGGTTTGATCAGGGCGGCGTAAGGAGCATTATTCCCCAGCTCCACCCAGTTACTGTGGCTGTAGAAGTCCTGAACAGACAGACATGGACATTATTTACAACTGTTTTAATTGTGACTCTACCCTGCAAAACTGCAACATAAACCACCCAATGTCCATCAAAGAAAGTCATAAAGCAGGGGCGTCAAACTCATTTGAATTCAGAAGTCACATTTAGCACAATATGAGCTGAACCCGGACCAGTAATATACTAACATAATAATATATATAGAAAATTACAACTCCAAACTTTTCACTATCTTTTAGAGGGAAAAAAGTAAAAATACATCAAGAAAAAATGTATATCTACAAACTATCCTTTTTAAAAATGTGAGTAACATGAACAACCATGAACATGCTGAAACTTATTAAGAAAAAATCTGTGTAATTTTAACAATATTATGCCTCTGCTTCTCAATTGCACATGTGTATTACAAGCTACAGATCATAGTGGATCTACAAATACATAAATCATATAGTGACAGAGAATATTATTAACAAATGATCTCACTTCTCTAAAAAAAATTTCAGGTTGTTCATATTTGTTCAGGTTATTCACATTTTTTGAGACAGGATAGCTTGTAAATGTACAGATTTGTTCTTTTTTACACTAAAACAAAGAGATTACAGGTTATTATGTTAGTATTTGACTGATTCGACCCATTTGAGATTGAATTGGGCTGAATTTCGCATGTGAACTAAAATGATTGTTAATATCTTAAGTGAAAGGTTCGCCACCCATGTCATAAAGTCTTACCTGCAGGGTGTGACACACTTGTCCTAGAACAAACCTCCCAGCCCCGTAGTTCTCCTCCTTCACGCTGGACTTGACAGCAAACACACCTTTTAATATCAGTAAAGATAAGTGAATGAGTTCATTGAAAACTGTGGAAACAAATATAGGGTTCTTTGTGTATTTACAGCGTGTACCTGCGGTGATCACATCTCGGCCTCCGGTGAAGGTTTCATCGTCAAAATGATGCTCCTCACTCAGCACAAATACCACGTCCACTAACGCATTGGTGAAATACATACTCGCAATAGAAGTCTGATACCTGACAGTGGACAAAACCGAAGTGGAAGACCCTGTGGAGGAGCAGGCACTTTGCACCTTCTCTACTGTCAGGCTGTCATCGATCTGGAAGTAAAGAAATGACGAATGAAAACTATTAATGCAAATATCTCAATCGTTGATGGTTTAACCCATAAAGACCCGGTGCTACTTTTGTGGCTTTTCCCACACAATTTCGTTCCTCTTTCTGAAGTGATTTATCACCATTTATTGAAATATTATCCACTGAGTTTTGCATTGTTTCCGTGAAGATCATGTATTTTGTTATATTTAACCCTTTCATGCATGAATTATGTTTTTTAAAAAAAGTATTGTATAGATTTCTTTAGATTGATTTTATTAGTCAAAATTATGTTAAAGTTGAAATGCATTTGGAATTTTTTTTTAAAAATGTGGTTGTATTACGAATATATTTAAGTTCCTGAGACCCAGGACAGTACAAGTTTGTTAATTGGTAATTGCCTATATTGAAAACATGATGCAACACTTTTTTCAGATGGATTTTTCAAATTTTTATGGAATGTCTTTTGTGGTGGACAGTTTTTATTATTTTTTAATAAAGCTGTGAAACTCTTGTCTACAAACATGGACAGTAAACCCATAGCTGGGTCTTGAGAGGTAATTTTATGTGATCACAGAACAGTCCAAATTCAACAACTTTCATTAATTTACTTAAGGTCTATAGAAACTGCCCCCACGTGGTTTGGAGAATATTGCCTTTATAACCCTTTGGAAAGTCAGTTAAACTATGTGTCTACAAATGTGGACATCATGCATGAAAGGGTTAATTCACTGATCATGTAGATGTTCAGAACATATTAAAGTTGAGGGTTATTATATCAGAAACAGAAGAAACTTATGAAAAAATTTACTTTTTCACCAAAACATATCATTACTGGAACAGAAAACAAACATCTCCATCCACTGCCATTTATTCGAGTATATGAGTTTTACTGGTGAATCAATGTTGTGGAAGATGATGGTGTTTCCATAGTAACTACAGAGCCTCTGAACGTCCAAATGGATCATATCTGATGACCATGAAAAGGTGACAAACAACATTTTACACCAATTATTTACATGGATTTATAGGATTAGTGGATCTACAGGTATTAAACAGTTTAGATCAGTAGATCAGTGTTTTTCAACCTTGGGGTCAGAACCTCATGTGGGGTCGCCTGGAATTTCTAGTAATTGATAAAAAAAACAACAACTTCCTAATAAATTGGGTCTTTATAGGTTAAAACTGTGTTTGTACATCCCAAATGTAAAAATGCCTTCAATAACTGAATCCACTTTCATCTGTTACAACTCACGGTCAGGCTGAAGTCCCGTCCCTCCTCGGCGGCAATGTCTCGGCAGACCTGGGCTGTCTTTATGAGGACTGCCTTCTGTGTGATATCACGGTGGGTGGATGAATTCCCTTTACTTGAGAAGAGCGGCTGGAAGCTGTGAGTGTGGTCTAATAGGAGGAGGAGGACCGCCAAGACCACCGTCATGACTGTCTGACTCATGACTGAAGACGCGCAGACGTACCGGGAATTAGAAGATGTTTTCAAGTCTGGACACCTCTGAATGATTTATTTGCTGCGGATAAACTGAACAGAGGTAACGGTAGGTGAGTTGAATAATCTCTCCAGCAGTATATGCAGTAATTCCTCAGTGGGGTTGCTGTAAACAGAGAACAATGAGGTAACTGGCAGTGAACCAGGTGTAACGAGGCAACAAGAAGCAAGTGAAAACACATGATGAACTATTAAGGTAAAAAAAAAAATCAAAAAATCAAATGAGATTATGTTCCAAACTGGCATATGTATTCTATACTAGCATCTGAAGTTTGACATATACAATGAAAATGTAACTTTCCATCTCGACAAAATAAAATCTTTAATATCTTTAACCAGTTTTTGACCTTATAACCTCTTCTTTCTTGTTTAAAAAGGGCAGCTAAAACACCTAATATGACACAAACACATACAAAGCACAAGTCAAAAATAGTATTTCTCCCCTCTATTACCTGTGTAATCTTCAGCAGCATTCCATGTTCAGTCTGAGGTAGATTATATTATGTGCAGACCTGTGTGTTTCCAGCGTATCTGAAACTTCTAGGACTGTGTGAGAGAGTTTGTACTGTTAAGAACAAAAAGGAAAAAAAAAAGGGAAAAAAACCTTCATTCCTCCTTCTTTGCTACTGATAACCTGAGTCATTTGAGTGATGAGAATTCCACTCCCATCCCTCCCTCTGCTTGTTTATTTTTGTATACATTTGTAAGAACATGGGTGTGATTTTGACGGTGACACATCCATTTAGGAATATTGCATAAGCTGGGTTTGACAGACATCCATCTACTGAGGTTGAAGTAGACTGGCTCTCTCCATGCACCTTCTGACATATTGACCCTTTAACCCCTGAGACAAAGGTGCTGCTGTGAGTTTGCATCTGTTTGTTTGAGTGTCCTAAAAGCTGCTGTATGTGTTTGTGTTCCTTTTCTTCAGTGGTTTTGTTTTACTTTGTGATTTAGGGTCAAAACATGGTGGAATATTAGAAAAAGACAAAGAGAGGAACTAAAGTTTGATGGGCTTTTACTAAATAAGACACTCAGAATGTACATCAGTAAGAGATATGGGATGTTGAGCTGTGAACTAGAATGCACTGAACAACAAGTATTTGAATTTTGGCCCAGTAGTTTGTGTTTTGGGGCTTTTTTTTTTTTTTAGTCCACTTACTTTTTAAACCTGGTTGAACTCCAAAAAGCAGTTACAAGGTCGAAACTCGGTAAAAACATATTTAAATAAAAGAAAAAGAAAAAACACCACAACACTACAAACAACAGTAAAAACACAAGGAAAACAGTGTAATCAAAAAAGCCCAAATGGTCTATTCTTATAGTGAGTGAGTCTCATTCACTTCTCTGTTTTACCCCCATTACACAGGAAGCAGAGGATGCACTGAGCATGCTCAGATGTCTATGGAAAGAACAAGGTCTATTCTATCAGCATGTTTGAATTTTCCTATTGAGGAAATGATTCCATTTTTTTGACTATTTAAAATAAATCATACATTTAGAACGCTCACCACAGACACATCAGGGGTTAAAGGGTTAAGGTTGTTTTATCTTTCATATGATTGCTGAAAACTAATAGTCCTTGGCTGCAGAACATCCCTAATGTGTGATTCCTTTCTCACAGACCTAGTTTTTGTTTCTGTTATTTTATCTCTATTTTCTATTCAATAAGAGATTTTATTGTTGGAAAGTATTTTTGACTTATGAAAACTGCTGTATTGACTATGATCAGTGCTTCTGTAATCCCTCCTCTCTCCTGCCCACTCTGAGTCTAGTCCTGTCATTGTCTTTGTGGGTGGATGTCACATCTTTATTTGTGTGTATTCTGTCATTGTCCATATCCTTATCAGGAGGGTGTGAAGTTGTGTATTTGGGGTCCTCTCCATGAACGGTGCCTGAAATGCAGCTCGTCATTTCTTTGATAATAGTGCAAGCAAAAGGCTTTTACAGTAAAAGCAATGAAACTTTACCATATTAGAGTCACCAATAAAGAAGTCATATGTGCTCAACAGCTGTGAAATGTGACTTTCTATGAATTAATGAGAAAATCAGTTTTACTCAAAAGAAATGTTTATTTCTGAACTACTGGTTCTACTTCAAAATACTGAACATTAGAATATGCTCATGTTTCATGAGATCAATAAGATTTATGAATCTCTAATATTAATACACATAAACCTTTATGTTTATATAATATGCAATAACACTTTATCATTTGTTTTCAAATTCATCTCATAAAAGTATTTAAGTTTAGACCAGTGTCATGTTTTATACACTGCTGTGGTTGAAAATCCATCCATCCATCCATCCATCCATCCATCCATCCATCCATCCATCCATCCATCCAATTATCATATACATGCAAATGTCTTCCCTTTTTGTCTTGTTTTTATTCTGTGTGCTCTATATATTAACTATTAAATGACATCCTGTTCCTGTATATTAGTTTTCTTTTGCTTCATTTTGAATAGAGGAGTCATCACAGGTCATCTAGGAACCTAGATGACCTTTTCATACTCAGTTTTCACAGCTGCATAAGTCCATACATTTTGAGGCATTAACAACCTCTGGTGCAGATTAGAAGAGACAGAACTGAACCACACAGGAGTTTGAATTAAAGGATGTTATGCAACACCAACAGTTTTCTTAAGAAAGAATAGGGAGTTTTGCACATCCGTTTTTTATTATCTACACACCCACACACCAATGATGCATAATTTCTGAGATGCATTAAAAGATATGATCTCACCGAAAAGTATTGCTACCACAGAACAATTTTATCTTCCGGATTAACAAATGGTGTAACGCAGTCCTGGGGAATAGGAATCTTGTCTACATGTTTCCAAGACATCAGTAAAGCATGTATGAGGTATTTGGCAAAAAGTAAAACAACATAGTTAAAATGATAAACTGTCTTAAGCGTCGACATGTTAAAGGATTACACCATTCAGTCACGTCAAACTACATCAACAGGTCATTGTGAAATTCTAGACAATAGAGTGTGAGACAGCAGGAAAGAACTTCACCTGAAGAGTAACATTCCTACACGTACACATGTTAAGAACATATAGCTACTATGTACTGTTATCCACGAGAGTTCAGGAAAAGGCCTCTATGGGTGGGGTAGTATACAGGTTTGTCTTTTCAAGGGAGGGTCAGTTTTGAAATGATTACATGGTAAAGATGAATACAGTTGATGGAGTGAAAATAAATAGATTTGATTAAATATTGGGTCCCGTGTACGGACAATGTGTCTGATGATGGCCTTGAACTGAAAGAAGAGTTGAATCCTGTAATAATAAAAACTTCTCCCTTACACATCAATACAAAGGATTATTTAAGAAAATCTAAGTTTATGTGGTATATGTGGTAACGATGCTAACGGTGCTAACAGAGCCTGGACTGTCAGAGGCATTTCTGAACGGGGCTAATGCGCACAGCTAGCATTAGCTTAACTCCATTCTGAGTCCCACACTTTGTATATTCCATATGAAACACGACTAATATAAATAAAATAATATAAAATATCGTCATTCACACAAATAAAGAAACATTATCCTACTAAAATGCTGGTTTTATATTACTACATTACACACGGAGTTACAACAGACATCTACACAGTTAAATTTTATTGCATAAAGTTACTACTAAGATCACATTTTAATTTTGTGACTAATAATGTCTTACTTACACTTTATAAAGTGGATGGATGTGGGTTCAGTCCTCCATGTCGGCCTTCATATCCTCTTTTGTGCCTTCTAATACTAACAGTGTAATACTGTGAACAAATGCTTTTAAGCTACTGTAAATACATTTATTTACCCATAATGCATTGCAATATACCCCTTGTAAATTGTTAGAATAAGAAGCTACTTTAATTTTTTTTGACTGTAGAAATCACAGAAATTTGTTACAGTGTAGATTCTATTTTTTGGTATTTTGGGTGGGGTTTTTTTTGGTTGTTTTTTTTAATGGAAATCATGCGCAATAAAGAACAATTCATCATAAAGTCAACATATAAAGGATGATTCATGTTCCTGTAATCTGAAGTCTAGTGAAGTAAAATTGTCATTGTATTAATATCTGCACTGTGTGTGATGAAATGAATGAAAACAGCTATGATTCAATGCTATTTCAACAATATTTATTTTCAGTGCAACTCTGGACTCCAGACTGTTTATGAGTTATTGAACAATGCCTGAGAGTTAAAGGACAACTCTAGCAGGACTGTAATTGTTGGAGTGTAAAGATGAAGCAGCAGTTTTCCTACGGTTTTCTAAAATCTTGACAATGATAAAAAGTACCAGAATTGTTATTGTAATTACAGAAAGGACAATGAAAATCAGCCAAAATATATCCAAAGGTAAAGCAGATATTGGATGCAGCATATTGGTCTGTACGTCATAAACACAGTTCAGGTTGCTCTTCAGTTTGTAGACCACCTGACATCTCTTTGTATTCGTCTCAGTGTCTGTGACTTTAAAAACCTCATATGGGGGAATCAGGATCTGCTTCTTTAATTTCAAGACTGAGTAATATGTTATATCAGCTCCGAAACATGTGTAAACTTCAAAACAAGTCTGGCATGTAAAATTCAACTCAGATGATGCCAACACAAAAGAGCTGAAGCGGATTTGTTTGTTGGAGATGTTCAGGTGTAAAGCTGTGTCTGTTCTGTAGTTTGTATGGACACATGTCACCTGACTGTGCCTCAGAGTCTGGACGGCTTCAGCGAGTGATAAATACATGGAACGATACTCAGTGGGTTTATTTCCACCCAGCCGTCTTCCTGTTTCTGCTGCAGCGTCAGAGTCTTGATTGACAGACTGATGTAAAATATTTGTGTACAAATAAATGGCAACTGAGTGATGTTTGTCAACGTAAATGTGTGCAGGATCTTTAGCATTTTCCTCTGCATCATGTTGGATTTGGTTAAAGTTTACAGTGCTTTCCCATTTTTGCAGGATGACTTCATCAGCCATCTTCACAACTGTAGCTTTGGATCCACAGTCTTCCAATGTGTTCTCACTGGGGTCAAAGGTCAAATCCTGTGTTGAGTTCTGAGAAGAGGGAAAAGAGAGTATTCAGGACTGGTGTTTGTCCAGTAGAGGGCAGCAGACACTAAATGAAGAACTCCTCCATGATTATTATTCTATGAGGATTGTCTAACAACAGTCATAACATTAACCCATAAAGACCCAGCGCTGCTTTTGTGTTTCTCTATATTTAGCCATTTTAAAGTGATTTATCACCATTTGCAATAATATTAACCTGTATATTTAGCATTTTTCAATATAAATAATTTATTTTCATGTATTTCATTCACTGCTTATGTAGATGCTCATAAAAGTTCATAGTAAATTCAGTGGATATTTGTCAAAAAATGAGTCTCTTCAAAAAATATCAAAACTTAAACAGAAGGCCACTAATGCATCATTCAGTTGGGTTGTACTCAGGCAAGAAATCCATGTCCAGGCGAGATTCACGTTTTAGACTATTTATTTCCAAGACAAAGTCAAACATACATGCTTTTTTCCCCCATGCTGCATCTCCTTTGCTCTGTTAAAAAACCTGTATCCCTTCCAGGTGCATCCCCTCACTAACCCACCTACCTTCTGCCTGATGCATAGTGCCCCTAGTGACTATACAAAGAAAAAACAGCAACTAATAATCAAATAAATGAAATAGCTCCAACAGTTATTATATCAGAAACAGAAAAAAAATTAAGAAAAAGTGAATTTTTCAGCAAAGATATCAATAACTGGATGTAAAAACAAGTGTGTCCATCTACTGTCATTGATCCAACTCCATGGGTTTGTAGAAGATGATGGTGTTTCCACATTCACTACAGAGCCTCTGAACATCCAAATGGGTCATATCTGATGACCATGAAAAGATGACAAACTGTATTTTACACCAATTATTTATATATATGGATAGGATTAATGGATCAACAGTTTACATCAGTGGATAGGTTTGGTCACCAGTGGCTGTTTGAGTCTTTATGGGTTAAGATACGACTGAGTTATAGTTTTAAAGTACATTCAAACAAATTTATAGTATTAGATAAAAGATGTTATAACCTTCCCAACTGCGTCCTGCCAGTTCCGAGTTACATGGAAGACAATGAGCATCAGCAGCGTCAACAGAAGAGCACAAGAAGTAACAGCCATTAAGGATAAGATTTTCCTCGGACACGATTGCCTTTTCCAGGAAGATATGCATCTAGAATAGAAATCTGCCATTTAGCCACAATGATCTCTATGCATTTAGCTCCAAATAAAATGTCCACTGAAGTTTTATTTGAAAAAAAAAAAAATCCTAAAATTCATCAATGATCAATGTGACTAGAATGATCCCTGCTGTTGATTTACACTGAGCTGACGTTAACATTTGACTATAAAACATTGTCTCATTTCTTGTCTTTACCAACTATTCTTGCTGGAGGCTTTTGGGGCATTAAGACTCAAACATACCTGTGAACAATGGAGTCTCGCAGGTGTTGGACAGGGACACGCCCACTGTCAGAAATAAACAAAATCACACAGACAGACTTTAGTTCGGGTTCTCTTTTAGCTTCTCCTATCTGCTCCCATGACCCTCAACTGACCCCGAAAGACCAGAAAAAAGGTCAATGTCCAAAAAAAACCTCATCTAAGATCTTCCCAAGTTGCACCTAAATATCAAACGTGATGGAAATCGGACAATTTAGTGAAGAAAAATCATATTGATGCTGATTCCAAAGGCCAAATTTGACACATCGACTCCCATTTGACCTTGAAAATGAAGGTTAAGGTTGAAGAGTTATCGTGTTGACACTGATGATCAGCTGCAGGGTACAAACAAGTAAGATATTCAGACATCTCACCATTAACAATAAATGAAATCCCATTAGAAGTGGAGTATTCAGCTCATGCACAAATTAGTGAGTAAGACTGAAAAAAAAACAATAAAAATATACTTTGCACTTTGATATTAGTTTACAGCATTGCACAAAAAAATCCCCTGTCCCTGAGTATCATGTTTAGCCAGTATTTACTCTATATATTTACAATGTTTTGTATCTTACCACATAATTTTGTTGTTCGACTGAAGAGGAACTGCAACCGAAGAGCTTTTTCTGAGATCTATTCTTATATTATATTATCTAGATCTACATTTAGTTGTCTTTTGTCATTATGTCCTACAACTCTGTGCCTCGCCCTTGTTTGTTTTACCTGAGCATGTTACCACACAGGATTTACTTGTAGTACCACACCCCCCCTTTAGACGAAACCCATGTAAACCTCACATAACAGGGCTCTGCAGGTATATGTGTAAAATAAATGGAGCTTAATTGATGAAAAAAACAAAAAAAACCCAAGAAGTATCTTTTGTTAAGCGGTTGTCGATAAAATGCCACACATACTACGCAAACACTACATGAGAGAGATAAGTTCTGCTTTTTTTGCTTTGTGCAGAAGGTGCAGAGGAATGTGAGCAGTGTGGTTGTACCTGTAAATCCAGAGAGCTGGAACCTGCACCTCTAACCACAACAGCATTCACATATGTGGAACTGAAAGGAACATCATGGTTCTGCAGAAAGCATAGAAAAGGTAAGAATGGGATTATACTTTAGTGTTAATATTTCAGCTGATAGTTCCGTCTTATTTAGAGACATTCGAGTTGAGCCTGTTTGCATGTGAGTGATAAGTACATAAAAAAACGACTGATGCACGTTTATGCGAATAGAAGAGTTAGAAATGTTGTGTTAGTTCTGAGCAGTAACACATGTTTTTTTTCTTACAGCCAGGTATGACGTCCGGGAAAAGATGTGTGAGACAAAATCACTGATGAACTGGGCGACCTTTTGTCTTCTGCTGGTGGCGGTGTTGCTTTTGTGTCATGACCCATTTCTAATTCTCTGGTGGCCACAGGATCCTGCAGAGGTGAGATCACAGAATTATTCCACAATGATGTGAGACTGATTCAGTCACACAGAAGAGGTTTCCCTGAAGTCCTTCACTTTGTAGGATTTCAGTCGCTGTTTGAAAGTGGAGACTGTATAGGTGGGAAAATCTGACTTAATGGTCAAAAAAATAGTGGCTTGGTTTGTCATTATTACCCCCCCACGCCCATCCAACGGGAGGAAAGGGGTATTGTTTTTTCTTTGTTTGTTAACACTCTAGCAGAAAAAGTATTGGTTAAATTCATACCGTATTAGGTTTATAGATTGCCAGTGACCCAGATTAGATCTGATAACATTTTGGGAAAAGTAGGTCAAAGTTAACATTTTTTTAAATAAATTTTTAAAATCTTTTTTTTCCCATCGACTTATAATTGCTAGAAATTCATATGTCTGTACAGAGCAAAAATATTGGTTGAATTCCTACCAAATTGGGTTTATAGATTGCCAGTGACCTAGAATAGATGTGGTTACATTTTGGGAAAAGTAGGTTAAAGTTCAAATTTTATATGAATTTTTAATTTACTTATAATGGGTGACATTTCAAATGTCCATAAAAACATCATTTTGTTTCAGTTTACTTCAAATTTGGCACATATATAGAGGCAATTGATGTGCCGACATCAGCACATACATAGACATGATGACTTCAGCTGGATCGATGCCAAAATAAGATACAATACATGCGAGGGGCGGGGTTTGTTGTGCTGTATGCCACTTGATCATTCATTCATTCATTCATTCATTCATTCATTCATTCATCCTCTGAACCACTTCATCCTTGAGAGGGTGGCGGGGCGCTGTAGACTATCCCAGCTGCATGTCCGGTACAGCCTGGACATGTCAACAGTTCATCGCAGGTTTGACATAAAGATGAACAATCACTCTGACATTCGCACCTATGGGCACTTCAGATGAAGCGGTTAACCTATCAGTGCATGTCTTTGCATGGTGGGATAGCTCATTAGGTAATATTACTATCATTTATTATTATTATGATTATTATTCACAATTGTCAAGTAAAGCCAGTTGTGACGTCGAGCTTTTTCCACTTGAGGCAGCTGGTGAAAGTGAAGCCAGTCATTCCCAAACACCTTTTTGAGAAAGTAATCCATGCTTTTATCACCACTCAGCTGGACTATTGCAAAGCTTTGTACTTGTATTAGTGAGCCCTCCATCACTTCTTTCCAAAGAGTACAAAATGCCGCTGCACGTCTTTTAACTGGTACTCTTAAATAATAATAATAATAATAATACATATAATAATACAATTTTAAGACAGGGGAGAAATAAGAAATACATTTAGATTTGATTACACACAAAATTATAAAAGTACAAGAAATAAAATGAAATTTGCACGGATTTACATAAGACAGGGGTGAAATAAGGATGCAATAGTAAGTGATTATACATAAATTACAAAATTTCAATAAAATAAAATAAAATAAAATAAAAATAGAAACAGTGCACATTCATGGTTCGGAATTGTGGCCCCATTTGTATCTCCTCCCTTCAAAGGCTAATGAAAATAAAAATGTTTTTAATAAATATCAGCACATTTCTCCGGTTTTAGCATCGCTTCACTGACTGCCCAGTCCATTTTAGAATCCACTTTCAAATACTTTTTTTTAAAACAATCCCTCCGTAGTCTTGCACCACTCTTTCTCCTGGAGCTTCTTCACTCATACAAACCCAGTCACTCGCTCACATCAGTAGATCAGCTGCTCTTGGTGGTGTCCAGAACATGTGGTCAGCAGATGGGGCTTTTGCTGCTGTTGACCCCAGACTGTGGACCATCCTGCCCCTGTACATCACACACACCTCCTCCTCCACTGCTTTTAAAGCTCTTCTTAAATCCCACCTTTTAACACTTTTGCCATGTTGACATTTGGTTTGTGTTTTATATTGTAACGTGTTTTATCTATTTGATTTCACTGGATTTTATGGTTTTACTGTTTCTTAATGGTTTTATTCATTTCTTTTTCCTGTGCTTTTAGTCTTCTGTGCAGCACTTCGGTCCGCTGTGGTTGGTTTAAAGTGCTTTATAAATAAAGTTGGATTGGATTGAATATATGTCAGTGGTTGGATAGATCCCCCTCCTCACAAAAGCCAATTTAACCACTGTTTACACTTGAAGTTGCACTTAAATCATGTTAGAACTTGACCTGGATCAGACGATTTTTAAAAATGTTATCCTGATGTAGAAAATCATTGTTTTTCTCATGATTATACATCCAAAATGAGACAAAATTTTCTCACAAATCCACATGTTGCTGACTTGTTCACTCCCCCTCTGTGTTATTTATCTCAGAACACTATGACAGCTGCTTTACCTCTGGATATGGCGACGGATTCCATTGACGACATGTTTGACGGCTGCCGACCGGATGCAGCCGCCGTGATCGACTTGTTTGGCGTATTTGAGTGGCACGTCAACGGGCGCTTCAGTTTTGCATGGGCTTTAGCTGAAAGGAAAGTCAAAAAAACTGTGCACAAGCCCTTGAAAGAAGACCACGCTATAGTTCTGCACATATACACCAGAGAGACAATTCAACAGGACTTCAACAGAGCGGTGAAAAAGGGGAAACACTTATACAACACGGCTGGATTCAAGTTTCACTACTTCTACTTTTACCTCACCGACGCCATTCAAGTTTTGCGCCAAAATCAAACAAAGTGCAGAACGACGTATTACAGAACCAGACAACATTTTCACCACAGCGCCATCAACACAAAAATGCGTTTTGGTTCTTTTATCTGGGCAGCTTCAAGCAAAAATTCCCCTCAGGTCACTGGCACTATTTCTTGTTTTGAAATATACACATGCTTTGGTGCTGATATAACAAATTACTCTGCTATAAAACAACAAGGTCAGACGCTGATTCCTCCTTATGAGGTTTTCCAGATCACAGATATCCTGACGAAAGATCCGTGGTGCAGCAACGTCTACAAACTACGGAGCACCGAAACACCACGGAGCGACTTAAACTGTAAACTAAACGAAAGGCAGATGAAGACTTATTTTGGATTTATTCCGACAAACTGGATCCCAAGCATTAGTCTGGTGATGTCGATATGCATAACGCTGCTGTTAATAAGTTCTTTAGTCCTAATTAAACGTCGACAGAAACACTTTGTGGCTGTAGTGCTGAGCGCTTTGATGGTAGTGATTATTATCATGATCACGCTGAGAATTTTAAACGTATAATAAACAGTATATGCGTCTGATGGTATTGGAGCAATAAAACAATAAATACAATAAATAGGTAGATTCCTGTACATTTATTTGTAATTTGAATCAAAGTTTAATTATTGATAGAATGTCAGAATTATCAGTCCTTTTAAAATGTCAGTAAAAATTGAATTTGCAAGTCAAAACTATTATATTTGTTTGATCATAGGTACGACCCCAGCAGACTCCTGAGGACTAAGAGGTTCAGAAAATGGATGGATGCACCATTTGTATTAAAAATTGCAATGACAGAAATGAATGTAAAAAAAACAAAAAAAGAACTACTGGTCCACCCTTTCAATCAGCCTTAACCCATAAAGACCCAAGTGCTACTTTTGTGTCAGTCCCCTAATGAAATCGTCTCTACAGCTAACCTTTCTTAAGCGATTAATCACCATTTATTATAATATTGTCCTCTGTATTTTGTATTTTATGAGTATAAATCAGATATTTTCCTGCAATTAATTTACTGATCATTAAGATGTTTATAAAAGCTCAGAATAAAGTTGAGGGTTATTATATCAAAAACAGAAAAAAAAACTAAAGAAAAATGTACTTTTACTGTAAAATATGTCATTAACTGAACAAAAACCAAGCATTTCCATCCACTGTCATTGATCCAACTCCATGGGTTTTACTGGTGAATCAATGTTGTAGAAGATGA
>JAPTYQ010000001.1:13602412-13613688 GCA_029814465.1 Ostorhinchus cyanosoma
CTTATTTTAAATGTGATGAGATATTTTGACTAGAAATGAGAAAAATACACTTGGTAAGATTTAGATTTTTGCAGTGTCTTTCTAAGTGCGCTGGTCTACAACTAAAACGCCTCCAGAAGAAAAGTAGTGAAAATTTACCAACTTTGAGTTACTAGTATAAAAAAAAGTAAAAAAAAATGCTTGTTGGCTGTAGTTTCCAATATAAAGTCTTGAGTTAAAATGTGAAATTAAGAAGTAATATTTGTCTCAAAGCTACAGATCTACTTTAAAACACTGTGTGCACATAATATATTCACTTTACTGGTTCTTCCTAGTGAAAGATTTAGGAATCTACTGTATAAATGTCCGTAAACTAATATGTATGTGTAATAACACTATCATATACATTGAAAACATCAGCCAACCAACGCTTTTATCATAATGGTTTTTTTTCCAATTCATGCATAAAATTTACAATTTTTAATCTGTGAGGCAGATAATTTCTGACAGAAAAAAAAAAATACTAATAATGTAGACCAGTGATATCTTTTGCACCTTAATTGGATCATTTGTCACTAAATTGTCAGAAGTCTGAATGTGAGAATGAGGGTTTTTTTTTTCTCCTTTGTCTTACTTTGAGAACATCCACATTGTGCTTGAGTTCCTGCAGCTCCTTCATCCTCTCCTGGATAATGTGCTGGACCTCGGACTGGGTCACCACCAGGACTTTCTGATCAACCAAAATAATATACAGGTATTTCAGAGTATATCAGTGTGGATGTTGTAAAGAAAGATTCTTCCTTCAAAAATAATGATAAAACAAAACAAAGAAAAATAAAAAAAGTTTACAGTGGTTCACACACGAGAAAATATTGAACAGTGGAGACATAATTAACTGAGAACTAATGCACCTGCAATGATTAACATTATTATGCTGTTATTTTACTGTTATTGTCATGAGATAACAGGTTTGCTTTTAATGATATGGAGTGATTTGAATGTTATCTTTCACAGATGTCATTTCTACATTGACTGAAGAACAGACCAATGTTTTGGTCAATAACAGCTATCGCGTCTTGATCAGATACTAGAGCTGTTGCGGTGCCACCTGTATGCTGGTATGGCACTTCTATTCTCTATAAATAATAAGAGGAAACATCCTTTTGTTGTCCTGTGATAACTGAGGTGGATTATCATTATCTTATAATAACTGCTCATTTCCACAAGGTAAAGCAACTCCCAATATCTGACAAAACAACCTTTATTTCATGATCAAATGAGTAACTTGTGATTCCAAGCAGCTGCTCCAGGCATCTGTACATGTACTTACTGACCTGTTTCTCAATGCGTTCTTCTTCTGCAGAGGTGATGTTGTGGCTGCGGTGCTCTCTCACCGTGCACAACACACAGATACACATCTGGTCTGAGCGACAGAACAACTCCAGGCCTTTTTCGTGCTGAGGGCAGATCTTCCTGTCCAGGTGTCCCGTCTCATCCACCAGCTTGTGCCTCTTAAATGTGGATGACTCATAATGCGGCTTGACATGCGTTTCGCAGTAGTAGGCCAGGCACATGAGGCACGACTTGACAGCCTTTTGGCGACGGCCCACACAAAAATCGCAGAAGGATTCTCGGTGCATGTATGGAAATGGAGTGAGCTCTGGAAGCTGGCGCCTCGGCTCATGGTTCACATCCGGGAGGTTGCGTCTGAGCACCGGCCGTGGTGTGAAGCTGGCACGGCACTGTGGGCAGGAGTAGACACCCATGTGGTCAAACTGGTCCCAGTAGATCTTGATGCACTCCAAGCAGTAGGTGTCACCGCAGGGGATGGTGACCGGGTCCCTCATTACATCCACACACAGAGGACAGTAAATATCAGGTGGTAAAGGGAAACTAGACTCAGCCATGTTGTTGAAGATGATAAAAAAAAACTACAAATCAAACCAATCTGGTCACTTGGTGTCACTGGAGGATGAGTAAATATCTAGTCCAGGCCCAATAACATGTTCCTGTAAACCTTCAGCTCCCTTTCAAACCAGAGGTGAGTCTCGTCTCATCAGGTATTTATAGGGAAGCCTTTGTTTCTACTCTAAACAGAAAATGTGATATTTCCCAGAGAACCCGGTTCCAGCATGTGAGAGAAAGTACTGAGGTCTGCAGCCATGACAGTCTGCTTAACAAGCAGGAATGTCTGGTAAACATACACCAAAGGTCAGTCTGTCAGCAAAATGAAATGCATTAGTTTTAAAGAATGGATTCTGTCATCTCTGATTTATATTCACTGATGTTGGAGAGTTCAAGAAGAGAAAAGTAAATGTTCTTTTACCCATAGTGACCCACTGCTAACTTTTATGTCACTTCCCAAATGAATTTTAATCTCTAACCTTTCTTAAGTGATTTATGACCATTTGTTACAATATTATCCTCTGTATTTTGTGGGGGTTTTTTCAGTGAAAATCAAGTATTTTCCTGTATTTCATTTACAGCTCATGTAGATGTTCATAAAAGCTCAGATTAAAGTCGAGGCTTATTATATCAGAAACAGAAAACTGAAGAAAAGGTGACATTTTCAGCAAATATATCAATAACTGAACATAAACCAAGTGTGTTCATCCACTGTCATTGATCCAACTCTATGGGTTTCACTGGTGAACCTGATTTGATCTGAAGTGGGCCGGACCAGTCAAATAATAGTAGAATAACCTATAAAGAATAACAATTACAAATTTTTATCTATGTTTTAGTGCAACCCCCCCCCCCACCTTATGAAAATATTTACTTTTATAAACTATAAAAACAAAAAAGATGTGAATAACCTGAAAAATAAAAGAATTTTCTAAAAAGAAAAACAAGTGCAATATAAACAATATTACATCTCATCTTATTTCTACATATGCATTATGGATCAGATCTATAAAGACACTAAACAATAACAGACAGAAAATTGTTAAAATTGTACTTAATTTTCATTTCAGGTTCATTTTTGTTCAGGTTATTCACATTTTATTGTTACAGGTTAGTTTGTACATGTAAACAATTTAATAATTTAATATTTTTTGCACTAAAACAAAAGACAACCACTTGAAGTTCTCATTATTTATAGGCATAATGTAATATTTTTTTCCACATTAAACTGAGAAGAAAACATGGAGTCATTTTATGCTATTTGATTGTAGATCATCAGTCTGTATGTGGAACCTGAACTAAAATGACTTCAACATCCTTAACTGTGGAAGTTTTGCACTTTGCAAATTCATCCCATGGACTGGATTTGAACCTTTGAGACCCTCCTTTACACAGACTGTACTGGGTTTTTTTCCAACCGTCATTTCTTTGATACTTAAGCCCAGGTGCATTTTCTATAGGGGACACAAAGTCCTTCACAGCTTTCAACTTTCCATGTGACCAAGCACCGAGTTTCATGGAGGTACCTGATGTCAAAACACCCTGTCCTCGTTTACCCTGTAAACACAACAAAAGCATCAGTGTCATTATGAGGTTACTGACATTTCAAGTGGAAGACAATGTCCCACAGGAAAAGACTGAAGAAATACATACCAAACTTCAGTTCATCTGTGTTTATGGATTACACTGGGGAACACAATTTTTGTTGAGTTCAGTCTGACAGCTGTTTTTAACTCATTTTTGGGTGCAGAATCCAAAACTGATCTGTTTTTCTCTATCACATCAAGTTTTTGAACTATAGGATCCCCGTTTCTTAAAAAATGAAAAATACCGTACTTAACAGATAAGTACTTGTTTTATGAAAAGTTTCAAATAACACAAATATGACATAAACAGGCATGACTGCAGTGTTTATTTAACACTATTCTGTTTTTCCAAAGGCTATGTCTCCTGTAATTCCAGTATTATTATTACTGACCTATTACAGCTGCACACACCTCTGACTGCACAAACAAGTGTCCACGTAGCTGTAGATGAGTCCAGTTGGAATCAGCTGGAGAGTCTGACTACAGCTGATCAGTGGAATTTAACTTATCTGGAGGGTAAACTGTGGAGAAAAAAACTGGACGTGCTAGAAATATGGAATATTAAAGTAGTGTAGGTCAGGTACAGCAAAAACAATTCTGAGGGTCAGCAAGTCAAGACACTGACACCACTAAAATGTTATTTAGAACAAAGACAGAACCACCAACAAACGGCCAATGGATCACAATAATTGAAGGAATATATACAATGGAAAAAAATAACTCACGAACTGCAACTAAAAGACATACAAATTTACAAAACACATGGAATAAATGGACTGTTTAAAGAACCCAGAGTGGTGCAAGGAATGAATAATGTGAATTTAGGGTCGTGTAGAGTACTCAAGTAAGGTTTATTTGTTTGTTTTTGGTGACTATAAAATTCCAATAAAATCTTAAGTGGGAAAAAATATGTTATTTAGAATTATTTTGATGATTAAAATATAATCTAATCTAGAGCAAATCATTGTAATTGTTTCAGAATGATTCAAACTGTTTACAGTAAAACAAATGTGTATTATATGAAATATAGGTACAACACTGGAAATGCAATCCATTGTCACAAAAAATTGTGCATCCCAAAATTTATTCAGCAAAAAGTATATTTTACACACAAAAAAAAAACATTAAAGATTGCTCAGTGAATTGTAGCTCAGGAAATAGATTGTATTTTTTGTGGACAAGCCACAATCTAAGAAATAGTATTACTTTATTGATTTATTCCAAATATGGGTGAGATTTGTTGTGCCAGGCACCACTTGTTTAATTAATTACAACACATTTATTTTGTTTGGCCAATATTTTTTATTCCTTCCTGTTGTAGATTTAACAGAATTAAATATAAAACGTGATTTAACAATATACTTTTTCCACCTTTTGGACATTTATTCCAAATGCTGTAAATATATAGAAATATATTTTTCTTTTACTAATGGTCATTTATATTTTTAAAATATTTTTTATGACCTTTTTATGTTTATATATTTTTTATGTTTATATAATTTTCTATGGTTTTAATTTCCTAGTTCTTCTGTCTCAAATGTTATACTTGCACTTTTATACTTATCTGGAATTCTTGTGGCATTCAGTGTGGACAGCCAAGTAAGATCATCATCATACAGGGAAACCTTTTTTTTTTTTTTTACTGTACATATGACACTAAAATCCTTTGAATGTATTCATGTATATCATAGTTTCAATCACAACTGAGTGCAAAAGCCTTCGTTTCATAAAAGCAAATGCTTTAAAGAGTAATTTATGGTCATGATTCGTAGCTTGGAAACCATAATAATCTGTAAAAGGACTTTTATATATAGCTATGACAAGGGGGGGGGTTTACAATCCAGCTTTATGTTGTTGGTGCTCTTTGTCTTTTCAAGGACCACTCTGACACGTCTGCTCAGACAACAGGGCTCTTGTGACAACGACAGGCAGAGAAAAAGCATCAGAGACTGAAATGAGCTGCACCACAAAGAATTAAAGGCAGAGAGAGGAGAGGAGAGGACACAGCTGATGCCTGTGGGTGGTGAGTGCATGACACACAAGCAGGGAAATGGACATAATCACTCTGCATTAGGTAGTATCACAATAAAACATGATCCAGAAAACACAGTGAGAACTAACAGGCCTGAACAGACACGAGAGGTCGAGTGGCCATGATGTCATTGACTGTGCTGGCTGGTACTCTCTCCCTCCTCCCATCATCCCTCTCTGCTCCTGCCTCTTTGTTTCTCTCCATCTGTGTCGTCATTGTGAGGAACTCTGGGAGGGGCAGGAAGGAGGAGAGGCAGAGGAGAAAGAAGAAGAAAGAGGAGGCGGAGGACGAAGAAGTGAAGCAGTTGTAAGCGAATCAGGATCTTCCTGAATATTTGCGCAGCATCCTTCCTTTACGGCAGCAGGTACACTTTACTTTTTTGAGAATTTTCAGCGTCGTCGTTCATTCACTGCTAAAGCATCCATAAAAATTAGGAGTTAAAACAGTCAGAGTAGCAGAAACATGTCTTACTTGATGCTGTAGTTATATTCTGCAGAAATGACATGTTGCTTTTAAAGGGTTCAGCTGAATAGTCATGTCTGTCCTATATTTTGTCTCTTCCTGGCATTAATTTCAACATGCAAAGCCTACATTTATGGAGCTGCTAAATGTTAATTATGCTGAATTATTTTTTTGTATTGTTTTTTACATATTAATAGTTAAGGTAAAGAAGGCAGAAGTGTTGTAGTGTGTTAACTGTGCATAGATCAGCCATTTACAAATGGAGCTGATTGAATTAAATTGGCCTGAGAGCAGCTTGACTCACAGATCAGTGATGGATGGGAAAGTGTGTATTTGCATCTTTGTGCATGTGCCAAAAAGGATGAGAGAAATTATTCACTTAGACCCACCATCATAGCAGCTATTTCTTGGCAGGCGTGCGGCCAATTAGCTAATAGAGTCATTAGGAAATGGTGTTTTTTCATTTCATAAAATAGGTCCTAGAATAAAGTGCTAACCATTCAAAGGAAAACTACTCTGTCATGAAGCTGTTTTTAAGGTGATACCATAAGCAGCTGTTGTACTGATATTTAACTCTTGTGTGGTGTTAGTATTTGTGTTCCTCAGCCAGTGTTCATGGGTCTGGTGGATCCACTAGAGTTTTGGGTTTTTCAAAACAATACAATCAAATAATTTTATGTTAAAATACTCAACAGATGTTTACTTCATCATCCCAATTACAAGTCATATGAACAGAAAACATGGTTAATATTTGCCCTTTACATTTGTTAGATCACATTTATGAATTAATGTGCAACTCATTTTTTGTTTTTTTTTTTGTAAAATGTTATAAACAAAAAAAATCAGTTATAATCAAGTGGAGTGAGTGGGAAAAAAAACACATTTACAAATGAAGCAAGATGTTGCACAACTAAACCCACCAAACCCCCTGTATGGAATATAAATGCGTAGGGTGGGTGGACAGTATGAGCTCATTGAAAAATGTGTTTGGATTTATGTTCTTCACAGAAAATGAGCCAAAGCCAGTGAATTTCAGGTTGAAAAAAGAATTGCTTCATTTTTGTTTTGATTAAAAACTGAAAACGGGTCCCACAGACCTGAACACCATACAAGGGTTAAAGCAACATGTGACTTTCACCACAGTTTGTTTTTAATTTGTCAAACTCCAGTGTTTTCCTAATTATCACTAATCCATTGGTCTTTCCGTGCTTATGCAGCTGAATCACTTCTCTCGATGACTCCATCGTAAACACAGTCCACTTGTTTACATAACAAATCAAAACGTCACTTAGGCCTTTTCGGAAATTTTGTCGCGAAGTGCATTGTGGGTAATGCAGTTTCTCTGTCTCTTTGTGAGTGCTGAACCCAAATGTCTCCTTTACCTCCATCCACTGACTAGACTCACTCTTTAAAATGACCCTGGTGGACTGGATCATTTATCATTGTAGCAATCTGGCTTATTTTGTGGCTGAATCTGTGAGAAACTACTTTCACTTCCCATAATGCACTTCGCGATTAAAATTTCCAAAAAGGCTTGAGTAGCTTTTTGGTTTGTTGTGTAAACAAGCAGTCTGTGTTTATGATGGAGTCATCTACGAAGCAGTTCACTGTGAAGGAAGTGATTCAGGGCCGTAAACACACAAAGACTAATGGATTAGTGAGAATTAGGCTAACACTGGGGTTTGACAAATGGGAAAAAAAAGACGAGATGAAAGTCATACACTACTTTAAAGAAATGGTCATTGTATCCTTGTGTATACATGCTTGGATTTTCGTCCCCTCAGAACCGCTTTTGCATCGATGATTGGACTTAACAAGTCACGACATAAACAACATCGACCACTAAGTGTTTTCAGTAAGACTCATAGATCTGAAACTAATCCAGTGACATTGAATGTGTGTGTTTCAGCATGGCTGAAGGCTCAGTGTCTGTAGCAGAGGTGGAAACCGCCTTCCAGAAGTTTGCAGTGCATGGTGACACCAAAGCCAGAGGGAAGGAGATGAATGGAAAGAACTTTGCTAAGATGTGTAAGGACTGTCAAATAATCGACGGAAAGAACGTCACCACCACAGACGTTGACATCGTTTTCAGCAAAGTCAAGTAAGACTATCAAACAGAATATGTTCTTTCAGTGACTAGAACACGACTGCTCAATGCTGGAGTTCTTTTCTCTACGTTGCAGTTTTTGAGTTTATACTGAAGGAAGCCCCTTAGTTTGAGTCTGTTCAGAACATGGGTGTCATTGTAGTTCAGGGGCCACATACAGCCCAATTTGATCTCAAATGGGCTGGACCAGTAAAATAATAGTAAAATAACTTCTAAATAATTCACTCATTCACCTTCTGAACCTGCTTTATCCTCACTGGGTCACTAGGGGTGCTGGAGCCTATCCCAGCTACTATGGGAACCTATAAATAATGACAACGCCAAATGTTTCTCATTGTTTTCGTGCAAAAAAAGTTAAATTACCCTGTGAAAATGTTGACATTTCTTAACACAAAAAATATGAATAACCTAAACAACTAGGAACAAGCTGAAGTTTCCCAAGAAAAATAAGGGAATTTTAACCATACTATGCCTCAGCTTATTATTTACACATGTACATTACAAAATATAGATCCAAACATTTGGTAACAGGCGTCTGGGGCTGAAAAATCTAGCATTTAACTTCATGATCAAAACAACTTATCCAGACTCAGTGACACTTTTGACTGCATTGGTTCTGTGTCATTTTTGCACTTCAGAAATTATCCCCCTAGGCCCAATTGGAGCCTTTGGTGGGTCAGTTTAGGCTTGTGGGCCATATGTTTGACACCCCTGATGTAGAAGAATAAAACCTATTGAAATTTGCCAAGTAAAGATGTATTTATATGCACTGACAGCGTGTGGTCTCAGTTCATTGAATTTTCCTTCTGGATTTAATTTAGCAAATTGTTGTTTCTCCAGGGCGAAGTCAGCCCGAGTCATCACATTTGATCAGTTCAACGCGGCCCTGGAGGAGCTGGCTCCCAAACGCTTCAAAGGCAAAAGCAAAGAGGAGGCGCTGCAGCAGATCTACGGCCTGGTTGGAGGGAAGGAACCTGCCAACGCCGGAGTCACTGTGAGTCTAACCATAAATTACAAACGCAGTACGATGGAGAGCTCAGTCCAAAAACCTGCAGTACGTGGGACGCTGTTTGCATGAGAGTTCAAGAAAGAGTGCAACATAATTATAAATAACTATCCAGCTTTCTGTTTATATGTATAAATTCTATTCATTTTCATCTATATACATGTGTTTGTTTTTATTAGTGGTTTTTGCATTTGGAGATCCAGGTTGGGTTGGTGTGGGGGTCACCATCAGTTGTATCATAAAATGTGAATTTCTTTCTCTTTTTTTGTTTGTACTTTTGGAGATACACAATGAAAAAAACTGATTAAAAAAAACAAACAATTACAAACACTCCTCAAATCCTCGGAATGGCATTGAAGTTAAAGCTCCCTGTTTCCTGCTCTGGTTTTAGAAAGTGGCGAAGGCGGCTGCTGTGGACAGACTGACTGATACCACCAAGTACACCGGCTCACATAAGGAGAGGTTCGATGAGACGGGCAAAGGAAAAGGGAAGGCGGGTCGTCAGGACATTCCAGATACCAGCGGATATGTGTCCGCTTACAAAGGCAGCGGCACCTACGACGACAAAGTCAAACAAGCATAACATGATGAGTTCTACAGATGATCAAAAATACAAGTTCTATTATTGGCTGCTGTATTTTTAAATATGAAAGTGTTTAATTTATGTGTGTCCGTTGCTAGCCTCGCACTTACTGATGTGTTCATCCGTAGGAAACTATTCAGCAAAGAAGGTGGAAAATAATAGAATGTGTAGTACTTTTAATAATAATAATAATAATGAAAAAGATAAGCAAATACCTGCATTGTAATGGACTGTAGCATGCACAGCTGGTGTTCTGTATCTTATATTAATATCGCAGGGACCAAAGAATAACAGGAAACATTTTACTTATATCCCAGCATGCTTAGTGCTGTAGCTTTGCACTGTGCCTTACTGAAATAACAGCTATGCTCTAAACTGTTTCTGTTGGCAGTTACCTCAGTGCAATAGATTAACAAACTCAAGGAAAAACACAAATTCTGTTGTCAGCTGTTTCGCTCTTCTGCTTGTATTCAGTGCCTTTTGCTTCACTTCATGACCAATCATTGTCTGCAACTGTATTAATGTGGTTTCATGTCAACAGAACTTTGTGGAAAATAATAAGCAATGAAGAACAAGGTGTAGCGTTAAGAATAAGAGATGACTAAAAATATATATATGTAACAATAAAACAGATTTATGAACATATATATGGTTATATTCAGTGACATAGGTTTTATTTTACACATCACAAGAACTTTCCTGCTTTTCTTCACAGCCTGGTCAAAAAAATAACCTCAGTTCAGATCCTTCCAGTGGATAATTACTGTTGTGATTAATATGTTTCTGCTGCGAAAAGTTATTTATTCCTAACTTCTTATTTCTTCAACAACCATCACTTATAATAGAGGACAGTGATTGGACAATGCCGGGTGTCATTGTCCGACATTTATTCCTTGTGACGCAGCGTAAATGTTGCATAGCTTAAAGCAGGGCTGTCAAACTGGTTTTAGTTCAGGAGCCACATTCAGCCCAATATGATCTCAAATGGGCTGGACCAGTAAAATAAGAGTGAAAAAAAGGAAAATGACATTATGTTTACATCTACAACGTTTCCTAAAAAAAAACGGACCAACTTGAAATGTCTGAAGAAAAACAAGTGCAATTTGAACAATATTTTTGCCTCAATTCTAACTTGCATTACAATTACAAATACACAAAACATTTAGTAACAGGCAGAATATTGGTCAAATTACACTTCTATTAAGACATTTCAGGTTGTTCATATTTGTTCAGGTTATTCACATTTTTTGTAATAAAGATAGTTTGTTAATATGATTTTCATGTAATTTTAGTTTTTCTTTTACACTAAAACAAAGATAAAAATCTGCAGTTTTCATTATTTCTAGGTTATTATGATCATATTTTACTGGTTTAAGCCAATTTAGATCTAATTGTTCTGCATGTGGAACCTGAGTTTAAATGATTTTTACACCATTGATTGTTAATATCTTCAGTGTAATTCATCCTACAGGCGACATTGGACCCTTTGGCGGCCTGGATTTGGCCCCCGGGCCTTATGTTTGACACCTGTGTCCTGTAGTCAACGCTAAAAACAGCTCAACAAAATACTGCATGTGGTTGGGTTTTTTTACATCATAAATGTGGAACATGACACA
>JAPTYQ010000001.1:13641548-13652295 GCA_029814465.1 Ostorhinchus cyanosoma
ATCACCCGAAACTGCGGGCAACTGCGGGTGACTGCAGGCGCCCGCTCACTTCGGGCCAGCCCGCGCATCACTGATATATATATATATATATAAGAGAGAAAGAAATTTGGTGACAATTGATCACAGGTTTCAGACATTAAGCTACGATAAGCATTTTTCTATAATGTGTGGCTATGGACAGGAAAACTTTTAATGCATCCATAAAAGTGGGTTTTTTGTTTTGATATTAGAAGAGGTGAAAGTGCACAACTAGAGACATCCACATGAAATTTGGTAATGATTGATTGCAGTTTTTGGACATTAAGCTTTTTGACATGAAGTGTTTTAGACTATCCCCGTTACCTCCACTCCCATTTTGAGTCACTGGATCCCCCCTGCATTCTGCCACCTCCCACTTTACAAATTAAGCAGTGGGTACAAATAAATATGACAGACAAGGAGTAACTGTCAAAAACACAACTGGCTCCTTGCACAAAGCAGATTCCAAGACAAACTTCACAAAAACAGCCAACATTCATGAAGATGAATTGATGAATGGAGTTTTCACTAACTTACAGCAGACGTAGGGATGGAAGATTAAAACATCCAAATGAAAATAACCTCCCTAAACTGGATGTCATTTACCACACTGAGCTCCCTTTAACAGTCACTCTTCACTCTTGCTGGAAAACACATTGGTTTCTGTTGATTTACAAAACCCTAATCGGTATAACTCCATCTTATCTTCTCTCATTACTCAACATCCTTTACAGCAGTCGCACTCTTCGTTCCAGCAGCTTTATTAATCTACTCATCCCCAAAGTCTGCACTACTTTTGGTCGCTCATCATTTCATTGTTCTTCTGCTTATGACTGAAATCACCTGCAACAGACACTCTTACTCAGACCATTTATTATAGCCTTAAAAAATTTGCGAAGGCAACATTTTTTGACAGCTACACATGCTTTTAACCATTTTAATAATTATAAAAACAATACATTTATTTTGTATAGTGCTTTTCATGGAACTCAAAGACACTTTACATGCAGCAGATAAAAACAAAAGCCAACACAGTAAAAACGGATAAAAGCAGGTTAGAAAGACAGGAACAGTTAAATATTAATAGTAATCTTGAATAATGAGTTTTTAGAAGGGATTTGAAGGTGTTGAGGTCAGAGCAGTGTTGGATGGTGAGTGGGAGGGTGTTCCAGAGGGTTGGAGCAGCGATAGAAAAGGCTCTGTAACCCCAGGTTTGGTGGTTTTAATTTACACATACGACTGTTATGAATGATTTAATATTGTTTGTTGTGGATGAATCCTTTTTTATTGTTTATTCGCTCTGCTTTTGTGCTGTGTATTGGCCAGATCATCACTGTAAATGAAAATTGGTTATCAATTGACATAGCTGTGTAAATAAAGGTTAAATAAATAAAACAAGAAGAAGAAGAAGACAAAAGACCAGGAAAGAGTGAGTTAGTGCCACCAGAAACAGAAAACATCCTCTTTCAAGTGGGTCACAGAGCGTGCAGAAACATACAATACAATGCTGCCATGTATGATAAATGCCTATGTGCGTGTAAATCTTTTTCAAGTGTTTCTCCTTTGTATAGAGGGAAAATATGTGTGTGAGTCTGTGCACACGCACGTTACAGTAAATCACACAGCCTTTACAGCATGTAGATCCTGCAGCACGAAGACACCACATTTCCTTCCCCTCTGTTTCTTATGCTTCTCCATTTTTCATGTTTCCTCTGTCTGTCGCAAAAAACCTGGAAAAAGACAGACACAGTTGGGATTAAACAATTTACATGTTGCACGTTAAGGAGTGAAATTAATACAAAAACTGACCTACAAAAGCAATATCCACTGAATCTAATGGCAAATAACTATGTTTTACAACTATTACAGCATTTTGATATTTGCAGTTGGAGGTTAAAAGTTGTTCTAGAGTTTTCAAAATACCCCATGCATAGTCTTCTTACAAATCAGTACTTGGAAAGCAAAACAAACAATGCTGTCGGGTCTGGCCTTGGGCTTTTCGGTACTGCTAGGGATTATTTCTACCTCTGTCGGACTGTCCCCATGGGGATCTGCTTGCTTTTGGGATGGGGGGGACGAGGGGTGTCACCAGCTGGTGGCGCCTGGAGACGGTCACTTGAGCCCTGTGCAGATGGCAGGAGTAGGGAACTGTCTTGACTTCCTTACCCCACGGTGAGGGGGCTAATCGCTGGATTTTGGGTGGGGTGAATGGACATTGAACGAGGGTGCTGCCCCCTTGTGAGAGTGAGGGGGACTGGCCTGGGGGACTCTGTCCTAGTAGGGGGCTGTAGATGGGCTGGTGCGGGAGTGAGGAGATAATTTTTACTCCTTTGGCAGATTTTTTTTTTTTGCTTAATTCAATATTTTTTTTTGTTTAATTCAAGTATAAAAAATCAGCCAGTGGAGCAAGTGAAAATTATTTTGGTAAGATTTCTTGAAATAATATTTTCCAGATCTATTGTCTGTAAATAAGTCCTTTATATTTCACTGGAAAGTTCCTCTTTAGGTGATTATGTCTTATTTTAAGTGTGATGAAATATTTTGACTAGAAATGAGAAAAATACACTTTGTCAGATTTAGATTTTTTCCAGTGTGGTTGTGGTTCTGGCTCTGGTCGTAGGTTGTGGTTTTGGGTCAGTGGTAGCCTGTGCCCTCCAGGCCCTGCAGCTGATGACGAGGGGCAGATGCAGTCGTGACTTCCCATGCACATATCCACACACACACATGCTCAAACATGCATCCAGATGTACACTTACACTTGACTGTTGTTAACTTCGGGTTGTGGTGCCTCTGAGTAATTTTGCTTTTATTTCATTTGTTGTTTACCATTTATTTTGATACTGTTCTGTTCTTTAATTCACTGATGTTCTTCTCTTGTTGGTACTGTTTTGTTTTTGCCTGTTGTTTGTTTTGTTTCAAGGTCTGTATCAGTGTTTGTTCTTGTATAACCTTGTCTTTTTCTATCAGGTAACATCTGTACAGTAATAAAATAATTAAATCCAACCAAGAGGGGGAACTCATCCAAGGTTCAAAACCCTCTTAGATTAAAACTGTCAAGCAACTCGTGGCACCTAGTGCACTTCTATTGGAGGCCAATTTGCTGAACAGGACAGGTTAAAACAAAGAAAAAATAAAAATGCTTAACCCAAGTGAGTTGGAGTTTTGCAGCACATCAATGCATTTGTTGGTCCTTTTTTCTCATCTGTTTTCCTTCAGTCTCAGTGCCCTTCCCTTGTTTTCTACTTTTCTGTCAGGTAGCATACAGTGTCAGCCGGCTGCAATAGTCCCCAGTGCCGTGCTATCACTCTTGCTTCCCGCTGTACTTCAAATGAACCGCATCGAAGGTAACATTGGTCAGGAGTCAGAAGTCATACTGAAGTTTCCAGACATGATAATGAAGGCAGCGTGCACACACTGTGCATGTCTGTCTTTATTCTTTTGAGCAGAGTGAAGCAGATTAATAGACCAATGAGTGGAAATGGAGGCACACGGGCTTTACATGATTAAATAGGACATGAGGATATGGCTGTTGAATGTCAAACAGAACAAATTAATGGACAAAGTGTACTTTCAAAGCAGATGGTTTATATGTGGCTTGAAAATATAAAAGTCTTGAGGGTGGTAAACATGAAATACTTATATAAAAGCTAAGCTCAGCAAAGGTTTTATGTGAAAAGTCCTAAAACATAATGGGTCTTTCCATGAAACTGGGTTTATTTTGGTACCTGGTACTTTGCCAGCTTTTTTTAGACCTAATAATAAAAAAGACATTTAGACATATTTCCTCCCAGGATGTACCTAATGATGACCTCAGATAAATTCAAATAAACTATAGTCTTGCTCTGAGCCATCCCAAAATTAATAAAATATTAGGGCTAAAATTAGGACAATTGGGATAGGAAAAGCTATTGGTCTTATATACACTGCGTTAAATGTGACAATCCTAGTGGTTTTTCTAATCCAGACGTGGGTTTTTCATGAATCGGCATTCTCATTCCAGGTTTTGCATGTAACCCATTGTGTCCACTTGTGTTACATGCAGAACCTGCCCATTTAAATACAAATAGATCACAGTCTTGACTCTGGTCTGAATGAGAAGTGTGTGTATGTCTACCTTATTTTTAGAGCTCTGTTTTATTCTTATTCTTATCCTCGAATTCCTTTGTATTTATTACAATGACAAAAGGATCTAATCTAATTTTGCAACAGCTGCCATTTTTGTGAAACACTCGGCCTTACATATTTACTTTGATTCCAAAAATGTACCTGTGAGAAAATATAAAAAATATTCAAAAAAAATAATAGTGCGTAATTTCCGTGTCCTTTTTACCTGACTTACCTGGTGATGTTGGTGTAATCATGACATGCAGAATCATCCGTGCACTGCTGGAATACTGAGATATCACTGAGTTGTCTGTGGATTTGCCTTGGGTAATAGTGTGGGTATTGGGGGGCTGAAAGAAAAAGACGGGGGAGTTCATTATAGAAAACTGGTGTCTGTTACATGCGGATTTGTGTATGTGCATGTCAAATAAAAATGTCATATCTGAAAAATTCTTTCTCTTTTTATCTCAGTAAATATTTATTTCTAAAATAGACTCCAAGTGTTTCCAAACTTGCTTCATAACATTAGTCTAAATCTGGTTTAAATTTATACCCCCTATTTCCTGCTTTTAGGGACCGATTTCATAGAAGAACCTTAATCTGAAATGTGGGAACAACATCATTCAATGCCTCATATGGAAAGCCAGTATATTTGCTGTATGTACCCAATTGAAATTCCTCTACTGGGTATAGACTCCAAAATATTCAGAGCAACCAGGAAGTTTCAAGCTGAAACAGAACAGCAGTCTTGACTCTTAAAAACAGTGTATAACACTCTGCCCCCAGACAGAAAGTTACTGTCTAAACCCTTGTTGCCTCTTTTCTTTGGTATGTGTTGGTATACAGTAAATCATCATTGACCAGCTGGCCTGCTACAGATGAGTGCTATAATGAGTTTACTGACACCACCTCACAGGATTTCAGGAGTCATCAACTTGCAAATTGCCTGGTGCTTCTTACATACATTTAGGAATATATGCTGTGTCAGGTGTCCTTGAGTGGACTGGTAAGGATTTATTTTGTGTAAAGGCGAAGATATAAATGTCAACATCCAAAAGTCTGTGTCTTTATAGAGGGTGACCACAACAGGGAAAAAAGGCTGCAGAAGACAATAGTGAAAATGGATGGATCAAGAGAGAAGAGAGACAAAAGGCACTTCTGTGACGGTGAAGCTGTCTGGCATTAACAGTCACTAGCCCAGTGTTTTTCCAACCTTAAATTTCTAGTAATTGAAAAAAAAAAGACTCACTATTAAAAATATATGGTTAAGTGACAGAGACGATCCATAAAAGACATGACAAACTGAGTCTGAAACTGAAGGACTGTGGTTCTGTTTGTGTCACATGTTCACAGATGCTGCAGCTCTTTCGTAATTCGTAGTTTGAGTTATTGTTTGTTCAGTATTGTCAGCCTTGTAAATCCAAGGTGGACTGACAGACATACATAACCTGACCAAAGAAAATCAAATTCTCCTTTTGTGCAGTAATCTACACCTGGCTTTTCTGCCTCCATTCATAATAATATACATTAGACTAAATGTCATCTAAAATTAATGTTTATTTGCAACATTGTATTGCAAACTATTACATGATCAAAAACAAATTAATCTTACCACAAAAAAAAAAACCCAAAAAACTCTACATTTTGAATGTCTGTGGTCACCAGAAATTTGTGGCGTTAAAATAGGGTCACGAGCCAAAAAAGGTTGGGAACCTCTGCACTAGCCCCATTTACAAAGCACTTCTGTTCTGGGAATATTTCGCCTTTATTCCGGAACGACGTCTGTATTAACGAAATGGTGGGATAATTTAGTTCCAGCTCTGTAACACCTCTGGAAGTAGTAACAGAACCATGATAAAGGTGGAATCATGATTCCAGAACGCTATGTAAAAGGAACATTTCTAATTCCGCCACCAAGGTGTGAAGTTTTGATGATGGCCACTCCCCACGCCTGAGAGACAGCGGGTATGTTCATATGGAGGCACTGGAATGGATTCTGCAGCAGCCGCCTCTGCTGTGCCAGGGAGGCCACAGTGTGTAAAAGTCACCTCTGTTACTCCTTTGGCTTGGCTGTGGAAAAAAGGTGGGATCACCATCTCATCTTTTTTCCGGGATGTGAACGTGGCTACTGATAGACACTTCATCAGTGATATGAAAGTTTACTTCCTGTTGCCTAAGTGGTCATGAAGGCTTGATTTAAAAGATCTGAATGAAATAGAGTATCCCATTTTTGTTTTAGTGTCGTTATTTGTTTTATTTTCCAGCTCATTTGAACCTACAGTGTTTTGTTAATTTTTGGACACCCCATGTCATTGTGATGTGTTGCATTAAGAATCCCCCTTCAGTCATTGAACTCTGCCCACTATTGTTCCATTCTCCAAAGCCACATGCTCCCTCTGCATATACACTTTTCTGTTGAGGTCTAAATTGGATGTTTCAGTCAGATAATGCCCTTTGAAACTCATCCAGGGCATGACACGTTGGAACTGTCAAGAATTTATTTTTTTCTTAACAAAAAAAGAAAAAATCATTTGCATTTATTTGTCTGTCTGATGCATCCACACCTTTTGAAACACAAAATATTTTTCAGCAAATATTTCATGATAATGTTTGAGACTGTGTAAAATGACGAGGGTGTCTTTTTTCCACTACTGTGTATTGAGCAATATTGCAAGAGCCCACTGCTGAGACACATCTGAACCAAAATACAGTTAGTGTTTATCCGTGTGTGTGAGAAATGCTGTTTTAATATCCTTTGAATGTTGAGGAGGAGGCAGATTACTCATGTTAACCTGCTGGCTTTGCTAGTGTCACTACTTTTTGTTCTGATTGATTCTATGACATGGTCCCAACCATCCCATGAAGTGTTGCACTGCCCTGCTGCCAAAAATGTAAAATCATTTATCGTATTTTTGGCTGAATTTGGAGCAGAAAGTTCCACATACAATTGAAGACCCTGGTGCTAAGAGTACCAAAGTCACAGAAAAGTCTGTTAAAATTACTTATAGGGTGGACTTAACTAAACAAATACAACATGTTTCCTCTAATATTTAGCATCGTCACTTAACTAAAAACGTGGTCACTCTGGACAATATGAGTGTAGCCTCCAGTGCCACAGTTAAATCTAGGAGTTCTATTTGACCCAGATCTATCAAAGTTCATATTAACCAAGCCTGCAGAACAGCCTTTATCCACCTGCGTAACAGACAAAATTAGAAATATTCTGTCCAGAAATGATGCTGAAAAATTGCTCCATGTGCTTGTTACATTAAGACTAGATTACTGACTCCCCACTCGCAGTGTCCTAAAACCCCTAAAGCCAAAGTATCCCCCCAGTCCAGAACAAACCGCTACAGGCCAACGTATACCCCCAGTCCAGAATATACCCCTAAGGCCAAAGTATACACCCAGTCCAGAACAAACCCGTACAGGCCAAAGTTTACCACCAGACCATACCATACCCCCCAGGCCGGAATATAACCCTTCAGACCAGAATATACCCCTCTTGTGTAGAGAATTTGAGTGTATTTCCACAGTTTATTTACTCACTTTCATTTATAAAGAGATAAAACATTTGACATTTGGGGTATATTCTGGCCTGGAGGGGTATAGATGATGCAAGACAGTTTCAATGTCTTGCATCATCATCATTATCATCATCATCCCTGTGGGGATGTGATTTCTGCTTCATGTGTGTCAAAATGGACAGATTATTTGCTATAAGGTCTGTTGATGAAAATATTTCCATCAACATAGGTTTATCATGATCTGCACAGCCAAAACAAGTTTTTTTTTCCCACCAAAATACCCTGCTCAGCCAGAGCATTCATAATAGCCTTACACTAATCTCCCTTTTTAGGAGTTGCCTGGACAACAGTGCCATATTGATTTGCCACGGACTGAAGGTGTAATTGTAAAAAAGTGAACACAAATATCACTCAACTGAAACACCAATACACTAAACAACAGCAGCACCCACCTGCCACTGGCCAGCAAAATGATTCACAAGTACCTAAATCACAAAACCTGCAGAGTATCGCATATAATCGGAAACACAGTATCTCCAAAGCCATTATTTTCCCTGTGGGGTGTCATGTTTTTAAGTGGTGATGCAAATTATTTGTGGACCCAGATTTGAATATATATTTCCAGCAAATTTCTACACTATGCTTTACTGTATGTGTCATTAGAAAAGTGCATCCAGATACTTCTTCATTTTCTTTGGCTCAAACTGGCCATATTGGGGCTGTTTACATGAGTTTTTGTTCCTGTTTAATTCAGAATAAAGGTTAATTCCTCTGCTGCTTCATAATTATTACAAAAATAAATGCAAAAATCACACATAGTATCCGGTCTTCCATGTTGCTAGTTGAAACAAAAAGAAAGACTGGACGTGATTGTTTTCTTCTGTCACGTCCACATTCTGTCCAATCAGAATGCTCTATACCCCAGCTTTTAAAGCGGACTTAAATGAAGCATTTCCATGTAAACAAGAAGGAAATTGCTTTAATTCTGAATTATTTTATTCGAATAAATAATTCAGATTTAAAAACATCACGCAAACGTAGCCATTGTCTATTTAAGTTGCTCTTCAGATGACATGTGACATTTGCATATCACATAAGCAACACACCTGTACTCTGCTATGCTCCTCCCCTTGTACCTGTTCTCCATTTCAGTTCCCATCATTCTTTGTTTTTTGTGAACGTCACAACGCAATCCTATCATCAATATATCTTATCTCATAAGATCAACAAAAGGAAATGTGGATCCATCTCCCCCTTATTTATCTCAGAGATAGAGCACTGTGCCCTACCTTTCCACTAAGTTTCATGTAAATTGATGGAGTAGTTTGGAGTCAGGTCCATATATAATGAGACGGTGACACAGATATTGTAGTTTTGTGTCTGTACAGCGCCACAGTAAATCTGAAATGGACCAGTCAAGATGTGATTGAAGTGTTGACTTTCAGCTTTATGAAATTCAAGGGGTTTAAGAAAAATACTGCTTTAACCATTTAGGGATAACATTCATTTTAAACAAAGTTCCTCCAATTCCAGTGGCTCAAAACGAACAAATTGGGCAAATTAAGATTGTTTTACATACAGTTTATGACTGAAAATCCTATGCAGTTAGGTCTGGAATCCATGGACATCATCATTAGTTTTAAGTGTATGTTCTTGGTTTGTCTACCAGCAGAATTGTGCACACATTTCGTGTTTGTCATTTATTCATTCATTCATTCATTGTGCTTGAAAGAATTTATCTACTGCATTTCGGTATTGATGGCAGTTGTAGACTGCAGTCAGGCATTAAAACATTTTACTTATTGGTAACAAATTAGTGGAAACAGTAGAAACATAATTCCATTAGGTTTGGTTGACTTTGATTTTGAGCTATTGCAATTCATTTGAGATGTGTTATTCCAATATGCAAACATAACTAGTGGTTTGGCTGGAGCTGAGCACTGCCCAAACAAACAACAACAAAAAAGATCATTGTTGGCTTTGATAAGATGCACATTCCCATCAGCTCAGTGGATGCTGAACTACTGCTGACCTCTGGGAAAAATCATATTGTTTATATTGTTGTCTGGTTTGATCTAGAATGTAATCCAATGGCCGACAGAGCTCTTCAGTTGTGAGGGTGAGACAGCAAACCGAGTACTAGTAGGACTGAAAGCAAAGAATTGTTCTTTTAGGAGGTAGAGTGTTTTTCGTCTGGAGGTATTGACTTGTTTTTAATTTGAAATGTGTCCCACAGCTTGCACACTTTTGTCGACACTAACTTCAACGGGGATTTGCAGTTTCATTTAAAGAGTCCAGGGGATTTATTTTGGATTTGTGTTTAGTTTGAGGAATGTTCCACAGCTCATATTCTCCACTGGACTGTGCCAGTGCCGCAGAGAATACTAGGCTTGATTTCTAATCAGTGTTGTTGTTGGCATACATCTGCCACACCCTACCGAGAAAATCTGATGGGAGAAAGGCAAGATGATTAATGTAGTTCCTCCACAAAAACAAGAATAGTCATGGTGGGCATACAAATGTGTGATGGCAATCAATGTATGTTTCTTGTTTTTAAATTGTGTAAATGGTCTCTAGTAATGGCACCGTTGATGAAGTTTAACCCATAAAGAGCCAGTGCTTCTTTTGTGGCAATTCCCAAATTATTTTTTCTCTGTATTTAACCTTCTTGTGTGATTTATCACCATTTATTATAATATTATCCTCTTTATTTTGAGTTTTCCAGTGAAAATCCGGTATTTTCATATATAACACTGACATACACTGAACATGTAGATGTTTATAAAAGTTCCGATTAAAGTTGAGGGCTATTATCCTGCCCTCCCAAAGGGGAGGTGAGGGTATTGTTTTTGGTTTGGTTTTGTTTGTCTTTTTGTCAGCAACTTTATGCAAAAACTGGACCAATTTCCATGAAATTTTCAGGAAAGGTATGAGGTGGTCCAGAATAGATCCTATTAAATTTTGGTCAATATAGGTCAAAGGTCAAGGTCACCAAAAAATGTGTTTTCGCAATGATGAGAGATAGGGAAAGTCAGATAAAATATTTGCTGGGGGGGGGGTTGTTGTGAATGACACCACTTGTTCCATTAGAAACAGAG
>JAPTYQ010000001.1:13652395-13662519 GCA_029814465.1 Ostorhinchus cyanosoma
GCGCCCAAAGGGATGGCATAGGTAGCGACGTGCAACATCCGCGTGACCCCACTTTTTTCAATATGTAATGGGCTTAGTGTTTCTTCAGAGTGGTGGGTGGTACTACTGCCCCCTGTTGTTGATGGTTGAAATGAATTTACAAATCTCAGATGTCGTCCCAGCTCCTTTGAGAACCTGTCAGAAAAGATTTCATGTTCTATCAAATTCCACTAAAACAGTATTTTAGCTCAATGATGAAGATCTAGTTTTAACTGCGTGTGGTTTTTTCCTTCTCCATTTTAATTAGTCGTGTGAGTTGCATTTAATACTCACACAACAATCACAATGATGCCATATGTGAATCTGAGCGAATTTTTCTCATTTCCATCTACTTATGTGTCTGTGTAGTAGCAGTCGTACTATGTTTTTCCTCTGTGCATCATTAAAATGTCTTTGTTTTATCCTGATCCTTATTTGTCTTGCTTGTCTTTACCGACTAAAGACATTGGGTGTGCCTGTGAGTGTGATTTTCTTTATGTGAATAGATGAGGTGGGCACAGCAGCTCCCATTAACCTGCCATTTCACAGTCCACAAAGTGCAATAATCTAGGGGCAGTACACACATACACACACATATACACACACACTCTTCCCTAACCTAGTGTGGGAGGTGATTGCTGTGACTACACTTGTAATCACACCACTTTATAGGGCCTCTAAGGCAGCCCCCCACACAAAGACAACACTGTATATGATTTTTCCCTCTGGATGTTGTCATTATATCGCATTACATCTATTTAAAGATATTAAATATTAGATTTCCCATGCCATACAGCCCCTAGGACGTACTGTGCAATATCCCAGTGTCTGCGTACCAGTGCATTGTTAGTGTCTGGCTGCATATTTGCCTGTGTGACTAAGAGGTCTGTTATTTGTCCATCATACATGTAGGAGGTCGAGCACAGAGCAGCCATTCTGGAAGGAAAAAAAATGTCCACCGCCAATTTGTCTTGTCTCTGTTTTAATTACTGTAGTGTTTGCCAGAATACTGATTAAAAAAAAAAAAAAGCTGAACTGTCCTGTCAGTGACCTCAAGGAGACAAGCAAACGTGTTAAAAGAATATGTAACATTTCTGCTTTAACATCTAAAAATGACTATCTTGGGAATATATGTCACTAAATATGAGTCCAACATTATACATTTCCGTGCCTGTGAATATTATTTGCTTAAGTTATACAACATAGATTTTCATTTGCTCTCGGGAGTCAAAAACACAGCATCCTTGTTGTTTTTTTGTCATTGAACTTTTTGATTGATTTTACAATTGAAAAAAAAAAAAAAAAAGAAAAACTGACTGGTGCACCCCACCCTCACTTACAGTTGCATGTTACAAGTACAAATATATTCCATAAGATTAAACAGTTTCCTGCAAACCACTGGAAAGGAGTAAATGCAGTCAATTAGTTTTAATTTCAGTCTTACAGTCCAATGATTCTTTTGGGATTTTGCGTTTTTTTATTTATTTTGAATGTTGCATTAAAATCAAACAACAAAATATGAAAGTCAAACATTTGAAAAGCAGCGGGATGAAGTTTAATTTATAATCTCCCGCCCCCTTAACTCCATCCTTCACCTACCCTAAATTCCTATGTCAGATCCCATAAGTAACTCAAAAATCCTACACATAACAGATTAAATTCTGACTAAGCACAAAACACAAAATTACTGTACTGTGTATATCAAGGACAGACTGTCAATTTTGCAGCAGCATTTTACATTAAAATAAACTCTGTCCTTTTCTATATAGTAATGGTGCATATATCAAAACAAAAATAAACTGTCCATTTCATAACAATAATGCACAACTGTCATTTCTTAACAGTAATATACTTATCAAAAATAAACTCTGTCCAATTCAAAACCTTATGCAGATTATATATATATATATATATATATATATATCCTGTCCATTTCATGGCAATAATACCCATGTCAAAATAAAATTTCCATTTCTTAGTCGTGATCTACATATCCAAATTTCTTAGTATTTACTGAACAGGAGGTAGAGTGGGTCATCCAATTATCGAAGGGTTGGTGGTTCAAATCCCACTCTCTCCTAGTCTGTCCATTGTGTCTTTGGGCAAGACACTTGCCTCCAGTGCCACTCACACTGGTGTATGAATGTGTATGAATGTTCGGTGGTGGTCGGAGGGGCTGTTTGGCGCAAACTGGCAGCCAAGCTTCCGTCAGCCTGCCCCAGGGATACAGCTGTGGCTACAGATGTAGTTTACCACCACCAGCGGAAGAATGTGAGAGCGAATGAATAATGGGTCAATTATGTAAAGCGTTTTGGGTGCCTTGAAAAGCGCTATAGAAATCTAATCCATTATTATTGTTATTATTACTATTATTATATTGTATTTAATTGTCTTTGTAAATGTGTTACTTGATTTAATTGCCTTTGTTTCATCATTTAAGTTGTGCCATAGGTGGATTCCTTTCACAGATACAACCTTCCATCATTCTCGTCCTGAATCTTGGTTTTTGTTTTTTTTTTTGAAGATGTCTAATCCTTTTAGATTGTATCCTCCATGTTGCTCCCCTACTTATAATCTATAACTAAAATCTCTAAGCACCAAAACTATTTTCCATTCCATTCCATGTTTTGTTTGTTTGTTTGTTGGCACCCCTAATGGGTAATAAGAGGTAATTGCAGGTCTGTTTTTGAACTACATTAGAACCCCTGAGGCTGAGTATAATTAGTGGACAGAGGAACTACGACATGTTTTGTCAGTCCCCATGCTGACTACCTAAAGCTAGAAAAACTGATGTGTTTGTTCTGTCAGTAATAAAAGTATCTGGTTTATCTGCTTTTATGTATGAACCAGCGTTTCCCACAGAATTCGATATTATACCTCTGTGTGGGTGGTTGATGTTGACCCATCATCATGATCTATCTATGCCTCAGCTGATAAACAAACTTGTACTCCTACCATCCACCCATCCAGTGGCACCTTAACTTCACATTACATTCAGGATTACTTTCTGTTGATGTAAGTAGGCTATAACTACATTTTACAGTAAGAGAATAATAGAATAAGACCATTGATGGTACAGTTCGTTTATAGTAATGTAAAAAATTGGGATGCTAACACAGTTGTCCAAAATGAATACTCTTGCATCTGCAGTTCTGTTCTGAAAAGTTCTACACTGACAGAAACCACAGTCCCATTCATTTGTTAATTTATTTTCTGATCTTAATCCTTTTTTTTTTTTTTGCTGTTTTTTGTATAATCAAAGGGGGAGGGATTGTATAGATTTTTATTTTTGACAAGAAACCCACAACATCCATCTAATTTTAACAGCTAACACATTGAACTTTGCACACAAACTACACAGTCAGGGCAATGAAACAGAAAATCAGTAAAAGCATTACATTACAATGATAATACAATAAAATAAAAAAAGAAGAAACAAGTGGTGCCGGGCACAACAAACCCCGCCCCTTGCAAACATTTTACCTGATTTGCCCTATCTCTTAATATCAAGAAAAAACATTTTTGGTGACCTTGACCTCTGACCTACATTCACCAAAATGTAATACCATCTATTCTGGACAGCCTTGCACCTTTCCTGAAAATTTCATGAAAACTGGTCCAGTAGTTTTTGTGTAAAGGTGCTGACAAACAAACCGACAAACAAAAACAATGAACAAAAAACAATACCCTCGCCTCCCCTTCGGGTGGCGGGGTACTAACGCATCTTGAATAAAATAGAAATAGTACAAGATACAGAACAGTAACGATACTAATATACTAATATGAACCCTAAATCAATAAAATTCAGGTGGGATTTATGCATAATACTTTTATTAAGGAGCACTAGTCAGTTGAAATTGAATAAAATGTAGGCAGTGGGACCAGACCTGGTAGAATTTGCCCCTTTCATCATTCAGTCTTTCAATGAGATCCTCAAACGATGCTATGTTTGTCATCAGTCTGTAAAACTAGGCCTCACTTAGCTTTTCCAAGGTCTTTAGATGATTCTTACAGCTGAGATAAACCCAGCTAGTACCAAGCCAGACTTTGCTTTAATAATAATACAAATGGATTAGATTTATATAGAACTTTTGTATGAACACATACTCAAAGTGCATACAGTGGATCCATTATTCATTCACTCACACTTTCACACTCTGGTGGTGGTGGACATTTGTAGCCACAGCTGTTCTGGGGCAGACTGATGGAAGCGTGGCTGCCATTTTGCGCCTACAGCCCCTCCGATCACCACCGATCATTCATACACCAGTGTGTTTGAGTAGCAGCACTGGAGAAAAGGAGGGTGAAGTGTCTTGCCCAAGGACGCATATGACTAGGATAGAGCAGGATTTGAACCACCAACCCTTCGGGTTATTGGACGACCCACTCTACCTCCTGAGCCACAGCTGCCCCACGCAGTACCCCTGGAGGTAAAAGGGACTGGCCTCATAATAGACATAGCTGGGGAGACTCTCATAATGGCATATTTAACCATTCTCCAGTGATCTTAATCCTTGACAGGGCGGTGGGGGTGCTGGAGCCCATCCCAGCTATCATCAGGTGAAGGTGGGGTACACCATGGACATGTCACCGGTTCACCACAGGGCTGACATATACAGACAACCAACCATTCAGTCTCACATTCACACCTACTGGACATTTAGATTGACCAGTTTATAAATTAAGAGCAGATCTTTGGGCGGTGGGAGGAGGCAGAGAACCCTGAGAGAACCCCCGCTGACACAGGGAGAACATGACAACTTGGTGTTCTGACGCCTTCAAACATTTGGCTTTAGTTCACCTTAGAACACCTGTGTTAGAGTTTGACAGGTAACACTGAAGCCCCTCATCCAGACTCCTCACCTGTCACTGTGTCCTGGACCAGGACTTAAGCGAGTGGGCACAGAGGGCCCAGTGAGAGAAATACAAAAAACACTATCTGAACTAGGAACTATGTGGAAAGAGATCAGTTGTAAAAAGTCTTTCAGAAGCTTTGTTCATACAACTTAGAATTTTAAAGACTTTTTTCCCACTAAATTCATTATTAAATTTGATTTTCTTATTCATTTGAGTTTTAGGTATTTAAAAATTGCAGTTGTTTACATAACTTAATATTTTTCACCAAGAAAATAATTTCATAAATATTCACAATAAAACAGATTTCATAGTAGGCCTGTTAATTACTTTTATGGAACGTAAAAGGTCATAACTAGCCCACAAGAGGTCAACCATCTTGTTCATTCTCCTGCAACCACATTTAAGATGCACATGGAGGAAAAACCGGAACATTATTGAGCAGACTTGGACACAACCCAGTAACGTAAATAATAATTTTCTTTACTTAAAGTTTTATTTTACCTAACTTACCATGATTTTGCATTAATATCCAATACATAAGTTCCACTGTGTTTTTTGAGTGCCACCAGGCCTAGCTTATACTTATGCTAGCCTAAGGCAAATCCAGAACTATTGTAAGTTTTTCTTATTTTTTTGTTTTTAATTTACCACTTATGTTCATAACAAATTTTCCCTCTTTTTTTGACACCAGGATCCAAGAGCTTCGGTGACAAAGAATAGAGAGATGACCCTCAGAAGCCTCATGCCTGTACGATGTCTACAAATTCAACTGCTATATGTGATTATGTTCAAAAGTAAGTAAAAACAAGTGGTGCCCGGTGCAACAAACCCTGCCCCTTGCAAACATTTTACTTGATTTGCCCTATCTGTTATTGATGCAAAAACACATTTTTGGTAACCTTGACCTATATTCATCAAAATTTAATGGGATCTAATCTGGATCACCTCGTACCTCTCCTGGAAATTGGTCCAGTAGTTTTTGCGTAAAGTTGCTGACAAACAAACACACAAACAAAATAAAACAAACCAAAAACAATACCTTCACCTCCCCTTTGGGGGGCGGGGTAACAATGCAACAGTTTTTACACTGTATTGAATGTCTACTTCCACTATATTTTTGAGTTAATAAAATATTAATATTTTACCATCTGTTAAGGAGATTCAAATACAGTAGTGGAAAAAAAGCTTGACAGCTTCAAAGTTTAATACAATTTTAAATATTATCATGGAATATTGGTGGAAAAATCATGTGTGTGTGTGTCTGCATGAGACAGACAAACAAATGATTTTTATTTATTTATTTATTTTTTTTGGTTTATGGTCAACAAGAAAAAAAATAAAACAAAATTCCTTGGATGTGTTTCATTATTTGGCTGAAACATTTAGTTTTGACCTCGATCGAACAGAGCATGTGCCGATGGGAAGCATGTGGGTTTGGGGAATAGAACAATACTTGGCAGAGTTAAAAAAACATAAGAGTGATTTTAAATGCAACATCAAAAATGTACTGGATGTTCAAATATGTTTCCACTACTGTATGATAACTTACAATTAACAGAATCAACTTCATCTGCCATTGGCGTCGTTATTAATGCCATCATGCACCATTTAGCATTTCTATGCTTATGTTACAAAGAGAATTACAATGTTGAACAAAAGTATGTCCAAACACACAATCTGAATTTCAGATAAGGAAAATCCATTTCTTCTTGAGGCAAACTGGCCCTGGAAAGACAGTTTGTTGTGTGTTTAACCCTTTAACCCCTGACATGTCTCTAGTGAGCGTTCTGAATCAATGATTTATTTTAAATATTCATAAAAGTTCAACTGTTTGCTCAATATAAAAAAATGGCAAACTTGCCGATTGAATAGACCATGTTCTTTCCATAGACATCTGAGCATGCTCAGTGCACCCCCTGCCTCCTGTGGAATGGGGGGTAAATCATAGAGCAGTGAGTGAAACTGACTTGCAATAAAAATAGATGGTTTGGGCTTTTTTTTCCATTGTTATTATTATTTATTTTTACACCATTTTCTTGTTGTTACTGTTGTTTGCAGTGTTGTGGTGATTTTCCTCTTTTTTTTCATGTTTTTACTGACTTTTGACCGTGTAACATCTTTTTGGAGTTCAACCAAGTGCCAAACAGCAGCTGGAAAAAATTGCTCCAAAATAAAAACTACTTTGTCAAAATTCAAGTACTTGTTGTTGTTCAGTGTGTTCCAGTTCATGTTCAACATCCTAAATCTCTTACTGATGTACATTCTGAGTGCCTTATTTAGTAGGGGTGCAACGGTACAAGTAGCCCACAGTTCGGTCCATACCTCAGTTGTTGGGCCACGGTTTTGTTTCTTTTTTTTCCCTCCCAAATTTCTGCTTTTATTTTGCTTGTTACCAAAGCCTGAAATTCACATTAGGAAAAAATTATATCACTGTACTGTGTAAAATAATACTTTCTGTACTGAATAACAGAACCCTTTCTTATTCCTTGACTACGTGTCTGCAGTCATAAAACAGGGACGTTCCCACATAGGACCCAATGGGGCTTTTTTTAAAAATAAATTCCTGTTCTACATAGGGATGTAAAAGAAAACAGCGATATAAAAATGCCAGTTATCTACCGTACACATTTCCTTGTAATAGTGTGTCACGTTATTGTATGTGTTGTATGTGCAGAGTCCTGCACTGGGTCAGGTGGACCAGATCATTGTCTTTTTCTGTTACTCCACCTTGTTTTGAACCTAAGGCTACGTCCACACGACAACACTGGTGGTATTTTTCTTTTGCAGATTCTAAAAGTTTCACATCCATACGTTTTCTTTCAAGAAATATCTGCATCCACGTGGAAACAGGAAAACTGAGTTAAAACAGTGTAATACGTTTGCCACGCCTATATGTGGCGCTGTACACAAACAATCAGAGCCACATGATACACTAAAATCACAGAAGAATGCAGTGAGCATGTGCATGAGGTTAGGTCTGGAGTTTTCTTCTTCTGGTCCAGTGGTACTATGGTGTCGTCGTTTCCAAAAAGTGATGTGTTGCTTACAAATATGCCAACGTGAGAGCGGCATTGTGAGATTTTTCCAATCTGGGACCTGTTCTCCATTTCAGGGCACTGACAACACCAGTGTTATGTGGAGGAAAGGCCGAAAGGATATTAAACTTTTGCAGATTTACATAATTTCGTAGTCGTGTGTACGGGTATAACAGTAAAGCAAAACCATTAAAGAAAAGGAACACAAGCACATACAGCAGCTTTTATGACACTTCTACACTTCCATCCTGTCTGTCTGCTCAATGCCTGTGGTTTTCCTCTTGTCCCTGTTTGTGCCAACCTAGTGTTCCACATGCATTAATGTGTAAATGTGTCTTGTAAACATATATGTGCCAGCATTGGTCATTATCTGTGTCTGTAACTTCTGAATTCTGAAGAAGAGGTGTGGCGCGACATGAGTGGCTGCCGCTTGATGCCTTACATCTAGAGAAGAATTTCATTCTTGTGTATGCTTGAATGACGATAGTCTCTCGAACTGTAAATTCACTGCAGCATGTTTATCTGTAACAATGGCTATGTTTACATGATGTTATCTAATTCCAAATTATTTATTCTGAATAAAATAATTCGGAATTACAGCAATTTCCATCGTGTTTACATGGAAACGCTTCAGTTAATTCCACTTTAAGAGCTGGCTGTACAGAGCGTTCTGATTGGGAAGAACGCAGACGTGATGTCGTGATGTTTACTGGAAGAAAACAATCAGGTACATATTCTGTTTCTTTTCGCTTCAACTAGCAACATGGAAGACCAAATAGTACATGTGATTTTTGCATTTATTTTTGTGATAATTATGAAGCAGCAGCTCACCCAAATCAACATATTAATGCATTTTGATCGTCTGAAGAAGAGAAGGATGTTAGAACCAAAGACGGCAGCAGAAGAGCTCACTTCGGCAGCACAGAATATGCGCAACATCATGACAGGACAAGACAAGGAGCATGTGCAGAATGACCGGAATAACGTTAAAGCGGAATTAACCTTTTACATGTCCGAGGAATTATTTAATTCGGAATTAAGAGTGGAATTAACCAGTGACTATATTCGGAATTAAGTTTAATTCGGAATAGTCATTTTCAACTGGAATTAGGTGTTTACAGGGTCATCTTAAAGTGGAATTAACCTTTACTCTGAATTAAACAGGAATAAAAACTCTCATGTAAACAGGTCCAATGTCTCAGAGGTTAAAGGGTTAACACTGTCTGTGCTTATAATATGTGCTTCTAGAGGCAGGACATAAAGTGCGAGTGAGCGAGCCAGACAGACACCGACAGCTACAGCATGAGAAAAAGCTGAAAAAGATGTAAGAAAAAGAGTGAGGCGGGGGAAAAGTACAGAACTACAAACTGGTTGAGAGAGATGAGAGGTGACATTTGGGGTTTTGATGGAAGCCTCAGTGCTACACAGGATGTCAGTCAGCAAATTTTACACTCACTGGGACATCCTCCAAATCTTACATTACCCTCTCCCAGGGGAGGACAACACACACTCCCAACTCCAAAAGTCGTGTATTGTACAGACTTGAGGTTTACAGTAATAAATCTTTTCCTTTGTGTGGACACATGATGATTTTAAACACCTTATTGGATCAAACTTTTTCTCAAGTAACACTAGTGCTGTAAAAACACACAACCTCACAATTTCCAGCATCTAAACAACATATTTTATTAGATTCTTCCTGCTTGGTAGACACTCCCATCTTTAAAACTTAATGCACCCAGGCCTGTTCTCTGCTAAAACTTTATAGTCTCCGAGCACAAGCCAGAATGATGACAACCCTTGCAATGTTTATTCCAGAGCCACGGGAGATATTTTACTATTGTTTTCAGACACCTGTAGTCAGAGACATCTCCTTGTGAAAAGAAACCTCAGCATGATGTGCCAGAGTTTTTTCGTCAACTGTATTGCATTGAGTGCACTGAGTTCTTGGTGTACATGACCCCATCAATTCAACAACTTTTAATGCAGCTTCACAAAAATAAAAGATTTGGACATTGGTAAGAGGGGAAGCTTATCCCATAAAGACCCACACATCCACTGGTGACCAAAACCATCTACTGATCTAATACCTGTTGATCCACTAATTCTATCAATACATGTACATAACTGGTGTAAAATGCAGTTTTTCCTTTTTCATGGTCATCAGATATGATCCATTTGGACATTCAGAGGCTCCGTAGTTACCGTGGAAAC
>JAPTYQ010000001.1:13665584-13682474 GCA_029814465.1 Ostorhinchus cyanosoma
CCCCCCCCCCCCACCGGTTGGGGTTCCACTGTACATAGTTCATTTCTTTTTGGTCATTACTTATTGCACTTTTGTTCTTGTCTATTATTGTTTGCTCCTGACAAATCTGTGTGGTTATGCACATTAATAAACCCACACAATTTAACAATTTAACAATAATAATTTGATCAGTATAATCAATTATTAGATTTTGGTATTTATTGTCGGTTAACCTATTTCCGTTCAGCGGACACACAGCCCGTCTCCTACGTTGCCTCGTTCTCAGTCGTTTTCGCTGTAATACTTTTAAAAGAACACTATCTTCCTCCTTGACTTTTACGAGCTCGTGAAGACACTGCTTCATGTTGACTGCTATTGCTGTTCTAAAACAGGAATTGCCTTCCAGAAGATATTGAAACCATGGAAACAACTCCGCCCAGTGGAGTTTCATCTTTAAAACCACCCGATACTAGCACTACCGCCACTCTCCGTTTTGGAGGAGAAACTACCACCCTTTTTCAAAACTGTATTTCCGAGTGTGAGAGCACATAATGCTGTCGTCAGATACGATGTGATGCAGAGCTACACGTGACCACAAATCCAGCTGAAGAGCTACTTCTGGTTCAGGAGTCGATGGTTTTGCACATTCCTGAGTAATAGAAAGCTTTTACTCCTATTTGTAACATTTACATGCAAATTCGATTTTTTTTCTCTGTACTTCTTTTTTTTTGGTCCATTAAACAATTGACCATTTAACAGTTCACCACACTGTATTTTACACATTATCTGTTAATGTAGATACAAATTAAATACATCATTAGCATGACTGCACAAAAGGCGCTGGCATGAGGATGAACAGTACTTACTGCTGCATCTCATAACCATCGTCTGTCTTCTATGAATACTTCTAGCCTCAAGGTACACCTGAATCAACAATGATCCTAATGTATACCCCCTCCCCCCGCTCCTATATGTTCCACCCATCAGCCTGTTTCTCTTGTCTCAGTTTATCTCTCACTTCCACGTTCTCAGTTTGTGGGTGATTAGCTTGACAGCAGTCCTGCTGGCTGCTCATCTGACTATCCTTGGATCATGGAGGGTGATGGGATCAGTAGAGAAAAGCTGTCTTTCGATGTTGTGCTGCTCTTGTATGTGTGTTCGTGTACTGTATCTGCATCAGTGTGTGGGCAGACAGCAGCAGTATGAAGCATCCTGATGGTAATGAAGGCGGTAGGACCAGGGAAGAGGTGGAGAGGAGGTCAAGTAGACCACAGTGAAACACACACGAGTACGCACGCACACACACACACACACACGAAAATACATAGTGAATCTGCATATTACAGCATCTGCTTACACAGTGTGTCTTTCACACACCCACCCACAAACACACTCACACACCTTCATTGCTCCTCCCTGCTGACTTAGAGGACAATGTAAATGTAGTCAGTGATGAGTTATAACCCTGAATATACACTCATTTTCCTATATATGCACATGTGTGTATGGGCACACGCATATAAATGCACTTTACTGTGCACATTTTCTTGCTTCTAATTTCTGACAAAGCAACACCAGTGTAGACCTCGGGCTCATAATAAGTAGCGTATAAAAATAGAAGCACTGGGTATGCACAAAGCGCAGATGCTTGGCTTTCACAAAATGCTAATTCTGTCATAGCACTATGCAATAATGCGCACGAGTACAGTCGTTTTCTTGAAAAACCAAGGAGATACAACTTGCATAAAATAAAGTAATTATGCAAAATTTAACAACAGAGGGATTATGTAACATATTAAACAGATTGTCTATCTATACAATAGTAATAAAGTTTGGATCGGTGGTTGCAGAGTTGGTTCTGTGAAGGGTGAGAATACTTTGTCTAGGCAATAAAAACTATATATATTAAAAATGACTGAACAAAATCATTAAGAAAATGGTATATCATTTAAATTTTAGATTTTGGAAGAGGTGAGCCATCCATACTGCCCTTCCTGACTGGGGAGTTGGCTGGCAGCAGTGTCTACCGTCAAACTGAATTTGCTCAAATGAACTGCATTGAATAAGTAATGTGAATGACTTACTATAGAATCACAGCAACTCAACTAATGCATTGCATAGTTTTACTTCAGTTTGGCAGCAGACTTTGTCAGCGTCCGAATTAAATTACCCAGCATCAAAGTTGAATTTCTTGACTATTTATCAACTCAAAAATATTAGCATCTTTACATTATGTAGGTTCTTGAAATATCTAGAGATTGAAATCGAGTTCAACGTGGGAGCAAATGAATAAAAAATGACTTTCCCACGATTTGAGGAGAACTCAAAACAATATGCCTTGTTAAAGAACCCATGAAATGGAGATCGGAGCTGACTTTATGACAAGTGGACCTGATAAAAATGAAAATAGGCAGGGGTTTTGCAAGCTGATGGCCAACGGAGCACATCGCATCAGGACTTCACAGTACATTTACGATAAAGTTGAGGAAAATTACTTAGGCTTTTTTTTTTTTTTGGCAAATGTCTACAGGTTAAGTTTTTTTTTTTTTATATAAAACTTTTTACATGCATCATATCTATAGAGAATCGTGGGGTAAAGTGTATTGCTTAGCACCTCCAGAAATAATTTTTTTCACTTCATGGGGTCTTTGCTCTAGTAAATGCTCATCACATTATAATAACATTAGGCTGTTTTAACATTGGCTGTTTTCTCTGCCCCATATCAGCCTGTGTGGGAGGAAGGGACTGGAGGGAATTTTGTCTGGGAGAGAAAAGTGCAAATGTTTAACAGTTTCTTGCACTCGTAATGATGCACCTGTCCGTTAAGACCACATGAGAACAACAACACACATATAACAGTCCAGCACAGACCAAGAAATGCAGTCACACAGATTTTTAATGTATTCTAGTTTACATGGTCCCTTGTTAACTTCACCTTTCCTCAGTTCACTCCTTGTAGAATTAATTAGTTTTTTTTCCATTTATCCTACCTTGATGAGCATGAGAGACTTTGTGAAAGATCTCCTGTTGAATAATGCAAAGCTCAGCATGTACTTTTAACATGCATCACCATCTACAGATTTTTATTTTTATTTTCAGGGACAAAAAAACCCCCAAACAGATGGTTAGTTAGCATAAATCAGTTAACACCTAATATCACGCTAAAGTGCCAACACGAAATATGTGTTGTAGTCTGGATTGGAAGAGAGACATTGGTCCGATCCTAACTCGCCCCTTACCCCTTGCACTTGGCACTACCCCTTGAAACAGAGCTGCAAGGGGTAGGGGTTGAAACATCCCCCCTATGACATGAGACCACCCTTCGAGACCTGTTGTGTCATCAGCAGTCATTGATGCCGCTATAAACAGATGCAACAACTTTGTTTCCTAAAGTATTCTCCATGCCGTCAGCGGCTGTAAACGTCGCTGTTCCATGGGCTTTGGGCACCTTTTTGCAGCTATCAACCGCAAACTGCAGAAATGTGATCTGTAACACATTGAAACGGCATTAAATGGTTGATCAAATGATTAAGTTGTTTACAAAGAAAATACGTACATTTGTGTGTTTCTTTCATCACACTGCTGCACTTTTTTTGCTGTGTTTACCTCCATCTGGCAGATGATTCAAACAGAATCATGGGAGATTTTTCATACGCCTCCGTTTGTAGTGGGGTTCTGAAAAATCTCAGTTTCAGAAGCTATACTTATAGTCTACATACAGCCCTAAAGTTTAGTCTCATGACTTCAGTTCATTAAGTCAGCCAATGTGTATGCGAGCCCACATGTGCCGTTTTTCCAGTTTGCTTCACTATGTTGTCACTTAATGAGAACAACTGCTGAGTGGCTCCATCACCGTGGACATCTGCCGTTCCCCTCTCCTTTCTCTGTTTTTGTCACCAACTTTCACTCCATTTCCCTTGTTTTTTAACACTCGGCCTCACTCTGTGACAACCTTGAGTGTCTTTTATCTACAATCAGTGAGTACAATGTTTAGATGCCAGATGATATACAAAATACAATTATTCATGTGGTATTATTAAAGATGAAAGATCTGTGTAAAAAAAAGAAAAATGTTGACAACACAATTGGGTTAATTTTGTCCTAAAACCTTAATTTTTCCTATTGGTCCTTTTGGAAAAAATTTTAACACTTTTTCTATTAGATAAAGATGATCACTGGGTTAGAAACGTACTAGTTAAATCTAGTCAACATGCTTGTGCTGTGGTCAATATTGAACAAACAACTGAACAGATGAAACTGAGTCATGCTGCTGAAATCTTCAGTTTGGTATCCTTTTTTTCCCAAAATCATTTCATTTTCTCCTTTTTCAGGAAAATACAGATAGAATTGCTGTTTTTCTAGTGTTTATTTCACAAGAATGCTTGCTGCTGTACTGCATTACTCCTTAAAGGGATTTCTCTACAAACATCAGGTGTTAAAATCTTTCCCATTCAGCTGCATTGTAAAGATACTTTTAGGTCATTTGTAATATTTGAAAAAAGAAATACTACAAGGTGTTTAGTTTGTTTTGAAGTTATTTCTAAGATGCCAGTATTTTAGATCGTAGGCCAACAAACAGTCAGATTTATGTGACCACTAGAGGGAGTATTGAGTCTTTCTGCCTGTCTCCTATGGTGAAGAAACTAAAGCTACAGGGCTTTTGTATTTAAAGAAATTTGTTTCTTTATTCATCAATCAAAATAAATGGATTTTTAATTAAAAAGAATAGATTTGCAACCAAAAAAGAGATTTGAGACCAAAAGAAAATAAGTGGTAATAAAAAAAGAGAATATTTTGCTTATGAATCAGTCCTCTCGTGAGTTAAAAACTTTGTCTGAGCTTAATAGCAGAAAGTTGTTCGTCATCCTGTTTTTTATTGCTTCATTGCACTCCTGTAGTTTAGTTAGCTGATTGACTTCATCAGGTTTAATAGATAAATATAATTTGGTATCATGAGTGTTTCCTTATTAAGTTACCTAAAGAAAGCATATATAAGATAAACTGTATTGGTCTAAGAAGTGAGCCTTGAGGAACTCCATGACTAATTGTAGTGCACTGAGAGGATTCATTATTAATATTAACAAACTGAAAATTATCTGTTAGATAGGATTTCAACCACATTAATGCCGATCCTTTTAATGCCAATTGATTGTTCCAATTATTGCAGAAGGATGTGATGGTCTACAGCAGGGATCACCAAGCCTGGTCCTCGAGATCTACTGTCCTGCATGTTTTAGATGTTTCCCTCTTCCAACACACCTGATTGAAATGATCAGCCTATCATCAAGCTCTGCAGAAGCCTGATAGCACCCATCAGGTGTGCTGGAAGAGGGAAACATCTAACACATGCAGGATTGTAGATCCTGAGGACCAGGGTTGGTGATCCCTGGTCTACAGTGTCAAAAGCTGCACTAAGGTCTAATATAAAACAGTATAGAAACAAGACCCTTATCTGAAGCATTTAGGTCATTGGTAACTTTGACCAATACCATTTCTGTACTATGATGTTCCCTAAAACCTGACTGGAAATTCCCAAATAGACTGTTGACTTGAAGGAAGTCGCATAACTGATTGGGTACTATTTTCTTAGATATGAATGTTAGATTTGATACGGGTCTATAGTTAGATAACACTGCAGGGTCAAGGCTGGGCTTTTTAAGAAGAGGGTTGATTACAGCTACTTTAAAGGACTGTGGTACATAGCCCATTCATAATGACAAGTTAATCATATCAAGGAGGTGGCTGCTAAGTAAAGGTAAAGCATCTTTGAGCTTTGTTGGACCTGGGTCTAAGAGATGGGTGGACGATTTGGATGAAAAGACAGTTGAAATTATCCGACTGATCTCTATGGGAGAAAAGCAATCCATAAAACCAAAAGGTGGACTAGAATTTGTGGTGGACAAGAGGCCATTAATTGTATTTCTGATTAGCAAAATCTTATTATTGAAGAAAAAATCATAAAATTGCTGCTACAGAGAGTTGAAGGAATACTAGGCTCATATGCATGTGGTTCTGTTAGTCTGGCTACAGCACTAAACAGAAACCTGTGACTCTTAATTTCCTCCACAAGTGACAAATAATCAGCTGCTCTCAGGATGAAGTGTCGTCCTGTATTTAGACTCCTTCCTATTGTACTGTGAGCTATCCTTTATTGACATTAGCCTCTGCTAATGTTGAACCTTGAAGAACTCAACTTGAAGCACTTCAGAATTTTCACAGAATAGCCAAACTGAGTCACCTGTACAGAAATCAGTGTAAAAGCTGTAATAATTAATTACAATGCGACATTTATTTGCTTAGAATTGGAGTTATAAAACAGATGGTTCCACATTCAAAGCTGTGGGTGACCCATGTGCAGATGAATGGATGAAAGAGATGAATCGATAAGAGGAGGAAGATAAAAGAATGAAAAAGCACTGATATTAATAAAAAAGAAAAATCAAGCCATGATATACAGACCTATCTGTTTTATTCAACTGTCTCCTAAATTGAAACGCGAAGTATTCATACTACTGGCATTAACATTCATCTTTCCACAGTCAGAACAGGCATCTGACCGAATCATTCTGTGACTGGAGCCACAGAAACATCCTGTTGAACACCTCCAAGAAAGAGTGATTATATGACTCCATTTTAAGGTGCCATATCCAAAAGTCTAAACCCCTCTTCAGCCAGTCCATATTCATGGGGTCGACACTGAGGTGACGCTGACATAGAAATATCTTTGCACCGAATGAAATGGTTCCTGAACACAGCAGCCCTGTTGGCCTGTTTACCACTTGGTGTTAGCCAGTGTGCTGTTCCGTGCAGTGGTCTAGTGGGATGGCAGTATCAGACAAAATAATGCAGAATGGCAGGACAAACTGTTTCAATGATTGGACAGAAGCGCGATTCACTGGGGAGTGTGGTGGAAGAGATGCACAATGAATAATGTGCTCAATCCGGATCATCCTCTTCAAAACATTCTGTGAAACCAGAGCAGAAACTACAGTGAAGGTTTCTTCTCCACTGCGACGCAGGACAAAACATTTCAGAAGAGTCAGACTTTACAACACCTTAGTCAATGGAGGACAGTAAATTATTCATATATTCAGTCAATCTTTAGTTTAGTCTCCAGTTTGAGTTCCTGTTTTCATTTTTGTTTTTTCTTTTCTTAATTTCCCCGTCAAGATGGATAAAGTTTATCTGCATCTATATGTCTTAAACATCCTGGTATTAGCAAAGAGGAGTGTGAACATAACTGAAACATCAACAACTACACAAATAGACCGATGATGATATTCAGGTAAATGTTAATTTTCAGTTCAATCTCCAAGCATCATTTCCACTGTGTCTGTGTTTCTTAGCAACCACTCTACTGAATGTCCGTGAACTGCTTTGGCAGAAGAAAGTTAGTTATCAGTACATTACTGTGTTATTTGGTATTTTTATTCAGGAAACCTTGCTTGATGAATGTAGTAACTGTTTTATAGAAGCAGTAAGCCACGTGAGAACATAATTTACACTGTTTTGAAGGGTTGTTGTTAAAAGCTGTGATTTAAAGTCATTTTAGCAGAACTTTACGTCGTCCCTTAGAGCTTCTTGCTTGATCGACTAACATCAACAGATGGCCAGTTCCAACACAAGATACTCCAACACAAACATTGTATAAGCACACAAACACACAAATCTTTCATATTGGACTTTTAAATATGAGCTCAGAGACAAACAGCAGGGTGTAAATTTGCAAAACCCAAAAAACTGGAAAATGAAATTAAAAAAGACTTCAAAGATCTGAGTGTAGTATATATGGTATAAATGTAATATAGTATTCCTGGAGAGACCAAGTGAGTGAAAGGCCAGACTAAAAAGCTCAAATCAGTTTGGCTTCACCGAGGCATTTAACCGCAGTAGGTGAGTAAAACAAAAGCCATTACTAGTCCTCTGTAGACAGCCCCTCAAAAGTACTGTAAGCCTTAAAATGAGATCGAAACGCGTTTTGTGTAGACATCCAGATCTTGTATATAGTCAGCAAGAAGTGGTAGCCGAGTCCTGATCGACTGAACAAGTTGTACATGCATTATTCAGTGTGTTGATCCACAGACAAAAGTGGGCAAGAGTCTATTAGAAACTGAAGCTTGTGTGAAATAGCGCTTGGAATTACAGTTGAGAAAATGCATCGACTTTTCTAGAAGAGCTGCATGTTGTACGGGTCCCGCTTTATAGAAAGAGTTTATGAAAAGTCAATCTCATGAGATAATTTTCCTCAAACCTACTGTAGATAACAGAGATAAGACAGTACGAAGCCTATGCCAATCTCACTGCTCATGTTGTCTTGATGGCTCAGAATCCACTCACACAGGGTCACACCTAAACACATATCCCAGCTCTTACATAATAAGTTGGAGGCAATAACACAGTAACAATCATTACTGCACAGACCTTCATGGGCTCACTCTCTTTATAATTGTCTTTGAAATGACTCTGCCACTCCATGCTCAAATCTCTGGGAGGATGAATGATGATTATGGGCCTACAGAGCATCACTTCTGAAAAGCGACACTCACACATGAGTGCATTTATTCATACACGTTCTCTGGCAATCACTTGCAAACGTCCTTGCACACCCACCTGGACACCCACACATACTGCATTCTCATAACACATCCAAACCTGCTCACACAAACATTACACACATAAGACGCACAGACATAATGTGGCTTTGTTTTTACTTATGTATTTATTTTTAACTTATTTAACCCATAAAGACCCAAATATCCACCATCTACCAAATTCATCTACTGATATAAATGGTTTAATCTGTGTTGATCCATTAATACATGTCAATAATTTGTGTAAAATACAGTTTTTCATCTTTTCATGACCATCAGATATGACCCATTTGGATGTTCAGAGGCTCTGCAGTTACTGTGGAAACACCGTCATCTTCTACAATATTGATTCACCAATAAAACCCATGGAGTTGGATCAATGACAGTGGATGGACACACTGGGTTTATGTTCAGTTAATGAAGATTTTACCAAAAAAAATCACTATTTCTTCAGTTTTTTTATGTTTTTGATATAACTTGAATTTACTCTGAGCTTTAATTAATTCTTTATGATGTGTGATTTAAATATAGGAAAATACATTATTCACACTGAAAAAAACTCAAACTAAAGAGGATAATATTACAGTAAATGGTAATAAATCCCTTAAGAAAGGTGAACTACAGAGAAAAATTAATTTAAGAACTGACACAAATTTTACACTGGGTCTTTTCGGGTTAACCTTTGGTGAACTACATTGGTCCCACACACACAAAGTCTCAAAGATACCACACTTGTGATGCATTTGATGATGCAATGACAGAGACAATTCACTGTCCAGTCAGTGGTCTGCAGTGTTTACACGTCACATTTTAGTATCTCTTCACCCATTTTGGAACTTTGGCCGAGGCAAATACTTAAAAGAAAACAGTACCGGGTACCAGATTCCAGTTTTTCTTACGCAATTGAAACGCAAAAAGGCTGAGTTGAGTTGAGTCGAGTAGTGGAAACATGGTATTGCATTCTATGATACCTACACCAGAAACTCTTAAATAAATGGTAAAGCTAAAGGAGCTACAGCCATCAAATATTAAATATTCCATTGTTGTATATATAAATGAGTAATATAAATAAGAGCAGGACTGGAGAAGCTAAACTCAAATCCACCTGGAAGTCAAAACAGTGCAGCCTCAAAGCAAAGATTCAAATCTATAACAAGTCCGCAATGTCAAGTCTGTTTGCATTTTGGCTCCGAGTGCTGCTGAATAGTTCAAGTGTCAGTTGATCCCCATTCTGAGTCTAAATCCATGCAGGGCATGATTCACAAAACGGATACAAAGAAAGAGACTAAGATGGAGGTGATGGACATTCAGTGTCTGAACGTCCTACTCCTATTGTGTGGAGTATTTCAGCGACATCAGTATAATAGAGAATCAGTGACACACAGAACCAAATGAGGCTCTGAAAGGGCTGATTCCATGAAAGGCCCTGAAATTCAATATCCATTCACATATGAAATATCTATGAATGTTATTGCTGCTTTTTCTCGCTGTAGACGGTCTTTGAGATGCTCAAAGAGAACAATTCTGTAGGCTGGGTTGCATCAGTGTGGTATTTTAACACTAGAAGCGCCATTAGGTCATTTCGGCCTCTCTTGCTTATAAAAATGTATGTAACTGTTGAATGAAGACCCTACGTGTATGCCTCCCAGTCAGTGTCTTTTCCTGAAAGAATGTTCTACATCATCTCATACGTTTATGGGATTCTGAAATAAAAACCGGCAAAAAAGAGTGGTTTTACCTAAAACTGCCACGAACTTATTTCAATCTCCAATTACACCTAAAGAAAAACTGGTAAATAGATTGATTTATAGATAATTTGATGCTGAAAATGATAATAATTATAATTAGAAGATTAGAAGAATTCGACAAAACTCCACCAGTGCTGTCACCAGCAGATGGCCAGTCGTTGTCTTCAATAACATATAGGAACTGTCTGGTACCAATGCAGGCTTTCTTTACTGGAGCTGCACAAGTAAACAATGATCAGGTTTAGTAGAATCTGATTTAGGAATAGGTGTTCTGAACGTGCTTTGAGATAACCATGCATTTTGACTGGCACTGTGTAAAAAAACAAAACAAAACAAGTGGTGCCAGGTGCAACAAACCCCGCCCCTCACAAACGTTTTACCCAATTTGCCCTATCTCTTATTATTGCGAAAACACATTTTGGTGACCTTGACCTTTGACATCCATTCACCAAAATTTAATGGGATCTATTCTGGACCACCTCGTACCTTTCCTGAAAATTTCATGGAAATTGGTCCAGTAGTTTCTGCGTAAAGTTGTTGACAAACAAACAAACAAACAGAAAAACGAAACCAAAAATAATACCCTTGCCTCCCCTTTGTGGGGGGGGGCGGGGTAATAACAGGCAGGTTGTGACTGACTTTTCTTCCACCTATAGCCTACATTGCTGGCACTAAAGGCCCCGTAGAGTTGGGCATACTTGATTCCAATTACGTCCACTCATCCTCAGGTGGACCACAGTAGATGTAGAGTCTGCACCGCTTACAACCCCTGGATTTTACATCCCTACTTCTGCTGAATGAGTTTCATCCTCGGGGGGCACAACCCCATCAATGATTTAAAAACCAAGTGAAATAACAGGCAGGCTGACTGAGTTTTCTTGCTCCTATATCCTACATTACTGGCACTAACTTTCACCTGAACCGAACTGTCGGCAGTCTCAGAATTCGCGAACGTCCCCATACACATAAATGCATTGTATACTTTACCTATCTCTCTGTGTATATATCAGTTTCTCACTCTCTCGCTCTCTCTCTCAAATGTCACTCACTAGTTCAAAAAACTTCTACTGCTGAGGTCTCAGACATCCCTTTACTTCTGAATGAGTTTTGAGAATATAAATGCCACAGAGTCCAAGTCGACAATCTCCATAAAGTGTTGTGTGTCGTCTCCACACTCCCCGTGTCAACAGCAGAATGTGAACGTGGATTTAGTGCATGAACCACATCCTCACTGATGAGCGCAACAGAATGAACGTGTCCACACTGAACAGTCTTCTCTTCATTGCTGTTAATGGGCCAGACGTGCATTCGTAACCCGCTCAGAAGTTCACAGAGATGTGGATAAAAGAAGGGCGAAACGCTGCAGATGACAGGCCAACAGGAAAGCCGAAAATGCCACTGAAGTCGTGACATCAGAGCAAACTGTTGACTTAGTCTAATTAGCTGAATTATTTTGACATGATGTGAAATCTTAATCAGTTAGGTTTTATGTTCCGTTTTACTGTCTGATTGAGTTGCCCTTTTACCATAAATCCTCTCCCATATTGACATGATCAGCCTTTATCCACGGTCCTGTGACTTCATTAGACCATCTCCCTTATCGTAGGTGTGGCCGTCGCAGAAAATTAAATGTCTTATGTATTTTTAGTTTGCATTAAAGATGAATGTCCAACTGTGTGACATGTAATAGGGCCTAGTGTTAATTTAGAAAAGAATTAGGCCTGTTAATTGCTTGTCTTTTCCTGCTAACCCCTTCACAAAGAAAACATCCCCCTTCTGTTTTTTTTTTTGTTTTTTTTGACAAATCACACCCTACAAACTCCTTGAAAATATCTCAACAACAGCAGATTCTCATGAAAAAAATACTATTAACCGCACTGAAATGTAGGGCCAAGGGGGAACTTTGGGACGTGGGCCTTAAGTATATTGCGTTTTCATTGCCTTTGTGTGTAATACAACCCTGATGGGATGAACAAACGGGGAGGAAACAGAAGAGGCCAGGCTTTGATAAAACATTTGTGACATAGTTTCTAAATGAAAGAATCAATGGGGAAAATTTACTATGAGAAAGCAGGGGGGTAGAGGGGGATGAAGGAGCCATTAATGGGCGAAGTGCAAAAAGAGAACGCACTAAAGTGATGACCAACATCAACTATGACTCTTGTTAATAGTCGCGCGGTGTGTGTGCAAATGTGTGTCTGTCAGTATAAATGTGTTTATTGTGTCTGCTCATTTCAGATAAGTATGTGGAACCAGCAGTGTGATATTACAATATTTATCCATATGACAGTACAATGTATATAAATCTGAGATGTTGTGTATGTGTTTGTTTGCTTGTATGCGTGTGCTGCCTCTCACATTCTATTTTCTTACACACACACACACACACACACACACACACACACACACACACTGCATAATGAATGTTATTACCTACTGCATTTGTTTCCTCTCATCCTCTCTTCTACGCCGCTAGTCAACCTTGTATCATACCTGACACACACACACACACACACACACACATTAATATGAAATACTGCGCTCCTCCTTGTGCTGACGATGCACTGTTATGAAGTTTCCTCCTCTTTTTTTTGTGCCCTCTCTCATTCTCTGCCCCTCTTCCTTTTATTCCGTCTTCTTCCATTCCCGGTTAATGTGTTTTCGCACACTGCAAAGTTCAAAAGTGCAGCCAATTCATAATACATTTTTATCACCTTGCTTATGAGAGTTAGCATTAATTTGACGCTTCAAAAACTGCAAGAAGAACGGAAAAAATTGTAAAAGGAGGGAAAAAAAAAAAAAAAAAAAGCCAAGAAGGGAAATGAAAAATTTTTAAATGGCCTGACGTGGAGCAAAACAGAACATTTGGGTGCCAGCCTATGCAAAATGGACGTTTCATTAATTAAAGAAATAACTTACATTTTGAGAAAGTCAAATTAAGAAATGAAGCCCGTGCCGTTAACTATGATTTTAATATTTAGTCGAAATTTTCATAGAAATGACGAAGCAATCTGCATAAAATATGACTTGAATAAATTCTTCTTCCTATCAAGGATGAAGTTGGTGATTTTTTTTTTTTTTTTTTGCTTTAAATTGTTCTTTTCTCGTTGATCAATTCATTTCATATGCATTACATTTTGTCTGTCAAGTATTCATCAAATTGATACCAATTTTTGAAAGCTCTCAAGCAGTTAGGGCCGTGAAATGACATTGGCCTTGCACTCATTTTTCAGAAGTGTGAAATCTACACAAGGATAATGGTTGGAGTGTTTCCTGGTTTCCTTTTATAAGGGACCGTGGCATTTTGGACACTTGATTTAAAGCGTTAAAGGTGTTTTAGATGAAAGTTAGCCTCAGCTGGCTTTCATCACCCTAATCCTGTAATTCTCAGTCGATTATTGATTACTTTGGGAGGCACTCAGAAAAAACACAAACACACACAATCTAAAAGACGGCACTGCTACAGACAAATCTCACACAGAGGTTATTGTAACCCGGTCACTACAGTTAACACCTATTCTACACTGTAATTCATACTATTACTGTAACTTTGTTGTTGATTAATCTGATCTGTGATAACATGTTTACGTAAATCAATTGTTAGTTGTTATTAGACTACAATTCACACATTTTTTTTTTTGGCATATTATCTCCATGAACTTAGTAATAACTAGTAAAAAAGCATGTCAAAACGTGAGAAAACATCAAAATAGCTGCATTAAAACTGTTTATATTTCATAGTTTTCACGCACTACATCACTTTTTGATATTGCGTTTTAAACACGTTTCTTCGTTTCAAAAATGGTGGTCTGACTGGACATTTTTGCAACTCCATAAAAAAATAGATTCGTCATTTTTTCAGGCCTAAAGAGGAATAGAAACACTCAGAAAAAAAAAAATCTTGACTAAGGTTCTCATAAGTCATACGTCAAAGGGATAAATATATATCCACATTTCAGTAGATGAACTCTACATGTTGAAGATGTAACAGAAACCCTAAAGACTGCAAAATACAACAAATAACCGTCATTGTAGCTTATTTTCTGCCAGTTGTTTACTCCCTAAAATAAAGAGCTTAGAGAAAAGTATCAAAACCTTGACTTAGACATTTGGTGAAAGGACAAACACATTTTCTACTGCAGTTTCCTTAGAATTTAGACACACAAACACTATTTCTTACATTGCACTCGTAGTTAAAAAAAAAATAAAAAATCAGTAGAAAAGTAGTTAGATTCAATACAAAACATACCTAAAATTGAACACAAGCCTCAGAACAAGTGCACCTCAGGTAAGCTCACATCTTTTGTCATTTTGCAAACATGGAAGGAGTGAGATGGTGATGAAAAAAGTAAGGAGGAGGGGGGTTTCTCCCCAACTGCCATCACACTGTTAAATAATACGTCTCTGTAATAAGGCATACACAGTTCTGTTTCTCAGGAATAATCTTTTTGTCCGAATTTTGGTTTATTTACAGATAATTTAACATTTCTCTTTTTATTACTTGTTACATTTACATTGTGGTTTTAATCTATTGCCCTTTTATGCTTTACTGTTTTACTTATTGTTTTGAAAGCTGCTGCTATATATTTTTGGCTGCTTAGGTGTTTTTATATTTCTTGTTTCTATGTAAAAGTCGATTAAATGCAATTTCCTTCTGCACTGTATCCGTGTTGGTATGGTGTCTTAATGACAAAGTGAATCTTGAATCTTGTAACCTCAGAGAAATGGGCCTATGTTTGATGACTTTTTGGTGATATTTTCTCTATTGCTTCCAAAGGGTAACATTTCTTGTGACCAAATGATCAATCAATCAAATGATTGTTGTATGTACAATGTAATGGAGGCAGAAGGAAACTGAGTGTCTATATGGGATCCATCATTCCACCCATTACTCTGCATATGCATACATTTAGAACATCTGCACATGCTCTGCACAGAGTATATACTGTAGACTTTATTTATTTAACCTTTATTTTACCAGGTAAGTCAGTTGAGAACCAATTCTAATTTCCAAACATGACCTACCCCCTCCCCATAATCGCAGTCCACCATTCATAAAACAATCCAAAACATGAAGACTACCCCCTACTCTCACACAATATAAAACATTATGTACAACAAGGAAATCCATGAGCAATCAGATAATGAATGAATGATTTAATTAATTTGCAACTCCCATCCCCAGTTGGGTTTTTCCAAGAACGGAAATACAATAAAATAGAGCGATACATAAAAACTACAGCTACAAGTATAAATCTAGCAGTAAAGTTGCACTGTAATAAAGCTCAAAATGATCAGGCCAATCCCAACAGGAGGCAGATTCTACACATTCCTTATTATTATGGAACAGGGTTTAATCCTGATCCTTCCATGAACCTCACTGCAAACAAAACTGGCAGGACTTCACCATCTGTGATTACAACGCTGGTCGCTGCCAGCTCAGCAGTAGAGGGCGCTGTTCCGCTTGTCTCACATGAAGAAGAAAACGATAATCACTTGCAATAATTTTACAAAATCATTAATATTTAAATAAATGAGCTATACATGATACAGGCTGTGAGTGCTATGTATAATCTGATTCAAGTTCAGACGTTTTGTGAACAGTCAAGTCATGTGTTTCCTATCTGGGGTGCAAAAATCTGCACCTGAGGCTCTCCATTTACCATAATATACTCTTGATATAAATGGCATGTGTACAGTAGACAAGAGATAGGAGAGCCTCAGGGCGCCCAAGCACCACCCACAAGAGTAAACGCCACAGCCCGAAAAGAATCAAGACCTTCCTCTGAGATGGAATCAGAGAATAGGTCCAAAGGTAATATTACTGAGTTATGCATGAGCAGCTAGATAGATCAGTGGGTAACACAACTGGCTTTGCTAAAGGGAGTCCAGTTTCAATAAAGGGTAACACATCTTTTACCCTTAAGTTGATTTTTTTTTTTTTTTTAAAGCCATGCAATTACCAGTACTATCTTCACCCCTGCTCTAAATACATCATCCACACTATCAGTGGAAAAGACACATGTAAGGGACATGTCTTACTTTAACAATAGTCATGGAAAAATGTGCATGTTTGAAGGAAAGACGGGTGAAATCTAAGTACAAAAAAAATAAATGACGGAAAACATATACTATGCAGTTATATTTCAATGAATTTTAATATTTTACAAGTGGTTCCAGGGACAACAAACCCCACCTCTCTCAAACGTTTTACCTGATTTGCCCTATCTCTTAACATTGCAAAAACACAATTTTGGTGACCTTGACCTTTGACCTACATTCACCAAAATTTAATGGGATCTATTCTGAACCACCTCGCATGTTTCCTGAAAATTTCAATTTAAATTTTTTTTGAGGGTAAATAGTGGTGCATGTGCTCTGGCGTATCCTAGTTCACCTTTGCCAAAGGCAGTAAGGTGTATGTAACAGTCGGCGTGTGTGTGTCTGTCCATCTGTCTGTCCGTCTGTCTGTTAGCAGGATTACGCAAAAAGTTACCGATAGATTTTGATGAAATTTTAACTGGAGGCCACAAATAGCCCAAGGAAGAACTGATTAGATTTTGGTGGTTCTA
>JAPTYQ010000001.1:13782923-13796926 GCA_029814465.1 Ostorhinchus cyanosoma
GTGTGTGTGTGTGTGTGTGTGTGTGTGTGTGTGTGTGTGTGTGTGTGTGTGTGTGTGTGTGTGTGTGTTGTTGAGTATATAACTATACCAGTGTGTGATCTGGGAGTGGAAGCTTGAGAAGTATTTTGGGGAAAAAGTGTAAGTTAAACAGAGATGGAAGAGAGAGAAATATCTGCAGAATGATACAAGTAAGAAGTACAAAGAGCTCGGTCATGAGTGGAAAAAGAATATTAAGTTGAAGGTATTTAATGTTTTTGGATGCAATTCAATGACATATTTATAATAGCCAAGTAGGAAAAAAAACAATGATTAATTTGGACTGGAAGGATAAGAAAGGAATCCAAATACTTTCGGAGGTAAAAGGAAAATAATATAATTCAACACATGAGTGATTTTGCATCCAAGAGCATATGGAGGTGATTTCTCCAGAAGAGCAGAGGGACCGAACCCTTCATTTGAACAAATATGGAAGTCTATTTTAGGAATTCAGGTGATGCTTTAAAATCTCATTATCTGCTCCGTGTTTACGCAGTTCAGCATTCATATATACCTCAGAGAATTCAGTCTAATTAGCCAAGAGTGGATTAAAGTCATTTAAAATATGTTCCCTTTCTTTTTTTTTTTTTTTGTGGAAATATGTCAATCAGTACAATGAGGTGACTTCATTTGGTAAACAGATTTGGCTTTATTTGTGTTTAGCATGATTGAGATTCATTGTAGTGGATGAATAGGTATGGGGTTCATTTGCTGCCAATGAGCTGTAAACAAAAAGAAAACAAACACAGATGTATGCGTGCACACACACACACACACAGACACACACACACACACACACGCTTGTGACTAAAGAGATTTCTGATTTGATCCTCAATTTGTCCGATACATTCTGGGTTAAGAGGCAGGGAAAGACTAGTTTCCTTCGTTTCACAGAGGCATACTTAACCACTGCAACCTCTCCAATAAATCTCCTCTTAGTCTCCTGGTGCGTCCAATGAAAATGCTACAAAAAGATCCTTGTAATCTTGGAGGTTATGTAAAGACTCCTGTCTGTCTGTCAGCACGATTACATACAGTACATGGACAAAAGTATCAGGAGACACTGAATTCAGGTGTTTCTTTTCTAACCACGTAACAGTAATGACAAAAGTCGCATGTAAATAATTGCATTGCATTAGTTACTTTTATTTAAATTGTTATATTTGCTTCCAAAATTCCTCAGAGGTGGTTTTTATTTAATTACTCTCAACATTCTTGGATTTTTTATGCATGACTAGGATTTTAAATGTTCTACCTCTAACTTTCTGAAATATCTTTTGTGTTCTGACTGTACAGTAGAATATAATTTTCTACCATGACTGTCTACTTTCTTCACATCTTATCCAAGAAGAAAAATCTTCCATTAAACTTTTAAGAAAAATGGCTGTTTATAGCTAAGCTACATGGACAAAAAAACAGTCCATACGTCATGGCTACAGCTCATAAGACGTCCTGTTCATGCTGACTTGAGATATAAGCATGGTTATACCTCACCTGTATGTACAAACTAAGAATGCCATGCTTGGTACTGATGTTTATATTATTTTCTGTTTCTTACATTTTTTTTTTTTTTTTTTTATCCCCCTCATTGAATTACAAAGTCTTCATTATAAATACAGAAATAGTTACTACTTTACCTATTCTTTATTATAATATCTTTGAATGAATAGATATTTAAACAAATCTATGAAAACAAAAACACTAATATAACTCTACTGTTGGCACTGGTGAAAATCTTACAGATTAATATCAGCAAATATCTGCTGAAAGATAAGTGCATCTCTGGTCCACAAAACAGCTAAAAGCTTGGTGGGATTACTGACAGAGTGATTTACTGAAACAAAGAAACATCACTGATTTATTCTTACTAATAAAATATAATGACAAGAAGAAACAGAGGCGAAGCAGTTCAGTCAAACTAAAGCAGCAAGATATTCATTTTTACCAGAACTTTTTTTTTCCTCTTCACGTTTTCCGGATCACCTTCAAATTGGACACAATTGGTGCAAGTCTCAAAGAAAACTAAATGTGCACTGTGCCTCTTCCCCTCCACTGACTGAAAATTGATCCACCCTTGTTTTGTCAATCTCCGTTTGGCAGTAAAACACTCATGATTCATTAGGCACTTGCTGCTCTGTTAGTGTGGTTATAACACAACTGCTTATTACTGATAGAAAACCAGTTGGATTTGGCGCAGTGATTCGATCGCCAAAGGCTGATGTGTGCGTGAGTTAACTTAATTTCAGCTCATGTAAGGGAACGAACTGGCAAAGCTGTAACTGCGATGTCGATGGCCCTTAAGACCTCGGTTACCATGGTACCAGGCAGTTAAACTAACCAGTATCACAAACTGACAAAAAGGAGCAAAGCACAGGTCTAACCAGTTTAATAATTCTGTGAAATGAGATGAAGAGTGGACAATTGGTCCTGGCAAAAGTCTAGTTTCATGCATTCATTCATTCTGTTAGAGCCATTTTTTGTAATTCAGTTAAAGATTCATATTTATATTTGTATTTAGATACTTATCAATAGTTTATGTATATTAAATGATTGTTTGAGTAATAATAGCATCAGTCTTAGCAAGAGCATCACAGTCTTTTTTTAAACTTAGCCATTTTTTAACCACGAAAAAGATCCCACTGAGATTAAGAACCTCTTTTCCGAGGGAGTCCTGACCAAGAGGCAGCATAAAATACAACACACACAACATACAGTTAAAGCATACAAATATTTACAGGACATGTCAAACTATGGAAAACAGGTGCAAGCCACTGAGTTAGTCTCTAGCACTTTGAGTTTGGATTTAAAAGCATTCAAGGAGATCAATTCAGTCAGTTTCCAGTCTTTTAGCAACATATTCCTTGTTTGAGGAGCAGAGTAGACAAATGTCCTCTTACCCAGCTCTGTAGGGGCGGATGGTATAGAAAGGATCAAATGCACATTTGATCTCAAGTAAAAAGACTCAATACTTCTTGTTCTTTTCACCGTCACAAAACTTAATTTAGGAATTCATCTTTTGTTTGTACCAATTTAAGCTTTAAGTAAAGATAAGAACCAGAAAAGTGTGGATTCCAGACGCTTTGTTTACTGATACGTGTCGCGTACAGAAGAACTCTGAGGTCCATGGCTAGTGAGTTAAAAAGCTACACTCACACGTTCATTCATTTTCGGAACTTGCTTTATCCTCACTAGCGTCATGGGGGGGCTGGAGCCTATTCCAGCTACCTATGGGTGAAGGCGGGGTATACCCTGGAGGAGTCCCCTTCTAGTTTGATAATGTATCTGGTTTCCATTCTGGCATGGTTTAACTATTTTCTTCAAACGTCCTTTTGTAAGCCAGAGAACTGCCCTCTTTTTCTTGCTTCATTTTAAACTTTCTAGGAAATATGCGTTTAATATATGGGTCACGATTATACTTCTGTACTGAAAACATCTGTTCCAAACTATGGTTGCGTTTCGGATTGAGGTAACATAGAGGCAGACAGAGAGAGAGAGAGAGAGAGAGAGAGAGAGAGAGAGGTAGAGGGAGACTGATAGTCAGTGTCTGCTGGTCTGAACAAATATCCAGCCTAAAGGACAATTTATTTCACTGCTTCACCACACTGTTCAATTCACTCCATATCAGCTCAAAAACACACAGATAAACACACAAGTATTCCCTCACTCAATCAAACACACACAAAGCAGCAGACTATGTAGGACAGGAACCAGGACACAAAACACATACCGACGTCCTCTACAAGCCAAAAGTCAACTATTTACAATAAAGAGACAGTGGCGTTTCTTTAAAATACCAAAGGTTAGCAATAATGTCGAGAGGGATTCTAGAAACAGCTGACTAAAATCACCAATGTGACCATATAAGATGTGCTGAAAATGGGAAAGGAAATGACACCAGCAAGGAGCGTCGAAATAAGGAATCGGTTAGTTGTCGTACAAACAAGAAAAGAAACACAAGTTGAGTCAGATTTTAAATCGACTTGTCCAAGTTAAATATGATCAATATTAAAACTAGGGCTGCATGATATTGGAAAAAACTGACATTGCGATTTTTTTTTTTTTTTTTAACTCTGCGATATGAAAAAAAATACTTGGGAGGATATAATAGCTGTGTGGCGCCGACGTAAATGGTCAAACAAATTAGTTGTTTTCTCTCGTTGTGGCGACAGGTGGAAGATACCGTCGACACAGAACACGTGTTTGAATATCATCCTTCTTGTAGCTGAAAGTATTTCAGATAACTGATGTTGCTTTTCTGTTTGGCACCAAGTCTTCGTTTTTGGTGATTCTTTTTTTTTTTCACTCCATGTGCAGGGGCGTGGTCTGCTTTGAGGGAACTGATTATGATTGGTGGATGGCTGTGTGTAGTGTGTGTCATGTACCCAGGTTGAAATTAGACAAGAACATGTTGAGTTCATTTGCTTCCTACATTGCAGGAACTGCGATGTGACTATTGTGAGCATGTACATCATGATGCCGATGCTCAAACGATATATTGTGCAGCTCTAATTTAAACCTTATACCCATATTGGTTATAAAAGGCTGTTTAAACTAACTTTATTATGGAAATCACAGCTAAATCAACCTACTCCCACTTTTGCGCCGATCTCTAGCATTGGACTATTGTTTTGCTATGAAGTCAAAGCCTCTAAACCTAAGCAGGAATTAAATTTTACCACTGTGTTGCTCCACTCAACAGGCACTTCTGATTGGAAGCAATGAAACAGTTTGAACCCGTGAATCAGACTGTAGTGAATCCAGGTCACTTGGTAGTGTAAGAGTGAAAATGGGAAATGCTAATAATACTTCGCAAATATTCTGTTGTAAACATAAGCACAGTAATAGTAAAGACATGTTTATGATCTTGTTATACAGACATGGTTTTGGTGTGTTCTTGCATGATTGCTGTATGATGTTTACATAAGTTTACAGCAATGTTAAGTTGATATTCTGTTATGAGGGATTCCACCTCGAGGGGCGCTGTGGGGGAAAGAGAGACGGGAGAGAAGTGGTGAGAAGGAAAGCAGAGTTGAACCTAGTGTGCGTTGGAGCTGACTAAAAAAAGTTATGAGGATGACCCTGTACCTGTTTTGACTGATTTATTCCTTCTTCCACCCCCACGTCACTCACAATAGCACTAAGGCACCTCTAAGCTGGTTTACCAACTTCTAACAAGTGGTGCCAGGCACAACAAACCCCGCCCCTCGCAAACGTCTTACCCAATTTGCCCTATCTGTTATCATTGCGAAAACACATTTTTGGTGACCTTAACATTTGACCTACATTCACCAAAATTTCATGGCATCTATTCTGGACCATCTCACACCTTTCTTGAAAATTTCATGGAAATCGGTCCAGTAGTTTTTGCATAAAGTTGCTGACAAACCAACATACAAACTAACTAAAAACAATACCCTCGCCTTCCTTTTGGGGGGGGCGGGGTAATAAAAACAAAATATAATGAGAAAAAGACGCTGGACCACGACAGCTTCTTCTCACTGCTTGTGTTGAAATTCAGTAAAAATTGCCATAAATGCACCACACTGGACTTTTATATTATGTGCAGTACAGATGGGGGCAGAACCTATGAGGAGTGGCCATTGCCAGCCAGACATGATGTACCCATGTTGATTCCGGGTGATCAGTGTGAGGAAACATGCAGCAGTCAGTAACCAAGATTGAGTGGAAAGCATCAGTTTGTAAGGTTGTAAGCTTCGTACTACATCTTTGTCCAAGGGACTCTACCCAGCACTGGATGATAATGTGTCATCTTAGACTGGTGTCTGCTCATCAGTTAAAAGTCCATCGCAGCCCAGGTAATTGGACAGGATGAAGCTGGACCGGACCGGCAAACCGCAAATTGACTCAGACCTACTAATTTCTTCTTCAGGTGGTGTTATTATACTCAAGAATGTGTGTAAGAGGAGGCGAGTACTTGAGGCTTTGGTAAGGAGTGAGTGTCTGCATGTCTTGGACTATATATGTTTGACTTGACAAGACAAGACTGTGTCTGACTTCCAACACCGTGTCAGTGTGTGTGTCTGAGTAAAAATGAGCTCACATTTTTTCTTGGCTGCACAGTGAGACGCTCACTACAATTTCATCTGCTTGGTTGTGCCATTCGTCAGTTGGCAAATCCTTTCAATATAGTCTACCTGGCCTCGCTCGCTCATCATTTTAAAGGAATTACACTGTCTGGGAGAGTGAGCAAGAGAGAGGGGGGAAGAAGTGGGGGATTTTCAAGAGAGAGGTAGGAGGAAGTAGCACAAAGAGAGGAGCGAAAGAGACGAGGAATGATAAGAAAGGTATCTTTTTAATATCACCTTGCCCGGACCAAGCATCTACTGTTCAGAGACAGAAGGAGGGATTTAAAGAGAGCATAAGGCAGAGGATGAAGAAAATGGTGTCAAGACATTGGCAAAATGTGAGAGACTTGAAGGCCATTTACACAGGATCTACTGCATCTATTCCTGTTACAATTTTAATGAAGCGTATACAGACTAAGACAGTACGTGAGACTTAAAACATGTAGGAATGACTGACAAGGTCTCTGCTGTTGTAGAGGACTGGTTCATGTCAGGTTATAAAACTAACAAGGTTGAGGCTGCAGAGGGTTTCACAGGAAATTAGAGGATATTAGTCAGCGCTCAGTATATTCACACAATCTACTACAATTGCTTTTTATATGAACAGATAGCTGGTTTTATCAAACATGTACTTAAACACAAAAAAACATGTTCTGAAAATGGTTAGGAATAAGGAATCAACTTGCACAGCATGTTTGACAAGAATGGAAAGACGCAACACATTCCCCAAAAACTCATGTGAGAGTTCCTAAACAGGAACCTCAGTATAAGTGCACTTTGTGGTAAACCCTTACATTTTGGTCTATTCTGAAAATGTTCCTGCTCGATTACCATCGTTTTATTAGGACATGCATTGAAATAAGCAACACAAAAGTAAGTGGCAGTGTGTACTCCTTTCCAACAGTCCTTCCACCACAGTAGATGTGGCTGAAAGGCTAAAGAATGTTTCAATGGTAGAGTTAAAAAGAATAAATCACCTACGGTTTTTAATTTGTAGCTAGCTGACTTCAAGTATGGTTGGCTTTGCTTCTTTTTATGACAAAGACTCAGCATGAGAACCATTAGTCATGGAATTACTGTTTGAGAATTGCATGGGTTTCAGGTTTCTTGTCTGAAACACATGTACCTCAGAATGTGCTTTTTACTCATAGCTACAAGCAGCCACAAGTTTCAGATACAGTCAAAAAGCATCAATCCCTGGGTGAAAGGATAAACTAGTAGTTCCCAAACTTTAACAGGGCATGGAATGGGCCTGCAGCCTGGTCTGCAGCTTTGCTGGCCCTAACTTGTATAATTTGTTTTCTGCATACTCAGTAATAAATCTTTTATGATCTGCTCACTACATTTGAATGCAGTGTGATGCCTAGGGGTTTTGCTACCCGTAGTTGCGGAATTCATTTCTGTCTTTATTTAAAACGCTGTTTCAACATTATGTCAAAGCTATAATATTACTCTTGTCGTGCTGCTCAGTTCATAGAAAGGCAAAAGGATGAGGGGGAAAAAAAAAGGTGATAAGAATACTTCTAGATTTACGTGAAGGTCCAGGGGAAGGAGGTAGTGTGAAGAAAAAGCAAAGAAAGGAGACAGAACAGATAGAAGAAGGGTGAAGGTAGAGTAGTGGTAGACTCAGCGCATTTATAAGCGAGGACCTCCTGGGCATAAGTGAAGCTAACACTCAAGTGTCAAAAACTATGGTTGCACTAAAGTCTACTTGAGGTGGTCTCCGAAAGTCAAATCCCAAAGAAGCACATGTTAAAATGCCCACATTTAAAACACAAACATACTTACATAACTCACCCATTAAAATTACATCAAGACTAAAATGTATGCATTATTAAGAACACTGACACTTTGAGTGTTTGTGTGGGCTTTGATTGACAGCTATCAGTGGATTCTCTCATGACGCTCACAGTTCTTAATTACAATGTCCACCAGTTAGTATAACATGGCTGCATTTTATATAATGTTAGCATTAATTCATATTTGGTTATATGGCCTGTCAGCAAGTATGCTGTCCAGCTAAAAGTAGTGTTTATGCAAAACTGACAAAACTATATACTTTGTCATTTGTTAAGCTGCTGACGTAGTGGTGTGTACAATGACGCTGCCTATATACATATATACGTAACTGTGTTTACAGTAGTTTTGGGTTTCATCCTTGCTCCACCCAAATATCCAAATATGAGAGTTACTTAGTGATCAAGCACAATCTGTTATAATCAAGTACTCCAAGTGTATAGTGTGTATTTCTTAATAAGCTTAATAAGCATCTCAATTATTTTTTCTTATGTCATTCCAAAAATGTTCAAACGAGGGTGAAAAATGCATTTTCTGCATCTTGTTTCATCATTTCAATGTCTCCTTTTGGACAATAACAGCAGCCATGTGTGCATAATTACACATCCAAACCGTTAACACCTCACTTTGACATGTGTTAAATATTGACGCAGTTTCTTATTGCAAAATTGCTTTCGGGTTTGATAAATCACTTTGCGTGTGCTAAATTACTATATTTACATTTTCTCCTCCCAGCACATGCGCAATTGCAAGTAAATGCCCCATATTTCATATTCATTGCAGCAAACGTACTAACTGAATGCAGATGTGCTGTTTTGCACCTTTGAAAGACACAACAGTTTGAGCGAACTGTTAATAAATTGGTTTGTAGATTTTTTTTGCGTGTGCAATGAGTTTGCACATGTTTTTATACACGTAAAACCTTTAGTAGATCCGGCCGAATGGATGAAGACCAGATGTGATGGCGCTGGTCCTTCTATTACAGATGCTTAGGCAGAGAAAAAACCCAGACTGGTTAAAAAAAAAAAAAGTGGAAAAGAGAAGAAGTGGAGAGATATGAAAACGAGGGAAAGACAAAGAGTAGGTCAGGGCTGAGAGCTACAATAAAGACCAACAGATGATAATGGTGTTGTCAAAGAGACGGAAAAATGACAGAGAGCCAACAGAGAATAATAAATAGAACGGTTTTAAACATGATAGTAAAGTGACAATACAAGACAGAATAAAGGAACAGGCAAAACAGGGTCTATTTTCTATTTGTTCCCTCTTTCTTTTGTTTGTGCACCCCTTGTGTGTTGTGTTCATGTGTTTTATGTAGGAATACTGGTAATTCCATTGTCTTTCTCTGAATGGACTGAAAGGAGTTTTTCAGCAACATCCAGGCTGTTTGAATACTTGTGTTTGTGATCCCGTGCATCATTCACTGCAGAAGAGTCAGTGCCCACGTGTGTGCACAAATGTACACGTGGCGTTCATTAAAAAAAAAAAAAAACATAATAAAGTACTTTAAGACAAATTTATACCTCCCTCTACACTTCTTGCATTTTTCCCCTTCTTGCCATATCCCCGTCTCTCACTCTTCCCGCATTTTTATCAGTTTTTCCTCATATTTTCGCTTTAATTTTACACTTCGGTGAACAAACTTAAATGATGACCAGCAAAACTATATCTGCAAGCACTGTGTCTTTGCACACACACTGGTTATTAGTGACAACTGTACAGAAAAAGAGGAAAATTGGATGAAAAGTTGAAGGACAAAGAGAGAAAGAAACACAGTCTTTCTCTACTGTCTTCTCTCACTTTTCTCTCTTGTTCCAGGATGACTATGACATGTCTGGAGGCTGATATTAACACACCGTGGCTGCTCCCAGCTGTCCAGTAACATACAGGCTCCCACACTCACACACACATGTACACACATATTGTCCGAGTGCTGACCTGTTAGCAGGTGGTAACGGTACAGAGTGCATTTTACTTAAGGCAATACTTACAGATGTTCTTCACTGATCTAATACAGCTTCACTCACCGAACTGTAAATCAGATTAACCTTAAGCCTTTACATCCTATTTTTGCTGAAAACACACAGAGTAGTTTTAAAGAAAATAAAACATGGCAGAAGCTAGGCGTGATAAGATTTTACCGCAACCTCTTTCAGAAGGGACGACATAGGTGTAGTAACAGATATGATAGTGGGTGAGTAGATGAGCCTCCAACCCCACTGAGACTGAACATCTGTTCTTGTGGAGCCTCCTTTAAAAACCCCATGGGTGATTGTTTAAGTAACACAGACAACACTTCTAGCCATTCAAGGTGCTTTAAATAAAGACATAAAGACCACCAAAGCCAGATCAGACTAAGCTCTAACAGTTCTCTCCTTGTTTAGATCATTCCCAACTGATTTTTAGGACGGTTATTGACAACGCAAAATGCACGGAAAGATCAGAGCTAAGCTAAGAAACCCGAAACAACCGACTGGTGAGGCATGTAGTTAGGATCAGGACATAAATTATACCAAGTGATGATGAAGAAGAAGAAGACGAAAATGACAGAAGAATTAAAGAAAGAATGAAAGAGAAGAAACCAGTGCAGCATTAACCCATAAAGACCCAAACATCCACCGATGACCAAAAGCATCTGATCTAAACTGTTTAATCCCTGTTGATCCATTAATCCTATCAATACATGTAAATAATTGTTGTAAAATGTAGTTTATCATCTTTTCATGGTCATCAGATATGACCCATGTGGACGTTCAGAGGCTCTGTAGTGAACGTAGAAACAGCGCCATCTTCTACAACATTGATTCACCAGTAAAACCCAGGGAGTTGGATCAATGACAGTGGATGGACACACTTATATTTAGTTAATGATATCTTCACTGCAAAACTCACTTTTTCCTGTTTTGATATAATAACCTTTGAATTTTTGAGTTTTCATGAACATCTAAATCAAATGTAGGGAATTAAATTATATGAAAAAACATGACTAAATAGCAAAAAAATGCTAAATATAGAAGATAATATTATAATAAATGCTGATAAGTCACTGGAGAAAGGTTAAATAGAAAGAAAAATGAATGTGAGAACTGCCATAAAAGTAGCACTGGGTCTTTATGTGTTCATGGAAAGGCATAGAGAGAGAGAAAAACAGTGAAAACTATTCAATTGAATGTGAAAAGTGAAAGGCAGATAAAATAAACTGAAAATGTAGAGATATGTAAAACTCATACCACTTGTCCATTCTGTGGATTTTTGTGAGCATAGGGAGGACCTCGAATGTGATTCCACATCTGTCCTGATGTCATTGCAAACACTACACACTGTGACAAGAGAAAAGAGGGAGATAGAAACATGGCAGTGTTAATTATAGAATTATTGTTTTAGTGAATGTTTTAGTGTTTTGGTGAATAAATGTGAAATTTACCATTTCAAAAAAATCAAGTAAAGATACAGAGCCACAACCACCAAAGGATTGCACAGACTTTGTGGGTGCAAAACTGGTGCAAATGAGACACCAATATAACACGTAACTCATTAAGCTTTCACAAAGGTTGAAATTCACAGCAAACTACACTGCCAGGCAGATCAAACAGTTATTTGCATGGTTTTAAATTATGGGAATACATTTGACAAAAAAACTGCACTTTGCTTTCACATAAGCCTTGTTCCAAAAACCGTGTAATTTCCAAAAGACTAGCATAAATTGCCACACGCGGTTCTATTAACACCTGCACAAAGCTGCTGTTAACTGAACTCAAACTCACCTTTCACTCGCTGTCTTTCTCTGTGTTTCTCATCATTTTTCCAAATCTTCAAGATTGTGAGGCTTGAAGGATTTTTAATAACATCAAAAATATAATCTTACACTGCATATTGGAGGGATCAGGTCAGTTTGTTATCTGAGAGTTTCAGCCACTTCAATTTAACAAAGCGCTAACGGAGATGAGACAGATTTCTTACCAATACTTTACCTTATCAACCCATAATCCTGGAGTGCAATGGCTGCACAACACACAACCTTAATGTGTTTTTAATGACGCTGCTGTTACCCCGTATGTGTAAATGCACACAATGGAAGATGGATAATTCAGTAGATTGTGGTATAGTGGGAAATATTTGAAAATTCTTGGTTGTTTTCAAGGTTTCCCTGGACTGCTTTTGTTCTTGGAAACATTTTGTCCAAGAGACTTTGTCATTTCTAAAGGAAAAAAAAAAAGTGGATACGTCCTCCAAAGTGCAGTGCAAATTACAGATGTAAATGTGGCATCATTTCCTGTACAATTACCACGTCCATCCATTCTTTGTGGAATTGGTCTCAGATGTTTACTGGCTTGTGAGGGCTGCAGTTTTTCACATCTACAACGCTGTATGTGTGTTTGTGTTTGAGTGTGTGTCATACCAATGCAGCCATGGCCCATCCTGTCTTGTTGTATATGAATTCCAAGTTGTTCCTCCTCAGATACAGCAGACCTCCAACCAGAGACACTAACAGAGCTAAAGCAATTGTCCCGGAATAATTAGGAGGACGGAAGACACGGATCTAGAGGAGACAGGGGGGAAACAGAATTTTACTTTAAAGTACAATGAATATGTGATTCTTATTTATCTCTGTTATTCTGGGTTTTTTTTTTAATCTTTACAGTGATTCTTAACACACAAGAGTTAAAAAAGAAACAATCTCCTGTAGAAATGTATAAGTGTTTGTAGAGTTACAAAAACATGACAAAAATGAACCACAAGGAGTATGACGATTAGACAAAAAGTAAAGATCCCAAAAGAAAGTGAAAAGTAACTTCAACATCCTATGGTTTTCATTCAAGATGATTGCTATTGTGTTGTGTATTTGGTTTTAAATCAAGTGGTCTTTTCTTAGGAGTTTTAGAGGCACAACTGCTTTCAACTTGTCAGTCCTTAAATCTGTGGGTACACAAAAGAGGCTGAGAGATTTTATGCCTACAACAAACACGGCTAAATCTGTTCTTACCAAATTCTAGCCTTGCCTGAACATCTGACCCTGACCGGTTAGGAAATCCAGCTCCCATAACCATCTGCTTTGACTGAACTGGGTTATCGCTCAGTCTGTAAATAGACAGTGACTGCCAAAAATATACAGGCTTGGCATTTACCAATCTTGTCAGCAAGCACATCACTATGCCTGATGCAGAGCTGCACAGTTCCTCTAGTCATATTCTGATTATTGTGGATAATATTGCCATTTGAGTCCACTGATTGGGTTATGTAGGAAAATGCACTGGTTACTGATCATTTTGACCTTGTTTTGTATATTTTTACCACTAATGTCAATAGTCTTAAATTACACAAAATCTTTCAAGACTACATAATTTTTTTTTTTTAAACTAGCAAATTAATTTTTGCATTTTTTTTCTCTGCTCAGTGTGTGTGTGTGTACAGCTCTAGTTGTCACACAAAGAACATGGAGAATCAGCTTAAATCCATAAAAAACTCAACAGAACAAGGGAGAGAAAGCTTACAGTCCAAAGGAACCCTAATTACTAGTCTAAAAACCAGTATAGCAAATTGACTTTAAAGCTGGGATTTTAGGTAACACCAAAAACAATACACTAACACATTAACAAATGTAGCATTAAATTGTTTTTCTTGTTGGCCTTTCCAACACACACACACAGTAGTAATGCTTATTTTTGCTAAAAAATCTGTGGTACACTGCTTTGGTAGCAGAAAAACTAATATTATCAAAATTTTAAAAAGAAAAAAGAAAGCACTTGTAATGTGCCTCTTAAAACAAATCTGTAGTATTTTATTAAACGTATACACTGTGCAGGTCATTAAATGAAACAGTGTTAGCGTTACTTGACTATATGCAGGCATACTTTGTATTGTGGATGCATGTATCCCTTAAAAATTTATCACCAAAACATATCTTTTAATAAGAGATACACAGGTAATGTGTTTCCAAAGACAGAACAAGGTCCATGTTACCAGCACAGATTGTGTCACTATAAAAATGTGTCGGCTGCAGCTGCTTCTGCTCACTGCCATTAGATATAAACACACACACACACACACACACACACACACACACACACACACACACACACACAC
>JAPTYQ010000001.1:13801555-13813846 GCA_029814465.1 Ostorhinchus cyanosoma
ACCTAATGTCGATAATTTGAACCTACCATGGTCAAATTGGCCTATCACCTTGTCCTCCTACATAATAAGATAAAACAGCCTTTCTTTTCTATCATATTTTGCTCTTCCCCTTCTCTAACTTCACGTCTCTTTTCTTCCTGTTAAACCTGACTTTGACATTGTGCCTCATGTCATCTTCCTCTTGTACTGCCTTTAATTAGTGGGAAATCATCTGTCAGGACGTGTTATGCGCTATGGTGTTGCATTGTTATCACCGAAACCAATGTGTGTGTACTCTCTTTGAAGTGTGCCCCATTTGAAAAAGTCAGCAGAGATGAAGTTGAAACTCAGGCCAGCAGACTAGAGGGGATTACAGCAGTGCTCATCTCTGAATGCCACTTTTGCTGGAGTTGTCGAGGTGTCACTGATTTTCGCTTTAATTTTACTGGGAGCGTCTGTGTTCGTTATCGCTTCATTCTTTTATTCCGCCTCTTTAACTCATGAGGGTATCTCAGGGTTTGTTTAAAAGGGAAAAAAAAACAAAAAGGTAAATTATTAAGAATATTGCCTGTTAAATAGATTTTCAACAGGTCAATGAGGAAATTTCATTCATAGTTTATATTGTATTATATTGTATTGTATTATATTGTACTCGAGTGTAGTTAATTTCTTTCATAGTGTTTCATCTGAGAGGACTCTAAAAGAATAGAAATGAGGACATTAAACATATAATTCTTTCTGTGTCAAGTTGATGATGTGATGTGAGACAGAAGACAGAAATATAACTTTCTCTGTTCATTTCTATGTAATTTCAGCAAAACAAGCTTAACACATATGTGATTTTTATTAATATTACTTTAATATTATTTTACAATTATTTATCGATCCTTAATTTGTTTAATTCAGTGCTATATTTACTATTGCACTCAGATATTAATTCTACATTAACAATATGCATTATCCTCAGAATACTGTGAGCAGATGTGTTTCTTGATTGTGTGATGACATGCTTATTAGCGTATAATTGGGATTTTAATGTCGTTCTAAATACATGTGTACGAGTGTGCATTTAGAGCAAACCTCACACACAATTTGCTACTGCACCTATATGATTGTCACAAAACCAAGAAAAGCAACTGATATGTCCCATGTGGTATTTACTTTCCAGCTGAACAAACACGGTGCATATATCATATTGTGTATAGAATGCTTCTCTGCTGACTGATGACATTGTCATTTTCATATTCATATTTCACAGTTGTAAATGTTCTCTACAAGCTGGAAAAGCAGAACATGCACATCTCACATCATTAGCAAAAGCTGCATTTATTCTTTTTCGGAAAAATGATTGCGTATCTCCTACCTAAAATCTAAATTTCAAATTACAAGGTCAAGTATGATGTGCAATCCATTAAAATAAAAAAAAGCTACACATAAATAATACTTGACAGATAAACTGGAGAATAAAAATTCAAATAAGTAAAAACTGAAATAAGCACAAGGGGAATGAATCGAGGGTCATTTCCACATGCTTATTTTTGCAGAGTATGTTTTTTTTTCTTCTTCTCATGAATAAAAAGCAATAACACTGCCAAGAAAAGTGACAACTCAGTCAGACAACTTCAGCCGTTACCTAGGTTTCTGCCCACAAAGTAACCTAGGTTGTCCTCCTTAGCAGTAACTAAGCAACACTTCTGACTAAACTGGAATTTGCAAAATGTAACCTAGGAATCACAGTAAAAACACATATCTGTACAACATTTATCCCAATAAAAGTTAGGCGGTTTAGCTTAGGTTGTAAATGCAACAAATATGAACTGCTGCGCATCACTGCTATCTGACATTTTTTTCAGCCTTCAGATTTTTTGTTGGAAGTTACAGCACATTGTCAAAAATATAGGGCCAAGGGTCCTGTAGTCCAACAGCATATTTAAAGACATGGTTTTGACATTTGTTTGCCCTTTCAAAATCAAAGGTCATGGCACCAAATGAAAACCCATATGTGACTTCTTAGTAATTATATCAATATCTTCAACTGTTTTGAACTTTATACACTTTATATAGAACATTTTTACCATTATAAACCAATGGGGATTTTTTAAATTTTAAAACTTCATGAAAAAAATTCCAAAATCAATATTTCTCAATTATTTAAGAACTTTGGTAGACCTTGCCCCAAGGAACCTCTGGTAAGAATTTCAAATGATTCTGGATGATGGTTTTGGAGAAGAAGATTCTATAAAAACTGTACTTAGATGACCCTGGGTTTGACCTTTCAAAGTGAGTCAAGGTCAAAGGTCATGGCACCAAATGAAAGCCCTTAAGTGACTTCCTATCTATTGCCAATAGTAATTATATCAATATCTTCAACTGTGTCTAAGTTACAATACTTTTAAGTGTGTCCCGTTATAAACCAATGGGAATTTTAAAAATTTCAGAAATTCATAAAAAAAAAAAAAAAAAAAATCACAAATCAATATTTATCAATTCTTTGAACAAACTTGGAGACCTTACCCCAAAGATATTCCACAACACATATCAAGTCATTCTGACAGATGGATTCAGAGGAGAAGATTCTTAAAAAATTGTTGACGGACGGACAGACAACTGATACCAATAGTCCATCGGACCATTGGACTAAAAACTACAATGAAATAATGACAAAATGAAGCATACACATTTAAATATACTTGTCTTCACATTACTAGAAGTGGCTAAAGTCGAATTAGAATTACAAAGTAGGTGTAGAACTTGGACTTAAGACTTTTAAGAGTGATGAGGGAGCGAGGACCCTGGTGATTAGCCATCTTTTTCACAATCTGATAGTCTTTTTAAAGCTGACTCTCAGATCACCATCTAACATTCATCTCTTTCTCTTTTTTTCCTAGTGATGTGATGGTTTTGCTAATGTGAATAAAAGAACATCTCAGCATGAAAAAGAGAATGACTAAAATCAGAGCAAGAACCAAAATAATACAACACAAAATATGGAATAATGGTTGGATGAAAGCAGGATGACATCAACGGTTACATTTTGCAGTAAAAGAGACATAAGTAGTGATTGTTTTTACCTTCATTATGTGTATTTGCAATAAAAAAAAATCATGAGAAAAAAGGGAGAAAGAAATAGAGCGAGAGAGCAAGCGAGAGAGGATGCTGAGGGTTGCTGACAGGAGTGATGAATACGTTATCTAATCAAGTGACTGATGAAGTAGAAGAGTGGCTGATTAGAATAACAGGCCAGGTCAGGATGGGGAAGGTCAGTGTTGATTACATGATCTACTGTAGCTGGACTTTAAGACACTAGGATATGGATCAAATGTTTTTATTCTACACAGGCAAAAGGTGCTCCCCATGTTTAACCTCTACCATCAAGCAATCAAGAATTTTTCAACAGTAACGGTGGAGATGGAAACAAAGAAGAACATAGTCACAAGGAGGTAGAAATATAACATCAACCAATTGGTGAATAAGCCAATGATGGACGCACCTGAAACCAAACAGCTTGTGTTTTCTTCATTTCTATCGGACAATTTGACCCTTTACACTCATACGCACACAAATAATAAGACATAGTTCTTACTGTTATGCAATATATTTGAATGCATTAGTTCCATTGGGAAAACCACCATTTCAGTTAGGGTTTGTACATTCTCCATTATTATTAAATCAGCCAAACATTATTTAACATCAAGGTAAGTTAATAAATGTCATTTCTTCTTTTTGAAAAACACAAACCCTTAAACATCACTGTTTATCCTCCCCCCTCACGATGTTTTAGCTTTGAACGTAACTAAAGCTATTTCACATACATAAAATGGATTATGAGTACACTTGAATATGGACTATTCTTGACAACATTGGCTCCTGTAACTCATTATGTAGAGTATGTATGTAAAGGTACATTGGAATTGGAGAAAAATTGTTAAGTAATTTTGCAATTAGTGTCATTATGACAAAATATCTTCATCAACGAATCTTTATCGTGACGAAAACAAGATGAGACACAACAAAAATAGTGGTCATATGACAATAGCTATAATTAAATGTATAATGCAATATTTTTGACTAATAACGAGACTTAACGTAGTTTATGAAACAAAAACTGTAATAAAATGTCTCTTCATTTTCGTCGACAAGATGAGACGAATTGACGGTACAATTTTTAGTTGCATTACTAAGATACAGGTGTGCCTGCAGGGAAATTGCGAGGTCCGCAGGTTGCCAGACGTTTCACACCCAGGCAGTTTACCTCCTCCAGTTCGCACCTGAAGTCTGGATGGTTCAACTTCTGTCTCATGCTCCAAAAATCCAGGGTTTGAAAAGATCTGTTCCCAGCCCTAGTCTGCAAGGTAGAGTGCTGCAACCCAAACCGAGCCTGATGGGATCCAACAGGCTGGGCTGAGTTTGGGCACAACTGTGTCAGGCACAGTTTGTATTCGTCCAAACTGTCTTTAACTAAAAGAAAATGATGGTTTTGTCTAGACTTAACTGACCAGATTAAACAGAATTGTGTGACTAAAAAGTGACTAAAAAACAATTTTCAATGACTAAAACAAGACTAAAATGTCATCAGTTTTTGTCAACTAAAACTAGACGAAAATAGTCATGTATTATTCTGACTAAAATACAACTAAAATTCTCAGAGTTTTAGTCGACTAAAACTTGACTAGATGGAAAAACCTATGAACGTAACTAAAACTAATATAGACTGAAATGAGAGTTTGACACAAAGACTAGAGTAAAACTAAAATTAAAACAGGCTGCCAAAAACAACACTAGTTGCAATCGAGGTATGAGGCCCTTGATGACCTGTAAACACAAACCTGATTCTTATGAAATAGACAGTTTACTATTTGTCCTCCAGTAGCAGCAAACTGCATTGAATAATTCAAAGAATGATCTGCTTTCAGTTATGGAAGACCATAGAGCCCTGGTGCAGAGCTGTCCGTGGTGCTGAAATACTATCTGTACGCTTGAACTGGTTTATAAAGATAGAAGTTCATCTTTATACAAAGCTGGAGTCTAAAAGTCTACTTGTCTAGTTTAGTATTAACTCGTAGTCCTTGTAGTTTCACATAGTCCTGTTTAAAAAATGATGCAGGTCTGTTGTGTTTTTAAAAAAAAATCATATTTAAAGCTCACTTTTGTGACACAAGTTGCTGAACTTCTGAAAAATGGACTCAATGCATTAAAGTCTAGAAGGATGCAAGTGGGTAAGTAGGTCTTGTTGGCCTTGTGCTGTGGAATTTATTCATTCCCCTTTGGTGGTACAGCTAGCTAAAGTCCCTTCGATCCAAATGTCAACGTGACCCACCGGTTCTTGTTACATAATGTATGTTTCTTGTGTTTCCTTAGGTGTACAAGTCAGTGAGTCTGGTAAGAGTGTAAGTGAAATATCAAATAAGCTCCAGTACACCTGTCCTTGAGAGTGTGTCTTTGTGAATACATGAACTGTATGTGCAACTGCAACAATTTTAATTTGTAATTACAGTGTATCTGTAGGTTTGAAGATGCCAAATTTATGACTTTGTAAGACATTCTTCAGGGCATCTTTGGTCAGATTTGAGGCCTTATATTCAAAAATAACAGGCCTCATAGCTATTGCCTGCTAGTCTCCAACATGTTACAATGCAGCTAAAGTTACAGTTACATTTTCTCCATGTTCAAGCTACTCATACCTGAACTCCTACACCTCTATATATATTTTTTTACAAATTGAATGATTTCTTTACAAAGATTTTCAAACCACATATAGAATGGTTTAGTTATTATTTATTGTGTCTATGGAATTTTAAGAAATTGTAAGACATTTTAAGGATCTGTGGACACCCTATAATTAACAACTACTGTATTTTGATAATGAAGTATAGATTTCAACAATTTCTTAACAAAAAAAAGGTCCAAATTCTCAGATTCAGACTCTTCAAGTTGAATATTCTCTAGTTTCTTTCCTGCTGACAGTAAACTGAATATCTTTGGGCTGGGTATCAAAAAAGACCTTAGAGGGCATCATCTTGGACTTACTAAATCAATGATAAAAATGCCTGTTAGGTTTCTCTGTGTGTGTCCGTACCTGCAGACAGAACACTGCCTTTGAGGTTGTAGTGCAGTGAACATGACGATGACAGAGTAGTTCCTGGGTGGGGCCTTGACAAAGCGACGGAACTTGTCCCCGTTCATCCGGACAACCGAACGGCGGGAGGACCACTCCATCATCTGGTCAACCTTTTCCGACAGCAGGTTCTGAAGACACAGACAAACAGAAAGGCAAAGAGGACAGCGTATCCTGTTAGAATCTTCCACAGTGCTAAGGACAGAAAAGAAAAAAAAAGATTTCTAGTGTCGACTGCACAAAAAAAGTAAAGGAAAAAGTATTTATAGCAAACTGCACATTTTTATGGCACTACAGAGGGTGAGGATTAAGGTACATTCTTTAGAAACAGCTCATATACACACACCCTACGAACGTTAACCAGCTTCCAACGACTTTTCTTGCCTCGTGTTCCTGCAGAAAATGCAACACAGCTGACAGTTATAGTCTACATGTGTCCTACTGATGTATTTAACAATCATCCATTACATGTGCATTATTGTAAATTTTGAAAAACGCAAAAACTTTTATTCCATACGGGTCACAAGAAGGCCCCTTAACATCCTAATGTGGAATATGACAGGTCACAGTATGAAAACCACGGCTTGTCTAGTCTTCCCTGCTTTGACAGCTTTACTTGACAGCAGATTGCCCTTTAAATACAAACCAACACAGGTGGTATGTGCACAGCATGGGGTCAGTTATGTTTTCGTCCTGCTCTATTGTGTGCCTCTGTTACTATAATCTGCTGCAGGTAAAACGCACCATCTATGAATAAGGACCTCATACAACCCACTTCAAGAACTGACAAGACCGCTCTCAAAGTAACAGTAAACGGCTACCAAAGACAGAATGGATGAGCCAGTTGTAAACACAAAATAATTGACTAAAACTTAATCGTTATTGGGGGGAAAAAAGGATTTTATAACCAAGGATGTACATGTTCCAGGGCATACTGGGGTATAGCCTAATAAAACTATGAGACAAATAACAAGCCAATCCTTGCCCTGTATACCTGCAATACAGGAATGTATCTAAAATTCAATGTCAGTCTGATTATCACACAACCAGGGTAACATTTACCAAATATACTGGTTGTTTTGTAAATGCAAGGCTGGCACAGGTGACACTATTGTTGAATATGAGTTATTGAATCTACATTTCAATAGCTTTGACTCCTAACCTGTACTGACTGACAGGATGCAAACAATGAATGTGAAGTACAGCAAACCTCACCATTATTTACAGAAGAGTCCTGACTTGGCAGTCGACAGCAGGTATGTGTGTATGTGCAAAGACAAGCCACAGTGCTTGTGTGTGAAATACAGGATTATGTGTATTAAACCTAGTTTGGCTTAGCTGAATGGTCAGGGAGTCATGAACAGAACAACACACAACGTACATTTGAGTACATACACATGAGCATGTGCCTTTGTCAGCTTTCTGAACCTGAAATGCCTATAAATGTGTAATGTATTGTCAAGACTGGCTCGTAGAGCCATGACAAAACAAACACACACAGGAGGATCCCAGCAAACAAGCATAATGTATTACCGATAATTATATCCCTGAACGGAATTTCGGGGATATTATGTTTTTGATCCAACCACCGTTGGATATCCTTTATGTTAACGCGATAACTTGAAAAATATTTGGTCTAGAAATTCCATATTTTCCATATCAATGAATCTCATGGACAGGAAGAACTGATTTGATTTTGGATGATTTACCATTGTTAGATTGCCTGCAAGGGGGTGCTCAAAAGTTTAAAATCACTAAACACTCTTTTGTTAATATCTCTGGAACTATTTGTCTGATTGATTTCAAAATAAGCGCAAATGAAAGGCCATGACCTGGGGATGCTTCATGACATCATTAAGGATTGGGGGTGTTCGGGGGATACACCCCTGGCAGTTGCTTCTGACGGTATAAGCCTAGTTAAATGGTGCATGAATCAAGATAATAAAGAAATAATAATAAAATAAATCTTAAATGTAGTCAGCGTTATCAGTAGTGTAGTGTGTGCATGGATGAGTGAAAGTGATGGATGCATAACTAAAAGTTGAACAAACAAAAGAAAAGTTGATGCTAATGCAGTGAAGCTGTGAGAGAGGGATGCGTCTCCTGCTGCTGGGTTTTAAACCCTGGGCCGCACCAACAGCCAGGCAGCACGGAAAAAAAACCAAACCCCTTCACTGCCTTGAAGAGGAGGAGAAAAAGCAAGAGAGCAGGCAGGATGAAAAAAAGAAGAAAGCTCTACATCGGGTTTGTCAAAGTATGTAAACATTCTGTGATGTGTTAATGATAGAGTGAGATGTGCTTCTGTGTGCATGTTCATGGACAATCTAGAGCTAAAAAAATGATGAATGATGAAATATTAAGGCTAGTAATTCATCAGTTGATACAGGAAAACTTACAAAAAGGTTTTAACCCATAAAAATGCAGCTAAAGCATACTCCATTAGCTTTAATATAACCTCTCACTCATTACCTTGATGTAACGGACTTGTAGATGGATAAAAAAGGAACCAGTAGAAAACAAACCACTATCGTTGAGTTTGGGGGTTGGGGGTTTATGTAAGTCTTGTATGTCTGTTTGATCTTAACTGTATACAAATATATGTAAATGTGAAGCATATAAAGTGAAAATAAAATGTGAATCTGTTCAATGACAAAGTGCAACATAAAACATGAAGATGGGTTTAATGCTGAGTTTGCTCTATTCTGATTGGACAAGGAACATGTTTTATTAATAAATCTCTTATTTAAATGTACAGTCAACAGAGAGAACAGAGTGTTGTTAGTATACTGCAGACTTTTCAACCAGTGTATACAGTACTGATCAAGTGGAGCTAGTACTTGCTGCAGAATTCATCACGCTTGTAGCTTTCACATACCAGAAAGAAGGGATCTAAGGCAATCATGAATAGCATTCAACAGGAGTCATGTTTTGCATGCAACATGCAGAATCCTCGGAATATGTTGTCCATTGACACTTGTTTTAAGTGGCGGTGACTGCTTGTGGCAGCATCCTTCAGTGCTACAGTCCAGTTATGCTGCTATTATCTCCCTATCCCTCTTCCCAGCAGTTTGCTAGTATTGGATGATGTAGACAGTAGCTAAATTATTTAGCACTGCGCCTCAGTCCTACTGCTAATCGGGCACAAAATCTCTCCGTCTCAAACACACACACATTAGAGCATGGGCTCGACAGCAGACGCAGAGTAAAGCTGGGCTAAATCTCTCCAGTAAACTGCCTAGAGACAACACCAACAAAGTCAAACAGATAAAGTGCAAGTGTAAGCCACACACTAGTACATTATATGTTTCTCCTGTGTTTCTTGTTCACTTGAGAAAGCACACATACTTCTGCAGAGGTAAAAGATATTTAATTAGCAAACATTATTTACTGAAATACCCTTCACACGCAGGAATACAACATCCGCACATGAGCAATCATTTCCACCGGAGATATACCTTTGACTTTTTGTCTTTAATTTATCCACTAAGTTGTTTCCTGTGTGCATTCAGCTGAAAACGAGGAGCTGTCAGTCCTGGATGCCAATCATACAGGAAGTAATGACGCATTTGCCTTCTGTAATTTATATATACACATAGTACTGAAAAAACAACGCAAAAACATAAGTGCAGGTGTCACTTGGGAAGAAAGAGTGAAAAAAAATCCCATTAATGAATATATTTTATTATTATTAATTATTATTATTATTAATAATAATAATAATAGAATGTGATTTTACTTCTTTTTTTTTTATAAATAGTCTTTTAAACTTCCATTGTTCTCCTTGTGAATATCAAAGATGCTTCTTTTTTGTGATGATCTGCAGTCCACAAAACAGGGTTAAATTAAGCAAAAGACACCGTACCGACTCCTGGAAAATAGCCTACATCTTTAATATTTTGCTTCAAAGGGGGTGACTGCTGAGTTGGGGAGTTCTAAGCAGAAATGTGACTGGAATGAATAGAGTAAGTGTTGGGTCTGTATAATCAGTAAACAGCATCACCAAAATACTAAAGCATAAAAACTGTTTAAAGAAATTTTTTTTTTTTAAATCCTACAATTCCGTCTTATTAAACAAAAGTAGTATAAATAAAACATTGAAACAATGCTTAAAACTTTCACACCAAATTATATTGATTCTTCAGCTGAGTTGAAGATGACCAGTGTTAAGGAATTTCATTACTATTTTTTTTTTTTTGTTTGTTTGTTTTGCTAAGATATAATAATGCCCATATGAAATAAAGCACAGAATTGCCCCCTCCCCACACACACACACAAATATGCACAAAACAAGCACTCCGACAACCTTGGAGCATTAAAAGCATTTATTTTCTACCTCACTGCACTCAGAGGGCACTAAAATGAATCATATCTAGAATGTGTGTGTTTGTAAGTGAATGAGTAAGATGAACCAATGGACTGCAAATATCTTACTTAATCCATCTGATTTTCTGTCACTCATGAACTTATGAATGTCATAACCTCCCTGCCGCTCTCTCAAAGGTCATGTATGCAGCAGACTCCCAGTGAATCTAGCTCCATTCCCTCGCTAATTCTTTCCTCTAATTCTATATTCTCATTATGGTTATGTCCATTTATATTCTTAATTGTCAGCTCATCATTCTCAATTTTTGTTTTTCCTTTTATCATCATTGTAGTAATTTCCTGCTCTTTACTCTCAAAATAATTTTTTTGTGAGCTGAGAATAGGATATCAAGGTTTCATAAAAGGTCTGATAGATAACATGACTAAAACAATGTTCTGATGAGCAGAACGTGTACAAAAAACAATTAGAAAGATTGAACAGCAAAAAGAGAACTAACGCACAGAAGGGGATTTAGTAAATATATACTGTATGTTAGAAAGATCAGTCAGAAGAGCAAATAATCAAAGGTGAAAATATGAGATACAAAGAGGATGAGAGTGACCACCCAGTCAGCTGGCCTGTTAGCCACTGACTTAGTCCAAAAAGGTTCACACAAATTACAAGTAAATTATACGTATGACCAGTAGGGATGCAACGGTACTCGGGAAAACCGTGAACCGTTTGGTTTGTCCTCCATGGAACAATCCACCCTCATGAACCGCGGAATTTCGGTTCTGAAATTGATTTTGCATCGGTGGTGAAAGTTCACTCCACAGGTCTCTCTCTCTCTCTCTCTCTTTAGACAAGCAGCTTTAGACTCAACACACATCAGAATCCTGCACAGATCCACCAGTTTTCCAAACCCGCATCCGTTCGTAATCACATACATTATATCCACAACCGGACCTGATTAAACAGACTGTTTCACTTTTACTCACTTTTAAGTACACGTGGGTTCCTGACCGGGTACAGGACTCTGACACACATACAATAAGATGACACACTACTACTGGAAAGGCATACGGTAGATAATCGTAGTGTTTTTATACCCCAGTTTTCTTTTACATCCCTATGCAGAACAGGAATTTATTTACTTAAAGAAAGCCCCCTTTAGTCCATATGTGTGCACATTTGTGTTTTATACAACTGTATACAACTAAAGGCATAAGAAAGGGTTCTATTGTTCAGGACAGAAAGAGTTATTTTATTCAGTAGAGTCAGAATTTGCTCCTACTGTGAAATTTTGTTTTTGCTGACAAGCAAAATAAAAATATAATTTTGGGAGAAAAAAACAAAATAAGTTCTCTTTACGTACAAAACCGAACCGAACTGAAAACCATGGCACAAGAAGTGAGGTGTGGACTGACGTGTGGGATACCTGTACCATTACACCCCTAATGACCAGTCAGTCACTTCATTGTCTGTTATATAAATGTGACTCTTTCCCTGGAGCCTGTCAGCCTCATCTTATCATATACAGCTTTCATCTGTATGTCTGTGCAGCCAAAATAGACTCCGCTGCAGATGAAACAGTCCCGACAATGTATGAATATTACTCTAATCACTCAATCAACAGTATAAAATAATTATTTATATTCAGTGGCCACAGACGGTATGTTCAATAGTCAGCAAACCAGCTACTTTACGTACTATGTTTAGCTCTGTCTTCTGATACTTATCCTTTTGAAAAAATAAAAAGATTAAATGTGTCTTAGTAGCAAATAAAACATCTCCACCCATTTTCAGAGCTGAAGCACAAATATCTTGACTTTTGGTTCGAGGCCTTCGATACAATACGGAGGTGTACCGAACGAATGCATGTAGCAAGAACGCA
>JAPTYQ010000001.1:13821003-13842651 GCA_029814465.1 Ostorhinchus cyanosoma
TGTGTGTGTGTGTGTGTGTGTGTGTGTGTGTGTGTGTGTGTGTGTGTGTGTGTGTGTGTGTGTGTGTGTGTAAACTGGGTAGACACACACAGGAGAAGCCGCTCCATACCAGGTGTACAGGCTTATGTGAAGGTAAGTTCAGGCAGCTGATTTTGCCAAAGTTGTAATAAACATCACAATCCTCTACAAACCATGGCTCTAACTGAAAGTCCCAAAATACAAACTTAATAAGTGAAAGCACAGTGAAAGGAACGCTTAGCAACTAGCTTTTACCATGTAGCTTAGCTTCAACTTAAAAAATTTTTTTTTTACTTTTCATGTTTATTAAAAGTTACCTCAAAACCGTGTGCAGTTTGGTTTTTATGTTCAAGAGTGTACTTAATCTGACGGGTTTTTTTACATTATAAAAATGGTCTTGGCACATGTTGGCTAAATGAATTTAATAATAAACTAACTTAAAAACGTTCTGTAAGGTTATTTGGTTGCACTGTTCAGAAACTTGCAAATGAGTCCTTTTTTGATATTTCACTTAAATTCAAGTGAGAATATTTCAGTTATATTGAACTGCATGATGACTTTATCTACTGGTAAAAAGTATAGAGAGCTATTTATTTATTTTCTGTTGAATTTATGATGTGCTGCTGAGCCTGGGAGTTCCTGGATTTAGTTTAGTTAAATGAAAAATAAACATTGCTGAAGAGCTTTTAAACAAAGTTAAGTGTTGGTGTTTGTATGATTAAAATTTTTGACACCAAGATTTTGATTTTTACACCAAATGAATATCGGCTCTAAATATCGGTTATCGACCTTCAGGATTACTCAAAGCTAATTGGTATAAAACATATCAGTCGACCTCTAGAAGCACATTTTAAAAAACGGGTGAGCGTTCAGTTTTCCCACTTTCATTTTGGTGTAACAATATGTTTGAAGTCATTATGTTTATACAGCAGTCCCTCCTGAATATGAAGCCCATTCTAGTAATTAGCTACGAGTGCTGTGCCCAAATAATGAAAAAGGGGTCGTGAGGTTGAGTGAGCTCGGCACTACACTATGTTCTGTGCTAAACACCGGTTTTGTTTTACATTTTGTGAAAAAGCAAATGCTACGGTTCTTCTGATTTCGAGTACTGCAGCATCAATATGGCACTAAAAATACCTTCGCTATGAGAAGAGACGGGGAGAAGCAAAGCTGGTAACCTTATGTGTAAAGTAAAAGACAGAAAACACTGAAGTGAGGTGTGGACTCACTAAAGGTCATGAAGTGGCATGTCTGTCTGACCACTAGAACTGCCTTCTTCTCCTCCAAAGTGTGTTGTGTGTGACCTTTAGTTCCTAACCCTCTCTCCATCTTTTAATTTATTTTCACTTATCACATCTTCGACATCTTGAAATAGCTTTCTGCAGACTGCTTCAATGTGCATGCTATTGAATGTTATTGTTAATAGTCAAAGCAAAGGGGCCGAGGCAGAGCACGCATATTAGAAATAGATGTGTAATTGGCCAAATAAGCTAACGCTGGTCTTCGTGCCTAATAACTGTGTGCTTAATGCGCTGCTAATTAGCCTTATGAATCAGTCACATTGTTATTTGCTTCTGCTTAGGTGAACATTCACACATGGAAAAATAGCAGCTCTTGAATGTTAAGGTCGTATTCTCGTAGAATCTCAAGTTTAACTTCTGACACAGGTTAATATCTGCAATTGCTAAGAAAAATTCTGCCTATACAATAAAAGACATACGTGGAAAGAATGGACAAAACCTTCAAAATACTAGAATAAAAGAAGTCTTCAGAAATTACATTAGCTAAGGGTGTGTGTGTGTGTGTGTGTGTGTGTGTGTGTGTGTGTGTGTGTGTGTGTGTGTGTGTTGAATCACATCTGATGATTTGATTGCCATTTACAACAAGCAAATACACTGTCAAGGTTTAATACCACAAAAAGTCAGACCATATTCTTAGTGAAGGTCAAAGTAACAAAATGCATAAAAGAAGATTTTTGGAAGTCATTATCTCCATGAAGTCGATGCCATTGCTGCGGGGGATTTAGCCGCCTTGGCAGACATTTGTTCAGTGCTTAACATATTTTTCTGCTTTGCCTGTTTTCATCTTTTACCCTTGGTTGAATGTAATTTGATGTTATTAATGTTATTTGGTATTTTTTTGTATGAATTCTTTAGTTTAGCTCACATATCTGGGAGGTTTTTTTTTTTTCTTTTCACTAAATTGATCATGCAGAAGAAACTCAAGTTACTCATAAAATTTATACTGGGGTAAATTTCTCAGTAGTTAATGGCAATTGTAAGGTTGAAAAGCATGTCGGAATCCTCCATACGAATGATTCTGCAGATTGGTGCCTCTCTCAAAATTCTGTTTGCAGATAATGTAACACAACGATGCTTCAGACGACACTGCACATGTCCTGTGAACTACACACTATGATACATAAGGACCATAAGACATTTGTACTGACATTTATTCACAATCTTGGTTTGATGAAGCAATTGGCACTGAATGGACAGGCGTACTGACTCCTTAACTAATTTTTGAGCTAAAGAGTCAGCAATAAAGCCACTAGAGAAGATCTACAGTCCAGAACCTTTCGAGTTTTATTGCCCGGAAAAATGCATGCTTTAAAGCTTTATCCCCCATCCAAGTATTTGGAATGTAGCCTTACAGGCTGCAATAACAGTAGGCTAATGTAATGTCTTCTCGTTCAACAGCTGTCCAGAGCATCAACGGCAATGCGATGCCAGTTTCACAAGGGAGATGGCGAGCTGGTTGCACTGATCATATCTTCTTCTAAACTCTGCTGGTGAGACTAATTGGCTGGTCGATAACCTGAACAGCTGGGAAGAGGAGTGACCACCAGTTGCTCAGCTCAAACAAGGGGCACAACAATCATAGCAAATCAAGCTCCTCATTAAAAGACATGAACTGTCAGCAGTGGCTAAAAAGAGCTCTGCCTCACACTCGTTGTTCATTTCTGTGAAGCTTTTATTATTTATCATAAGAGTTAATTAAATTCCAGCAGTGTGTTTGTCAACTTTGACGGTGATTAAGGGGATGTTTGCTGCTGGACTTATAACTGTGTACTGAAATAAGATTATAAACTGTGTTCTTAATGGTATTTATGGCTTAATTAGTTTCTCGTTTTTGAACACAATTCACATACAGTTTTTCAATCTTGCCTTTGCTTTGCGTTAAGTTAATGGGTGTCAGCCTAAAAACAGTGAGACATGGCTGCTGTACCTGTGTTCTAAAAGTTATTTAGGATCATAGATAACATGTCACTTAGACAGGCAAGGGACCAAACTGTAAACTGGAGTTAATCTCAGGGGAACTGGTAAGATCCATCAGCTATTTTTCTCTCTCAGGCATTTAATTAACACTGTTCACTGGTTGAAAGTCTCCCAGATAGGATTGTGTTTGAGTGAATGTGAAGCGAGAGAGGTGATTACTTAGGATTCTCTGGATAAATAAATGCTTTCAAAAGGCTGTGTTAACATAATTCAATAATTCATAACCAGTTTGATCGTTTCCAGGTGTAGCTTTATCTAACGGGGACTCACTTTGTGGTGGTTAAAGCTCTGTCCTCCGGTCAAACACAGCTAAATCTGAACTCTGTGGGGGGGGGGGACGGATTGCCTCACTCACTTCCTGTTTCTCTCATCTGCACGTACCTTCTCAAGACAAGTGTTTTCAATAAGGCAGTCTTATGACAGCCTCTCCACCATGCAAAGAAACACACACACCCATGCACACAAACCTACACAGTCTTTAGCCCCGTGCAGAGTGTTAACAGCCTTTCTGCCAGTGGAGCAGAAAGACTAAGAGTTTAATAAGAGAGACTCATCAGATATCAGTGACAGGCAACATGTACAAACACACAGTCTCTCTCTTTCTATTACATACACACAGAACTAGGAATCGCTCCACAATAAGGCTTTCAATCTAGTTTCCCCATTTCATACTCAAGACTATGTGTGTCACATTTAATACTTGTGTGTTTCCTTCCCTGTAAATTTGTGTATGTATATGTGTGTGTGGCCTGTGAACTGTCACAGTGACACTGGCCTGTCTAGGAGGATAAGAGTGTGACGTCTTATCAGCCAAAAACCAGACACACACACGAGCACAGATTCGAAAACACGTACACACATTCGCAGTGGGATAATGTGCCACCTCATATCGGCTATACAGTGCTGCCTCTCCCCGTAGGAGGGGTGGAAGGGTATGTGAGAGAACAGCAGGAGGCAGCTGAAAAAGGAAGGGAGTGGAGGCACGGTGAATGACGGGGGGGAAAGTGGAGGGATAAAGAAATAAAATGGAAAATGGGATGAAAAGAGTGACAGAGGAGAAAGAGATAAGAGAAAGGGGAGGAGAGAAAGAGTTGTGTTACGACAACATTTCCTTCTGGAGATAAGCTGTGTCAAAGAAAGGCAAGGATGAATGATCAGACACGAGGTATGGCAGGTTAGCTGTAAGCAGAGGAAGCAAAAAGTGACACTGCTGCATAAGTTCTTACCACAGAAAAGGCAGACATTACTGAGATTTTTTTGCAAATATCATCAGATGTACAACTGCCTGTGAGTCCGGTTGTACTAAATCTAGCGTGCGACTTTGATATTATGTATTATTACATTGCATAAATTACTTTTACTCTCCATAGCCTTCAGGGTAGATGTTTAATATTGTGACAGAATTGTAGGAAATGACCACAGCCATTCAATGACCACTCTCATTCAATGACCACTCTCATTCAATGACATTAGACACTGTTGCCTTTTTTAAAAAACTCTTCAAATCGATTTCGCCTGGGTATGTCATTGAGAGTGAGATCTCATTGGAAGGCGAGGCCCGAGTAAGCATGACTCAAATAGATCAAACATTGAAATTTGACTTGTATAGCGCCAAATTGTAATAAAAGTTATCTCATGACACTGTACATGTAGAGCTGGTTGAAAACAGACTCTGGAGCCAATTTCCAGAAACCCAACAGAATCCTCCAGGAGTCAACACTTGGGACTGGAGACAGTGGAAGGAAAAACTTCAAAATGCTAAATACTAGATTGCGCACACAGATTAGTACAGGCAAACTGGGATTTTAGTAGATCCGGCCCAGAGTGTTTTTAATGATAATGATAGAAATGCACATCTAAACATTTTTCACCAGTCATAAATTATCTGACTAAAAATGAGCCAAAGTTGTGAGCAAAATGTACAGATCCCAGCACAGGTGCACAACTTTGACTCTTTACTCATTCAATAAAAAGACATTGCTATTTGTGTTTCTCTGTTCGCTGCAGCAGAGCAACACTGTTCAGTGATAAGCTGTTGGTATCTGGCTCTAAAGCTCATGTGCAGTTATTTGCTCTCCAAACTGCCCCGTGTTTGACTGGGTTTGTTGTCAGGTTTTTTTTGTGCTTTCATCTCTCCCTTCTCCTCACCCTAAATGGTCGAGACAAATGCCTTTCCAGCTTGACTCCAGTTTCATCTGAGATTTCCTCCATTAAAGAGAGTTCTCCATACTTTTGTTAGGCATTTGTTGCCCCCCCCAATAACATTGTCGCTCTTGACCGTACACTGCATTAGGGGTGTAAAAGTACAGAAAATTTTCAGTTTGATGAAATTGGTCTCCTTCACTGTACCAAAAACATATAAAAAAAATAATGGAACTGAAGACCCCTGTATCGAAAACGTACCAATTTGAAATTTGACGTGTTAAAAGAAATATAACTGACCTTCACGAAACAATGCCGGCACAATGCTCTTGAAATGCTCCCAAACCTTAGACTTTAGAGAAGATGGAGGGTGTTTGTATCCGTGACGCTGCTCTGAGCTGCCATACTTGTTCACGTTCAGCATGTGTATGGTGTGCGTACCGCTAAGCCATCTGCCTTGGATATCAAATATAACATGGGTTCTGCTTGCGGTCACCCTGCTCATACTATATGCGTTCCGCTTCAAGGTTCGTGTGGAAACTTGAGGCAAGTGTTTGCGTTCTTCATATACATGTATTCATTCGGTACACCTCTGTATTGTATTGAAAGCCATGAGCCAAAACAGTTTGGTACAAACGAGTGTACCGTCACACCCCTACATTTAATATTCAGTGCATTGTAAGTATTTGTTCCTTTATTTAGCACAATATAAATAAAGTTGAACTGAAGCTAACTAAATTAACTACATCAGAGAGGTGACGTCTGAAAGACTGGCAGACTACTCGAACTACTTACCATTTTGTCACTATATGAGTCAGTGTCAAACTGCATAAAAGAGAGAGCTATGTCAGAGGTATGAAGTTCCTATTCCATAATGGTACTGAAAATTTGATATTTACAACCACGAGGAAATGTCCTTCATTCCCCTCCAATTCAACAAGGCTGGCACAGAAATTAGCCTCAGAAATGTCAGGGGAATGACAGAAAAGAAGAGAAGGAGAGCCCAGGGAAGAGGAGAAATGGAAAAGAAAGTGGACAGGGGGGCGGTGCAAAGTAGGCTTAGGTTAAAGACGAGTGAAATCATTCATTTTGTGACACTTCATAATTATAGAAATGTCAAACCAGTGCATAGAAAAGGGTGGTTAAGTGAAAAAATACAGGGGAGGTGATGTGGGAGGGGAAAGGGGTGGATAAGGGGATGAAGAGTGGGAGATGGAAATCCTTTTGCCACTCAGAAAATTAGTTATAGAAATGTTGGAAAGGGAGGAATAACAGAGGGGGGAAATGACTTAGGAACACAGGCCATCAGTCACTGGGAAAGCAGGCCTGACACGACTGCATCAATAATTCAGATGACTACAGCTAATGAGCGAGATCCAAACAAATCACCACTGAATTCACTTAGAGAACACTGAAACATCTCACTACGCAAAATATGGCACCATTATGGCTGCTTCTTAGCTGCAGTTTGGGCAGAACCGGCAATACACAAGGGAAAGACGGCGCTGGATACAATATTCATCTCTCTTGAACTGCTGAAATTTATTTTACTGAGGTAAAGGGAGGAGAGAGAAAATCAACGGAGACTGAGCACTGGCATGCATGCATAAGAGAGTAGAGCCAGATAAAGCAGAGGGGGAAAACATTTTTACAAAATGCAGAATAAAGGGAGATATAAACATCTGATTGAACGTATGGTTCTGGTTTCCTTAGGACAAAGTGACAGTTCTAAGTAGCTAATTCATGCCACTTATCAGCATGGAAACAAAGGAAAAGGCTGGATAAAACTCACAATTTATTAGCAAAAGTATTTTCATATGTGCATCACAAATGTAAAGCTTTATTAAAAAAAAGTTGTGAGTACTTAAACTGGCAAAACAATAAAAAAAATCAGATTGTAAAATATCATAATTTGCAAGTACTTGTAAGATGGAGAAAATTCATCATTTTTAATAGTACGTGCCTGTATTGCAAAATGCATGGGCAAAGAGACAGTGAAGAATGTGTAAATGGTGAATTATGGTTTATTCTCTGATGAATGTTACATAATAGTGTTTACATAGTGTTTAGCTTCATGAGCCCCAGTCTAAACTTAGCAAGTGGCTTGCGTTCTGCCCTGAAGGGCCTACCTGTTTATTGTGCCTCTGTGTGCAGAGGTAGCAGGTTCTTATTATTCCAATCCACTTATTTGACTGGTCCCTGGTCCCTGTGTGTGGTAGAAAGCCCACTGCTTTGTAATCTATATCTCTCTGTAGATATACAACTCTCTAGATACTGTATATAATTCTCATTCTTGCCTCAGACTCGCTGCCCTGGACTTTTTTTTCTCTTTACCTCCCCTGACTCCATATACCTTGGTATAGGAAGTGCTTACACTGGTTCTTTCTTTGTGCTGCCGTCAGCCCTCGGACAGAAACACAACACAAGCTAGATATAATATCCAGCAGAGATGGGGTGATGAACGAGTGAATATTGAAGGGATATAAATATCCTTTTCTTTCTTCATGACAATTGCTTCCCTTCCCAGAGGGGCTGAGGCTATAGCAGAATTTACAAAAGCAGGGGTCCAGCACTGCTCTACTTAGTTATTTTTATTTTTGATTTTTATTCCCCATCATAATATTTACACTTTGTATATCCGTCTTCTATCAGATACTGTTTTCACCTTTATTTCATACATCGTACCCAGACATATTGTCCATTTTTACAGTAATAATCTCTACACCTTAGCCCCTCCTTTCCTCTTCAGTTCCACATATTTATCTTTATCCGGAAACCACACATAAATGTAATCTGATTAGCTCTAAACTACGATAGCTTTTTTTCTCATAAAACTTTCTAAGACGTAAATAATTGTTCCCTTAAAACTGCCGGTATCAGCGCTCTGGGGCCCGGGTCTGACAGTAATACCGTGATACAGTACACTTTTGTGGAAAACCTTACTGTGCCAATCTGAAATTCCACTGCAAACTCATGAAATGAGATTACCGAGCCAACCCGTTCCCAGTAAACACAGTCAAAGTTGCTAATGAAATTTAATGGCATCCATTGTAGAAAACAAGAAACAGACATTAGCATAGAGTCACACAAAACTAAACTCACATCACAACAACATGCATCTTTTAATACTCTATTCCTAAATTAACTTTCCTTTGTTGCTACCCTGCAAAGGTCAACTGGATACGGTTAAAAATATATTTAGTGCAAATTATCCACCCTGCTGCAGTCATTTTAATGACAGTTAAGTACCCAATGAACCAAGACATGGAAGTGAACTAAAGACAGCATAAATAAACAAAGCTTTGAATAATCACCTGATATTAAAATCCCACTCTCGAAAATAAGCATTGCACTGTTCAAGGACAGCCTAATCATAACTTATATGCAGTCAGGTTCTACAGTTTAGAGCCAAAACCTATTGTGGCAAGGGAAAACGGGGAGATGAAGGGCAGTGAGAGAGTGCAGAAGTAAGTGAGATGAATACAAAATGCTGCTTCACCATTTTGTCCATTTCCACCTAAATAAGATCTTCCTCCGCGTCCTCCAACTCCTGCTATGGCCCCAGGCAGAAAAGTAGGAAAGTACATTTCTCACATTATAACCCCTGAATATCTCTCCTGTGGCTCATTGGAAGTATGTCCGTGTATATGTGTATGTATAAGTATGTGTGGCTAGCTCCTGTCTGCTTGATGGTAAAGAAATCCCCAGTAATATTACCTAGAGCCATCTTTTCATAGACGGTTAAGCAGCTGGAACCAACAAAGTGCAAAGTCACATTTCTGCCAGACAGGATGAGCCAGTTTAATGTTGATGCAAATGTTTTTACTTGGAAATGTGAAGATAGTTCCAATGTCAGTGACATAGAAGTAAACTAATAATAGCCCGACACATTTTGGAAAGGTAAGTGATTGAGAGACGCACTCTCTGTCGCTCATTAGGTAATGTTGAGGTGTCCTTGAGCTCATCAGTGCCTAACAGCAGCAGACTGTGGCTATAATGGGAACCTCCCTGGTGTAATTTTGTGAATGTGAAGCAACACACTGCTGAAAAATAAGCAATTGTGTCAGCACACTTTCCCTAGATAAAAATGGGTAAAAATAGGACTTTTAGAAACTTTTCATTCATAACTCTTATCTCAAATGTCAAAGTACAGATCTATATGTGTTAATGTAAAGTAAATCAACATTCTACACTTTAGGGGACCAGGATTTCTTCTAAGGAGTTACATTAATACATGGTTTTTCAACATTAGGCATATGGTATGCATGTCACCTAACTTGTCTTGCACATGTGCATATTTAACCCACCAAACATTTCAGTCACAGAGAAGAGCCATTTCATTTAATCATTTCATTATGAGACTCATTGATGCATTTTGGTATTTTATCACAAAGGTTCCCAGAAACTGAAAACAATATTAGCATGAGGTGTGCAGCTTAGCTGTAGCTTGTAATTACATTACTATTAGATGCACTGGCAGTTCTCGATTGAATTATGAGAATTACTTTCCAAATCTATCCTAATATAGGCTACTTCACATTAATAAAGGTGGGATTGGAGCTACTTGGTTTGACTCACCATCTGTGCTTGCTTAACCATCTGCTAACCAAACATTTCTGCAGGGTAGTGTTATTTTCATAACAAAAACTGTGATGAACTATATTTGTCAACAACAAAGATATGACATTGACTAGATAGAAGTTATTTATTCCTTTGTTTTATGACTTGTGTACCGCGCTTTGGCCAAATGTAAAGTTCTTAAAGTGCTTTATAAATAAAGTTGGTATGGTATGGTATGGTAAAGATGATATAAGGACTAAATCACTACAAAATAGTGCATCAATGACATAATTTATACACAATATATACAACAACTATACACAGTCTGTTTTTAAACGTGTTGATGAAAAGCAATTATCTTCCAAATTCATTTCTTCACATTTGCTATCATTTTAGCCTGCATATCTGATGAATTGCTGGTACTATTGCTACTGGTACTATTACACTTTAAATCCTAAGAAATTAATCCATGCACTAAATTTATTTCAGTCAGCCGAAACCATCATCTATGTATAAAACTTATGCACTAACATATTCTTATGACACTGTCACAGAAAGTCACCCCGTAAACCTTTTGATTTTTCAACCATTCCATCACTCACTCCAACATTTATCATCTGTTGTTAATCGTTCCACTTTGTCATCACATGGTCCTTTCACTATTGGTGTTTTTATCCATTTGTTGACACTAGAAATAAACAATTCATTCAAATATTTGTTCACTTGTTAAGCATTTGTCCATGCATTCCACCATTTATTCATAACCCAATTTATCCTTTCAACTTGTCTCTTCTATTTATATGGAAAGTAGGCAGAGGGGAAAAAAAGGTGTTGATAAAGAAGTGCAAAGATAGGTTATAAAATGAAGAGATGTTTATAAAAAGTTATTATTCCAAATAGAAATATTTCATTACCAGACTGATGATTTAGATAAGAATGTGCAATATCTCTTATTTTTGCCTCACAGATGTTGCCCATTGTAATAGGCCACTTAAATTTCACTCTCAAATACAGTACAGAACACAACACAAAACTATGAAAGATTTAATAGACTGGAATATGAATGACATAATTTACAAGCGAATCCCCCTACAAAAAGTAGATTCAAGATTTGTCCATGAAACTACTTTTTCTAATGTATGGAAATGATGGTTATGCAACAAGCAACAGAAATGGGGCATTCATCATTTGCATTATTTTGTTAATAAATATCACAACTGTTACAGTTCCTAGCACTAGTAACTGTAACATGTAAATCCTCAAATTATCACTGACATCAAGATTTCCAATGCAACATAGTAGAGAGGGGTCAGCTGGAAGTCAAGCATTCACCACTACATACAGGTCTGACATGATTATGAATAAAGAAAAAATACTAATAAACAATCAAACACTGTATTCCCCACAGGCTTGGGTTAAGCCCTTTCAGCCACTTGCCATCGACAATATTTAAAAAAAAAAAAAAAAAAAACACAGCTGCCTGCTCTTCACTTCCGTTTTATCTGAAACTAACAAAGCTGTGACGTCAATAAATAACCCCACATTAAGCTTCTTTCCAAAACATCAGTAGTGGTGACACGTTTCCGGAGATATGTATAGAGCTAAAATGTGGTTATTGTGGGATTCTAGCATCGTCTGACGGTGCTGTTAAGATGCAAAGAAGAAAAAGGCAGAACTTCCTGCGCTTTTCAAAACAAAACCCCAATTAGCAGCTGTGCAGCCATGTTTGGCAGCAGGGAAGGCTTATCTACATGACACATTTACGTATCCATATAAACACCTGAAAGTGGTTAATGCTAACTCTTAACCGTTATATAAACTATAGCTAGCTTAGCTCGGTTAGACAGTCCAGGTTAGCTATGAGACACCACCAGCGCATGTCGGATACAAAAAGAGAATTTAAAAGGACACGCATAGCAAATACCTTTAAAATAAAACCCATCTCGCAGATATAAAACGTCATCTTTTCTACAGTTAGCATAAGCTCAGCTGACCCAGCTTCTGATGGATGAACTTCCTGCTTACCTCTACCTAGCTTAACACAGACCGGCACACACACACTAAAAACGCAACCATAGTTCCAGAAAAAGACACTCAAGTGGTCAAAGCCTTACCTCCTTTTTCTTTTGTCCTCCTCCGGGTGGCATACATAGCAGAAGGAAGACAAAAACAGACAGGACCGGCAGGTGGGTGAGGGATTTGTACCAAACAGACGCCATGACGGAAGGATGCTCGGATGAATGTGAGACACGGTCGGCAAAGGGATTGGACACTGAGTTGACCAATCAGTGACAAGAGGACTGAAGCGCGGGGGCTCATGGGGTTTGTAGTTTATAGGTGTAGCGGCTGTTAAATGAAGATGTAGCTGGAACTCTGAGTATGACAGCATAGCATTATGTCTGTTTAAAGTTGGATTTAGCCTTCCACTAATTTTGTGTGCAGTCTGTAACAGATTAAACTGCATATCTGTGTATCTGTGTCTACACTGCATTTATAGCTTTTTTGATTTGTCTTTATTTTTGATTTTGTTTTGTTTTTTGCTCTTGTGTGCTTTGTTTGCGCTCCACTAAATGCTGCTGTGAATCTGGAGTTTCCCCTTGTAGACTAATAAAGGATTATCTTTCTCTTCTCTTCTCTTCTCTTCTCTTCTCTTCTCTTCTCTTCTCTTCTCTTCTCTTCTCTTCTCTTCTCTTCTCTTCTCTCTTCTACACAAGTTCAACCTATGCTCTGTGGCAAGTACCTTATAAAAATGTGGAGCAGACCCAGTTGCTTTTGTTTTTGGATCAAAATGGGGAAAATACCTAAGCTTTGACAGAAGGCTCAGTGTTGTGGCCCACACAGAAAAAAATATCACTTTGGGTCTCACCAATTCAAACTATGCAAACCCTAAAAATATAACATTGTGCAGGCATGGATCAATATTTTGTTTACAATAGATTTTAAGATTTCATACAAGATCGATGAGAAAGGGTGCAAGCCATCTTTTACATTTTAAAAATATTTTTTAATGATAACAGAGTTAGTTTTTTTTTCCTATTGATATGCTTGTGCAAATAGAATAGAATTCAGCTTGTTGGATGTAAATATATTTACCAGTATCAGGAGCGCTGGTACCTGGACCAAACCATATCATGAAATAAGGAGGGGGGGAGACATTATTCAGAGGCTGACTGATTTTATTCTTTTTTTGCCAAAAATAAACTAAATGCAAAGAATAAATATGGTTATTAGTGTATTGTGAAGACAACATGGTTTTATGGTTATAGGTTTACAATAAAAAAATAAAAATTACAAATAAAATAGACTAATGTTACTCTATCAGTCATGGGCCCTTAGAATGGTCATTATTTTAATCCCCTTATGATGGCCAGCTTGCATTTCAACAAGAATAGTGAATTGAAGCTACAGGAGCTGAAATCAGGGGGAGGAAATGCCAGAATTTGTTAATGCACACCCTCTTGCAGCTCTCCCCTCAGTTTAGAGCAAAATGTTAAATATACCACAAATATGGGCGATGTCATTTCATGGAAAAGTGGAGACAAATCCAGGTCGTGTCTGATGGAATCTGATCTGTGACTGGGAAATGCAGCTGTCATGTATCTAACTTTGCGTACCTCTCAGAAATTCCTGAGATTGGCCAAAATCTACCAACTGAAAATGTAATCAAGGGGTAGATTTAAAAAAAAAAAAGGTGCAATGTCTCCTCCGACCACTTCAATTACAATATCCTGAAAGGGAATTCTATAATGTTTACCCTGTGATGCTAAAAACTACAAACAATACACATTTTAAGTGACATCAGAATTGGAATCAATGGGGGAAAACATCAGTAAATATGAAATTCTCAGCTGTACGTTGATGACATGCACAGGAGGCATTCTCCCAGAGGTGACTGAGAATGTCAAAGCAGGATGGAATCAGACTGAGTCAGCAAGGCATCAGTCAACACATCTACATAAAGTGAGCAGAAGGTTCTTGACTATGCAGATGTTAGGGTTCATGTAGCTGCAGTCAGGTATTCATTATTAAGTCACAATATTTGAGAGAAGTTGTATTCAATGCCCATTTTCCAAAATACACTTGTTTCCATCAGGCTGCACATTATGCATATCTTTAAAAAAAATGGACACAAAAATGAACAAAAAAGTGTTTAGGTTTGTGTATATCAATAAGGAGAAAATGCAAATACTGTCAAAGGGAACGGCTTTAGCTAATGATTATGTGAGTCTCCATGTGTGGACCATTAAGGAAACTGCAATGTTCACTGAAGTAATACAAGAAACAAACATAAATGCCATTTAGATGGTAATGAAATGGCATTATGAGCTTCAGAAACAAATTTCAGAGAAAGGTTTTAGAAACTATTCAGGAGTTTGAAACAACATTATACGATCCAAACCAGTGATTTGGTTTGGGGGAGCAAAAACTGCCAGTTCACAGCTTCTGCTTCAGGTTCAGATTTCTGTCAAATACCTGTTTATTAGCTCCCATATGTATGAAATATCACAAATAACTGGAAAAGTATTAAACAATGATGATGATAATAATGATAAAATGGATGGAAACACATGTAACTGAACATTTTTTTCATCACATTTCTGAAAATTCTGTTAAAATTGGCAAAAAAAAAATTTTCGATGACAAACTATCTGTTGACCTTGTCCCAAAACAGTCACATGAAAAGGTCATCAATTATCAACTAAATGGTTTGTCAGTGTGCCTATTTGTCTAAAAAATTAGAGCAAATATACGTTTTTAGAGTCTGTTTCTCTTTCTTTTGTGCTCAAGGACGAGTGAGAGCTTCAAGTTAATCGAGGGAGACAAATGATATATGAAACGATATGTCTGCCTCCTTTCTCATGAAATTAAACACCCACGCGTTTTCAGACTAATATCATGCATTAGTGCACAGGTGTCAAACATACAGGCCAAAACCCGACCCACCAGAGGGTCCAGTCCGGCCCATGGAATGAATTTTGAAACGAAAAAACAATAGACTGAAGATATTAACGATCAATGGTTTTAGTTCAGGTTCCACTTACAAACCATTATGATCTAAAGTGGATCAAACCAGTTAAATTCTATCAGAACAAGTGGTTCCAGGCACAACACAAACATTTGACCTGGTTTGCTCTATCTCTTATCATTGTGAAAACATATTTTTGGTGACCTTGACCTTTGACCTACATTCAGTAGAATTTAATGGGATCTATTCTGGACCACCTCGCATCTTTCCTGAAAACTTCCTAGAAATTAATCCAGTAGTTTTTGTGTAAAGTTGCTAAAAAACTGCCAAACAAAAAAACGATCCAAAAACAATACCGTCGTAATAACCTATAAATTATGACAATTCCAAATGTTCTTTATTTTAGTGTCAAAAGTAGAATTCTATAAAAAATGTTTAGAACTACACACTATCTTTTACATAAATTGTCTTGTGTATTTGTGTATTTGTAGATCCACTGTCATCTGTTGTTATAACGCACATGTGTAAATGATAAACTGAGGTATAATGTTGTTGAAATTATACTTATTTTCCCTCAAGAAATTTCAACTTGCTCATGTTTTCCACATTTTAAAGGAATCTTCAAAGCTGTAAACACTGTCATAACATAATTTTCCTTTTTTTTTTTTTTTTTTTTTTTACTGTTATTCAATGTTACTGGTCTTTCCCACTTCAGATCATATCGGGCTGAATGAGCTAAAATGACTCTGACACCCCTGCATTAGTACCACATCGCAGCCAGAAGAGTTGAATCCATTTCATTTCTTGATGCTATGTTGATGCCAGTGTTGCTTTCTGAGTCAAATATTATACATTTCCAAACCATATTGCAAAATGGTATATAATCGACACATCACAATAATCTTAATTGTAAAATCACAGCATTATTTTTGTCAAACACATACAGGAAGTGAATAATCTATGTTTGTACTTTGCATTTCCTGTTCAGTTTTCTCAGGTGGTGGACTTTTATTGTCTTAAATCAGCTCTCACACAGTCTTATATTATTGTTAGAAATTTAAACAAATGATAAGGTATTGTCATTGCGTAAAGTAAATGGCTTTGAGCTCCTTTTGTCCATCAGTGTGGAATTGGTTCAAGGTCAAATAACTGTCTGGGTGAAACTTATAGAAAGCCGTCATACTGGAATAATGGTTGTGTATTTTTTTTTTTTTTTTTGCCAACTGGCCGTGAGAGAAATACTTCAACTCAAAGGTCATTCAGTTCAGTGTATATTCTATCTCTACCAAGGCCCCACAGTCCTGTAATTCAATGAAATTCAATCAGAAAATGAAAATAAAAATCCAGAATTGCCCTGTTTTGTTGTTGTTCTTCTAGATATTATACTGATATATTCCATTTGACAGATCTTTATATTTGACATTGCTGACCGCTCAATTTAACGGGTTAATGAGTCCGTCCTTGCTCCATTCCCTATCCTTCCATCAAGTTTCACGAGAATTGTTTTTGTAATCTTGCTGATAGACAAACCACCCAACAGACGTGAGCAATTACGTCAGCTCCTTAGTGGAGGTAATTAAAGCTGAATAACATTTGAATACATTATCCCTGAAGTACTTCATTCAATAAGACACACAAATGAACCAAAATCCAACTTCGTTATTGTTACAGGAATTATTTATGTATGAAATTCATCACAAACTCTCTTTTTCTCTCTATGAACCTGTGTCTCTCTGTCTCACACACACACACACATACACACACACACACACACACACACACACACACACACTCTCACAGACATATAAACACACACCGCTGAAATGAAACGCATGTTGGAATATTAAACCCAATGCACCGTGAAACAATCAGTACGTGTTGCAGGCTTGTTAACTACAGTTCATTCACTATATAGCAGCTCAATCATGGAGATATTTCCAGGCTTCATGAGCTTAGTTGTAGAATTTGTAAAATAACTCTCTTGGATTTGATATTCTACCTACGTGAAGCAGTTTTCTTCTGTAAAATATCAAGTCATTGCAGCAGGTTTTTAAATAAAGACTATGAAACTCCTATGGCTTCAACTAACAATTCTATTTAACTTCATTCATTCATTACTTAACTGGAGGGACTCGCAGAACAAACTCTTATCCTCCCTCCCCTTGATCATAATGCAATTTATAATCTCTTCTATTTCATGAGCATCTCTCTGTTTCTGCACATAATCTTAGATTAGCTAATGTTAATGGAATTCCTCGCAAACTGCTGTGAAACTTTGTGCTGCATATGCAGGCTTCAAGAAAAATGTGACCCTCCCATGAGCTTTTGCTCACTCTGCAGCTAGTAAAGCAAACAGCTGCACTTTGCATTTGAGCAGATGAATAAAGCTCCTATCTGATCACAGCCTGGAGGAAAACTGTAAGAAAGAGAGAGGAGAGGGATGGAGAGAGAGACAGAGAAGCCTGTTTAAGTCTGTGCACAGCTGCATCATGTCTTTTTTTCAGATTGGTGAAGCAGGTAAAGTAATTCTTCATGGATGGTGATTCAAGTGTAGGCTATCTTAAGAGGAAATATACATAAAAAAAAAAAAAAAGAATGAGCAAATGCTACATGATGATGTACAAACAGGAGGCTTCTTTTACATGAACACATCTATGTGCAAACACCTACTTTGATGTGATAACCATTAAAGATCATTTTTGTGGGGACTTCCAAATCTATTTTTAAGCTTTCCTAAATGATTCATCAATAGTTATAATAATAATAATATTCCACCTTAAATTGTGCATTTTTTTAACCCGTAAAGACCCAGTGTGACTTTTGTGTCAGCTCCCAAATGAATCTCTCTCTATTTAACCTTTCCTAAATGATGTATCACCATTTATCATATTATCTTCTGCATTTTGCTTTTTTTTCCCAGTAAAAATCATCTATTTTCCTATTTTTAATTCACTGATCGTGTAGATGTTCATCAAAGCTCAGAGTACATTCAAAGGTTATTATATCAAAACCAAAAAAGCTGAACAAAAAGTGACTTGTTCAGTAAAATATATTAATAATAGAACATAAAAACAAGTGTCTCTAATGTCTGTCATTGATCCAACTCCATGGGTTTTACTGGTAAATCATTGTTGTAGAAGATGACAGTGTTTCCATGGTAACTACAGAGCGTCTAAACGTCCAAATGGGTCATATCTAATGACGATGAAAAGATGACAAACTGTATTTTACACCAATTATTGACATGTATTGATAGGATTAGTGGATGAACAGTTATTAAACAGTTTATATCAGTAGACGTTTTGGTCGACAGAGGTTCGGGTCTTTATGGGTTAAAATAAAAATCAGGCATTTTCCTGATTTCCGTATTTGAGTCATGTAGATGCTCATACAAATGCAGAGTAAATTAGAACGGGGAAAATGGAAGAAAAAAATTTACTCTCCTGGAAAATATATAATTAACTGAACCTAAAAATAAGTGTTTACAACCACGGCAATTTGTCAAACTACATGTGTGCAGAAGATGAAGCTTTCATTGTTCACTACGGAGTTTCTGAACATCAAAAATGGGTCATATCTGATGAAAATAAAAAAGATGAGAAACTGCGTTCGACCTGAATTATTTATATGCATTGATAGGATTAGATGTTGATACGTTATTAAACATTTTATATCAGTAGATGCTTTTGTTCTTTAAGGCCTTTGAGGGTTAAAAATAATCCAACATGCAACAATAGGTTCACGATCAACTAAAGCATGCAATTTTTTATTTAAAACAAAATAATAATAATAATATGATGGTGCTTTCCATATATGTGCATTTGTACAAAACAAACATTACATTTAGGCCGTAAAGTCGTTAAAATTAGTCGGAGATTCTGCATATTTGTACATCCGGGCACACTGTGAATCGATATGGAAGGAAAAATAAAGTGTTTATAGTGTTTTGGAATGCAGGGAAAGTGCAAAGGCATTAGAGGCGGAGAGAGGAAGGCATGGGAAGAGATGTGTGATGTCATTTCCAGCTGGTACTAAAGCTCAGTGCCCCCATCCGAGGTCAGCCATTCCCTTATATAAAAAAAAAAAAAATAAATAACAAGTCCTCTGAAAAATGATTAATTGCCCGACAGTACCAACTTTATAGAAAAGAAAGAGAGAGGGTGAGAGAGAAAGAGAGGCGGTGTGTGGAAGGGGTTACTTAGTTAACAAAGAGCAGGAAGTAGCAAAAGAGTGCACGCAACAGAGAGGTTGAGAGAGTGCAACATCAAAAGAGAACCAGAGGGAGAGAGAGGGAGCTGTAGAGAGAGAGGAGAACGACAGCACACGGGATGGAGAGAAGAAGAGAGAGGGAGGACATAAAAGCAGCAAAGAAGAGACTTAAACAAACAGAGAGGGAGGAGCAGGGAGAATGAGTGAGGCATTCATTAATATGATGTTCGTTATCTCTGACTGACTCCCTCAACAAATGTTCCTCTGTGTTCTCCAATGTGCTATTCAATGGGCCTATAGCTATGTGTGTGTGTGTGTGCGTGTGTGTGTGCGTGCGTGTGTGTGTGTGTGTGTGTGTGTGTGTGTGTGTGTGTGTTTCCCAATGTCTGCGTCTTCATCAAGTGTCTGAACTCTGTAAAATAGTAAATGTGTTTCCACTCTTAAAGGCGAGTGCAGTAAAGCAAATACAAACCCACCGACTCTAAGACAATAGGATAATTAGAAAATGGCGTAAACGGGAAAAGAAAATTACTTCATTCTTCACGGAGCGAAACGCGATGGCATTTTTGAACTCTAGAGCCTGTCACTAGTCGCTTTTCCATCGGATATATGCGCAAAATTTTACCGATATTTACTAAATGTCGAAAAAATAGAAGTGCGTAATGTCTGTTTTTCTATTAAATCATAAATGCGACGATTTGTTTATTTATTATTGCGAGACGACATGAGAAGTCGTTCCATAAACATCGCGACGAACGTAAATATCATGTTGTTTTACAGATATATTCATTATTTTTATATATTACTCCTTTATCTCGTACTAAATTAAAAATGATGTGGTTTCCTGGTGTGTGCACACATATCGTGACATGTTTCTTTTAAAACTCTTCTTCTTCTCTTGTTGTAACGTCCGTCAACATCCGTTTTTTTTAGTTCACCTGACTGTAGTTGCGAAAAAAGCTCTTTCCATTGCAGTTTTCGTAATATACCAATTTCACAACGACCAGAAAACCACCTCTTGCCTGCACAAAAACTTTTAATTGAAAAACGAGAGTTTTGCCGAAATTGTAATTTATCCATTAGGTGAAGTTTTATGCACAAGTTATATTTGGGATATTTGAAGGTCAATGGAAAAGCGGCTAGTGAAACAGGGCCACAAAACGCTTTTCCATTGACCCTCAAATGTCGCAAATACAACTTGTGCATAAAAATGTACCGAATGGAAAAACGACAATTTTGACAAAAAAAAATTTTTACGCTGGCAAGAGGTGGTATTTCGGGTGTTGCGAAATTGGTATATTACGCAAAATTGCAATGGAAAGACCTTTTGTCGCAACTGCAGGTAAATAAAAAAATCGGATGTTGGCGGACGTTACGAAAAGTGAAGTTTTAACAGAAACATGGTGCAGTATGTGTGGACACACCAGGAAACCACAGCATTTTTAATTTAGTACGACATAGAGGAGTAATATATAAAAATAATGAATATATCTGTAAAACAACATGATATTTACGATCATCACCATGTTTATGGAATGACTTCTCGTGTCATCTCACGATAAAGAAACAAATCATCGCATTTGTGATTTAATGGAAAAACAGACATTACGCACTTCAGTTTTTTTGACATTTAGTAAATATCGGTAAAGTTTTGCGCATTTATCCAATGGAAAAGCAACTAGTGACAGGCATCTATATTTTCAGTGTAGTTTTTTTGGTTCTTATAGCAGGTGTTCTAAGCTTAAAGAATTGTGTGGCTATGAAATATTCACATGAGTAAAGTCTACAACAGGAAGTGACAGAAGTGAGGTTCCTCATACCTGTGTGGAACAGCAGGTCTACGTCTGAGTCTATGACCACATTATTTAACTCTGTAGTCGATGCAGTTTTTTAGGACTTGCACCGAATAGTCAAATATTTTGGGTGCAACTGAGAAAACACAGCAGTGAATTAAAAGCCTTCACCATCGATTTGAACTTCATTTTTAAAGCAGTTGTCGATTTTCTCCCATAATCTTCAACATTTACTCACACTGTGATTATCTGAGAAATGTAGGTTAGACTATGTAGGCTAACACCAAGAACAGGCTGATGGAAACTCCCATAATAACAGGAAGACGGAAATAAAGAGAATGACAAGGTCTCCTCTCCTCTTTTTTGTGTTCTGTCATTCTTTCATCACCGAACCTCCTCTCCTCCCCTCTTCCTCTCCTCTTTCTCTTCTCCTCCCTTCTTCCTCTCTTCTCCTCTTTCTCCTCTCCTCTCCTCCCTTCTTCCTCTTTCTCCTCTCCTCTCCTCTCCTCTCCTCCCTTCTTCCTCTCCCCTCCTCTCCTCTCCTCTCCTCTCCTCCCTTCTTCCTCTCCTCTCCTCTTTCTCCTCTCCTCTCCTCCCTTTTTCCTCTCCTCTCCTCTGCTCTCCTCCCTTCTTCCTCTCCTCTTTCTCCTCTCCTCCCCTCTCCTCCCTTCTTCCTCTCCTC
>JAPTYQ010000001.1:14009237-14023412 GCA_029814465.1 Ostorhinchus cyanosoma
AGGACCAGGATTGGAACACCCCTGATTTAGAACATGCAAAGAAACAAGTAAAACAAAAACACGGCAAAATGAAATAAAAACAAAATAACATTTAAATGAACAGAATCTATCTTCAAGTACATGCAAGTCTGAATTTTACATGTTGCATGCATTTCATAAAAGCACACTGAGTGGTTTTCTTTCCGTCAGTTAATCGTGTAAGATGTAATTATTTTGTGACGGCCAAAAACAAACCAACCATAGCACACGGTAACCATTTATTAACCCCCCCCCCTCATCTTTTTGTTTGGATGTGAAAATAACTGGCTGAAAACCCTTTTTACACCCAAATTAGGGCTCGACGCACAAAATGAGGTGCGTTCAAAATCATTTATCAAAGTGAATTTCTTTGGGGCTCCTACTTTCCTGTTTTATTACAGTGAAATATTGTCTTTGTCTGTCTTAAGGTGATGACACATACGGCAATTTTCTGCATCAGACTGTAGCAATTTCAGCGTGGAACATTTTCAGCACAACCTGGATTTATGTGAATGCTGTAACGTGCCACGAGGATTTAAAAACAGTTCCATCCAGCGTATTTTACATGTGCACAGCTGCAGAAAAAAAAAAAAATCTACTACTTACTACTTTTGGCTACGTGCTACTTATAAAGATTGAGGCTGACGCTAGATCAGTTCCTTCTATGAACTAAAGCCCCAACGTACTGTAGTCACCGAAAAACCCTTTTCTTCCACTTTTTACTCATCTCTGCTCCAAGTGCAGCTCTCAGTTCATATGTACTAACACAATTGCACAATTTTTCTGATTCCTATTCATCGCTTGTCTTTGCTCACTCACCCTTTAACGAAAAAAGGCTAATGTATGACTTTAGCTCCATCCACCAGAATTAACTTCTACTTTCACCGCTGTTGCCTGTCTCCTACTTGACATTTTCATCGTTTCGTTTCATATTCACTGCCTCTCGTCATCTGATTGTTCCATATCTTTGTGACAGCATACTACACTCAAAGTTGTGGCTGCTCACCCTTACAATATGGAAGATAATGTGCAGGTTCGAATCTTTCAAACAGGATTAATTTCTCTTCCCCTTCACTCCTTTTGCTTATTCAATGCACTCTTTTTTTTTTTTTTCTTTTGTGGTCCCTTATTATTTTATTTTTTTGTTTTCTCTACGTACCCATAGCAAAAGTGCCTGGCATACAGGTTTCCTTGATTATATTGTGACACTTGCTGTAACTGTTGAATGTTTCAGTTATTCATTTTTCCAGTTGCTTCCGATAAAGAAATTAACATAACAGTGGAAAAAAAAAAAGAAAAAAAAATATACCCAGATAGCTTCCAAATGAGTCCACCAAAAATCTTCAGGGCTGGAGTTGCAGATGCAGACAGTTTGCCCCTAGTTTAATGTCACTTAAGTGTCCTAATTTCTCAGATATAATTAGAAATATCTACGGATAGCATTCGTAATGTGACAGTAACATCCCAATGAGTGTACCGAGGCTACCCTCCCCTTTTCTCACTGAGGTTAATGTGGATTCTCTCCTCCCTTGCACTTACTTTTTCTCCTCTCCACCTCTCTAAAATATTCTTATTATTTTCATTCCGTTGTCTCCTTCCTCCATTCCATGTCTTACATATTAATGCAAGAGAGGTGTAGCTCTTTTTCTGTACCTGCTCATCCATGCGCTGGGGGGACGAATGGTTGAATTCAGCAACTTTTGGTAGAATTGTTTTCCACTTTTCAAATCTAATCCATAAGGAATGAGTTATTGTCCAGTCCAAAACTCTTACGGAGTAACTTGCAAAACAATACCTTACCTACTATCTGTTTGTGACAGTTTGTAGACAAATGTCAGTGCAGAAAAAAACCAAACAATTAAGTTATCAGGATTGATTTGATACAATGCACCTTTTCTAAAAATAAACTAGGTTGAATGAAATATTTAAAACACCACATCAAGACATTCACATGCACTGATCACTGTATATTTCCAATAAATAATCGGATTTCTGCCAGAGGAAGATGTGATCTGTTTAGAAAGCTGAATCTAGGACCTTTTTGCAGTATGGTGACAATGCTAACCAGATATTTCCTCAAACAAGTTAAAACTGAAGGACCCAGAATTAGAAAAAAAAAAAAAGGGTCATAATTGGAAGATGAACATCTTACCCTGTGGCTCTCTCCTCTCAGCCCAAATCAATAGACTAAATATGAATATAGTTGAACTATATTATGAAACATAACATGCCCGCACTTGAAAACCTACAAGCCATCAGTCTACGAATTGATGACAATACCCTGCAGCAAGAGCTGAGGGTAAAATTTGCCGGCTTCCATGTTGAGATAGGAAGTACAGCAGCCATGTCAGGTACAAGCTTCATCTGCCAGAGTTTGATCAGTGATTAGCAATTACATCTAACAATCACATATTTAATTCTTATACCTGTTTAAACACACTTTTATTAACCAGACAATTATAGGTAGATTTTCTACTGCTTGAAAACATATGTAAGTATCATGCCCTCATTTTTTGTCCACTAATGCTATAATGATCACACTCTGCAGCTTTGAGTTTCTTTTATGGAAAAGGATACCACAGAGCAAAACCTTCCAGCCCAACTGATTAAGGCTTTGGCATCTGCAGGTTGCTGTATATCCATAACCAGGTGTCCTGTCAGCAGAAACAGATGCCCTTTGCAGCACCATGGTCTATTGGGAAAATACCTTTTGGGCTGTGGGTTTATTTATGGTCATTGGTGCCATAAACAGTTCCTTTAACAAGTGAAAAAGTAAGTTGAGCTAATACCTGCCCAACACTTTGCCCCTCCGGCTCACCAATACCCTGCCTACCCAGGAATTCATTTTGGGAGTTAATCGTCCATTTTTCAAAAACTTTAAAAAAGATTGTTTAAAAAAAAAAGAGAGAAAAAAAATGAGACAGAAGTGCATGTGTGTCAAGTTGGAAAAGAATGAGGTGAATATTGTTTGAAAAATTGGACAAAAATCTCAGATGGCGGGACCCTACCCTCTGGGGCAGGGGTTTAATCAATCCACACTTCATAGGCAACTCTTCTTTTGTCCTCCTCTTACTTTAAGTCTTCTGCCATCTTTTCTCTTTTTCTCTGTAATGGATAGTGGAGAATGGATGACCCAAGTGTTACACACGTCTTCAGGTTCAGAGATTGACAGACTTTATGTTCAAACAGTTTTATTCAAATAGGCAGGAAAAATAATGAAAGTCCTGAGTGTAGAGAGTCTTGGAGGTTGAGTGCACAACCTGGACTCAAACCCGGGGTTCAAATGTGACAAGGAAGAGCAGTGCGGCTCAGCCAAATGAGCAGGTTGGAATGGAGAGTTTGTGGCTCCCCCTTTAACAGTGGCTGGGGAATAATGATGCAGGGTCTGCAGTCACCACGTCATCACAGGCAGACAGCAACAGAAAATCCAAAACACTGAGCTCATAGACACAGGTTGAAAAGCAGGTCTGGTTACCAGGGCTGAGGCGAGGAGAAGTAGTCAGAACAGGCAGGGTCGGAAACAGGGGCTCAGGAACCAAAAAATGCTGGAGAGTCAGACTGAATACAAAGACAGTCTGGCCTTGGGTGGAAGCATGTGGCCTGTTTATGTCCAGACCAGCTGACTGGGGAGAGCTGGGTTTAACAGGTGAAAAAGATGTTGGTTAATGAGGTGAGTTAAGGTGAGCCTCAGCAGGGCAGACTGGGACGCTTCTATCCACTGTTCTCCACAAATGTGTCGAAGGCTGAACCGTCAGCATGGGACATTGTTTATTTTTTAAAACCTGTTTGATAAAAAAAAAAAAAAAAAAAAAAGAGTTGGCCTGTGCTCCAAAGCAGTTTGCATTGCATTTCTGAGTGACAAGGCACATGGAAGGTCAAAGTTGGTGCAGAATTCATTCACAAAATAATGAATTAAAAACTCATGATCACTAAATTATTATTGAATATAGAATAATAAATTCTTTGCATTCTACATTTATCTGGGTAAAAAATAATATGCAATCACAAAGCAAACATAACAGAAGACAGCTCTGTGTATTTAATTTTACATAAACACATTTGTATGATTAAGATTGACTTTTAGGACAAACCACATGAATTGGTGTTCACTTTTCATGGCTATTGTGAGATGCAATCACTGTTATTTGTGCCCAAAATGGCTTTTTATGTGGCACCAGTAAGTGGGTCTTTCTGATTTTTTTTTTTTTTGTGCTACATCAAGCTGCAAACATCAGTTAGAAATGCACTCGCAAATACATACAAAAGCTACAAACCAAGGCTTACAGAGTCCCACATGCCCATACACACATATACAGATTCCCAAACACACGAACGCCTGTCATTCATGGAAAATTCTCTCATGCACATGCAGGAAAAAGCACATGAAGAATCATACAATTATTCCACAACCTCATACAAGTCAAGAGTTTTCCTCATGGTAACGCACTGTATGCACACATTATTCAAATGAGCCCCATTTGATTAAACCCACCACATCAGACCTGTCTAAACAAAGAGAGGATGAAAAGAGGGAGAAGAAAGAATGAAACAGAATCAAAGACGGAGAGAAAGAAAAAAAAAATATGACAGCCAGTCCTTCACGACTATAGCAGTTATTGAAATGATCAGAGAAGCCAAGGCAGGGTGCAGTGACATATTCCGACAGTCTTTTGCTTCAGAGGCTGACAGGTAATTGATAAATTTTCAACAATTAGTTTGAACGGTGAAGGTTGAAAGATTTAATATGAGACGAAAACTAAAGCTTTTCTGTATTCATAGTTGAATGTCTCAGTAACTTCTAGGTGAGTGAGAAAAAAAAAAAAAGTACAATAAAATTTGCCATGAAAATGTATTCTTTAAATTGCAAGCGGTTATTATATCCAAACTCACGAGTAGCATTGAAAATTGGTTTTGGAAGTTGGTGAGCTACTCTGGCACATCTTTTCATTTTCTCCCACATCATCTCTTGTCGCGTCAGCACAGTCACAGCCACTAAAATTGGCAAGAACAGGAAGCCCAGTTCAGGAACAAGGAGTAAGAAATATTAGCTTTGTGGTTCCTGTCCTTTCTGCAGTCAATATATGTTGTGCCCTGGCTCCAGTCTTGGGACACATTTGTCATTTGTTACCTCTAACTTGTTCAAACAATATCATATTTCTTTTCTCTGCTCCTGCAAAAGCCTACAAATCCCAAAAAGAGTTTGTGAGGTAAAATGTGGAATGTGGTACCAAGTGTGATTTTTATGCTATCTTGTGAGGCCCATTTATCAACATAATGGAAAGAGAAATAACTATAAAATGTTCTGTATGTGGCAGTATGAAAAGTGTGCGTTTGTGTGTATGCGCAGGAGCCCAGAGAGTCGACAGGGAATGTATTGGGGAGATAAACCAGAGTGGGTGAGGGCAGATAAAAAGTCAGATCCAAGTCCACTGACATTTGATAACAGATTCAAGGATGATGGTATTTGACTCCGATTGCCAGGACGGCTCTCATTATCGCTCATTATAAAGGTATGAAAGTGGAACCTGACAGAAAAGGCAGACATAAACAGAAGTTCTCTTTTCTGAATGGATTTTATTTTGTTTTATTTTACATTAAAAGTTTTTCTCTGCTGCATTTGTCCAAACACTTAAAAAACACTGAACATTTAAGTGCTCCTTCATGTCTTAACCCTCCAAGACCCAAACAGCCACCAGTGAACAAAGCATCTACAGATTTAATAACTATTTGAACCACAAATCCTTTCAATTCTTTCATGTAATTCAGGTAAAATGCAATTTCTCATCTTTTCAGTGTCATCAAATATCACCCATTTGGACATTCAGAGACTGTACTGAAACATTTTCAAGAAGCTGAAGACACTTGTTTTTATGTTTGGCTGTATTTGGCTGAAAAAGACATTTTTCTTCAGTTTTGTTAGTTATTATGTAGTAATCTCTGAATTTATCACCATTTTACAACCCATTTATGAACATATAAATGATGATGAGGAAATTAAATGCAGAAAAATACCAGATTTTCTTTGAAAACTGGGCTTATCCTGTTGGAATCAACGCCCCAATCCTTAACGATGTCATGATGTGAGGAAACCACAGGTCATGACCTTTCAGTTGAAGTCAATCAGACAAATAGTTCCAGAGATATGAACAAAAGAGTGTTTAGTAATTTTAAACTTTTGAGTGCCCCCTTGTGGCCAATCTAGAAATGGTAAATCATCCAAAATCGAATCAGTTCTTCCTCTCCGTGATATTCATTGATATGGAAAATATTGACTTTCTAAACCCAGTATTTTTCAAGTTATCACTTTAACACAAAGGATATCCAGCAGCGGTGGCGGTGGTCAGACCAAAAACATAATATCCCCAAAACTCTGTTTGGGGATGTAAATACAGCGAATAGTATCATAATGAATGGTAACAAATCACTTTAAAAGGTTAGATGAACAGGAAAATGCATTTGGAAGTCTCCACGAAAATAGTCACAGGTCTTTAAGGGTTAAATTAAATTGGATGACCTTTAGCAGACGTGGAAAGGCCATCGGATTCACAGGTGATTAAATAAACAGGAGCAGCCTATGTACTTAACATCCCATAAATAAATACAAACTAAACACATTTGTGTTGGTGCGATGGTGCAGTGGTTAGCACTTCCTCCAAAACAGGAAGGTCTTGATTTTGATTCCAGGGGCTTTTTTTTCACCCAAGTATTCAAAATAGGCATAAGAGACATAAGCGCTTCAGGAAACGGACGCACATCACCTTCCACTGGGACACAAGTTGCCTCCTTTTTTTGTGCGTATGAAAGTGAAAAGGTGAACTGGAATGAACAGATCCTCTCTTCCTTCTGCTGTTTTTATTCTGTAACTTATTTTTTGTAACTGATTTCAGAACGTGAGGTAACAAATTAAGCTTTGGGGGCATTTTCCTCCATTCTGCTGTCTGCGTCTTCGTCCATATTTGACTAAGGGGACTGTAATGGCTTCTCCCCGTGTCCCACAACCAAATACGGTTTCCAGCAGTGGCTGGCATATAGCATGACTGGGTGTACAACCGAGACGCTGTTATAGCCTTAACACAATGCCATTATCGCTGTAACACAGTGCTAATGCTCTCTCTTGCTTGTTCTCTTATACACACACGCACGTGCACACACACACACACACACATACACACACACACACACACACACACACACACACACACATACACAAAAATACACATTAAAGCTGTGTCTCTCTAGAAACTAATGGGTTGTGTTCCTAGAAAGACACGGATACTTAAGAGCCGGTTAGGGGCTGAACACAGATGGCGTGTGTGTGCGCATGCATGTGTGTATATGTGTTTGTGTGGAAATTAAGAAAGACATATGTGAGTCCTGATGTTTGTTTGTTTGTTTGTTTGTGTGTATATACACTGTCTTAGACATTAGAGCATCCGCCCATACAAATGTTTGCTGGTAATTGTCGCGCAGGATGTGATATTGTGTTTGTTTGCATGAATATGTGAATAATTTGCATAATCGTAGGTGTTTGTTTCACAGTAGTCATATATGTTTGTTTTTTGGTACTTAATTCTTCTCCTCATGTGCACATGTTTGTGTACTGAGCTCGTCTTGCTTGTGTTTGTGAACGCATTTTCACTGCCAAGTGATTTCCTTTGCATTCATGAATGCAGATACACTATCAGACCCAGCGGACAGCAGTACAGAAATGCATTAGACATGGGTTCAGCCTGAACACACCACACTGCTCTCAGAGACCCTTACTGGAACTGCACACACACAGTCGGTAACAGTTACACAAACTGTACGTCATAAATGTACAGTATTTTCTGTTACGCAAATATATTGATGTAAACTCACCGACGGCCCATATAGCATCCTCAGTATACAGTACCCTCTTATTCCACAGTTCTATTAGTATAAATGGGGCTCTAGTGTGCATTTAATGTTTAAATAGGGAACAGGGACTAGATATTGGGACCAGCTGTAGAACCTGGACGTCTCCTCTGTCGACTCTGATGACTGTGCTTAGCCCTCTTCATCACAGGTGGTTAAAAGAGCAAGAAGTGGATGGCAGGGGAGACGAATGAAGAAAAGGTGTTTCAGAGGTGTGTTTGGCATCCTTTCCTCAGCGCTTGCACATATGGCCGTGCATTAGCTCAGCCTTGGGCAGTGTACACTATTGTATATCCTTGCAGAGCAGTAATTCAGTGAAGTGAATCTAATTTGCATGTTGCAGCTGCCATCTGTTTGCAGTCTACATGTGTATTCTGATACCAATTGAACATGAAATGGAGCTGCTTGAAAACTTGATCAGATTTAACTGACTGTTTCACTGCTATTGTTGCACAGAGAGCACAGAGGGCTTCACATTTGGGTTTTTTCCACAGAATAACTTGGCTGTTGACACCCAAGTTCCCTTATAGTGACAAAGGGCTGCACTTTATTTGGTTTCTATATTCACTTCATGTTCACGCCGGTCTCTTCTGGGTGTTTCAGGTTAGTCACAAAGTCTCAGGATGTGCATGCCATCTTCAATTCTTGTGACCTTGAGTAAGAAAAAGCAAGTAAAAAAATAAATAGCAAGACTTTTTTCTTTGTTGTTCCACTTACATTAAAATATGTTAGAAATAATAAAACTCAAATCCCAAATACATTAAAACCTCACAATTTTCTACCATAGTTGTGCAAGAAACAATGAGATACAGTAGCTTCTGATCATCGCACTGAGGGGGAAATAACCATCACTTGCTTAGGACATTTACGTGAGTGCATATAGGAAATGAGCTGAAGCAATATTGAGTGTAGAGTGGTTTCGGAAGCATAAACACTACTTCTACACTTTATCTAATGGGCAGAGAAAAGAGAGAGACCTAAATGGAAAAGGATCACACACTCCTCAGAAGCATACCGGGTATGGCCGGCCCCTCACTGCTCACAGTATGTGTATGATAAGCCTACACAATGACATATTCTGAAAATGCCATGAAACTGATATCTAAGTATTGTTTTTCACGATCACACACCCCGTATTATAACCCATAAAGACCAGTAACCAAAATCATCTACTGATATAAAAAGTGAAATACCTGTCGATCCATTACTTCTATAAATACATGTAAATAATTGGTGTAAAATACAGTTCTTCATCTTCATCAGATATGACCCATTTGGACGTTCAGAGGCTCAGTAGTTACCGTGGAAACACCGTCATCTTCTACAACATTGCTTCACCAGTAAAACCCGTGAAGTTGGATCAATGACAGTGAATGGAGACGCTTGTTTTTATGAACAGTTACTTTTATATTTTGCTGGAAAAGTCACTTTTTCTTCCGTTTTCTCCATTTTTGATACAGTAACTTTAATTTGAGCTTTTCTGGACAACAATCATGATCAGTAAATTAAATGTAGGAAAAGACCCGATTTTTACTGACCATAATATTAGAATAAATGGTGATAAATCACTTAAGAAAAGTTAAAAATGGAGAAAAAAAATCATTTGGGGACTGCCACAAAAGTAGCACGGGGTCTTTATGGGATAAGATGACAACTGACTTACAGGGATTCCTTTCATTTCTTCTGACCCGATAGCAGACATGGTTTCATTGCCTGTTGTGTCCGTGTTTTTCGCTGCTGCCGCTGCCCTGAACTCCAATTCCCACAATGCACTTCTCGATCTCCGAAAAAGGCCCGACTGTCGTATAAGTTTGGTATGTAAACAAACGGACCGCTTGTGATGGATCTTCGAAGTTGTTCACCGTAAGGGAAGTGATTAAGCGCAGAAAGACTAATGGATGACTCAGGTTTTACAAATTTGAAGAAAAAGTCGTGATGAAAGTCATTTGCTGCTTTAAAGAAGCAATGTCCAAAATTTGTGTTTTGTTCTTGTTGGCGTCCTCTATTGGTGATAAGTATTGGTATTTTGCATTTATAATCACAGCAACAACTGTTATTAAAAAAAAGTAACTTTTGTCAAATATTTTCTTTTTTTTTTTATATCTGTTGTAATCCTTTTTAGTTTCATTGTGGTACACTGTACAAAGACAATGAATTGCACTGTATTGTATTGTATTCTATTCTACTGACTCTCTTCAACAGGCATACACACACTCTAAATCCATTGGAAATTTAACAAAAGTTTGAATAGAAACACAGTTTTTCATGCAATTTATTTTAAACATGCAAGTTTTATACGGTCAAATGCAGCTCATGATATTACATCCACTTAAAATCCAACAGTTAATGGAGGAAACTGTGCAAATGCATATGCGTCGCAAACCAGAATATGCATAAATATAGAGTCCAAACAGAATCTAAGGGTAAACATCACACAGCTCTGTGGGTATGAGGGGTGTGGTTACCATGGCAACTGTTTACAGAGAGTGACTGCTTATCCTTGTCATCCAACATCAGAAATCTAACTCATTTGTTGTTACTAATAAAAGAAACAAATAAATAAATTGCTTTCGGTAACAACTGAGATCATTATCTCTGTTTTGTTGACAGCACTTGAGCCAAAGTTTTCAAGTGTAAAAAGTCACACAAGGAACTTTTATCCACTGTTGTTGTTGTTTAACAGCAAAAGGAGGGATGGCGTCTCTGTCAGGGTAAAATAAAATAACAAGAAGACATGCAACTCCTTGTTAACTCCAGACCTTAGGAGCTAAAATGTGTTAAGAAATGATAATTAACCTCCTCCCTCTACTCCTTATTAAATTTCAACAAAGCATCCACTGGTAATATCCCAGAGTTCACTGGGGGAGGGACAGAATGGTTGATGGGATACGAAAAAGGGAAGCACATCTGGTGTTAGAATACACCCACTGAGACACTGAGAGTTTTATGGGGCTACACTGATTAGGAGACACACAAGCGCACACACAACGAATCAAATTTTAATCCAGAAGCCAGAAGGAAGTGGGTACATCATAAATAATTTTTTTTCTGTGTGTTTATTGACTTTCTGATGTGCTGTCTTTGGAAGTATGTACACGCTACTGCAGCATGGAAGGTATAGTGTTGGATGTAAAACTGTGCATGACTTTTATTTTTTTTGTCTTTGGGTCTGTGTGTATAATTATAGGTTGTATATGTCCTTGCATGTGTATGCGTACATGTGTGAATGTGCATCGACTCCTGCAGTTCTGATTACAGCAGAAGCAGATAATGAAATTTCCTCCTGTCTCAATCAAGCACTAATTAAACTGTGAAAGATAAGTACAGGGAGCAGTGTGAATGTTGTCTTCTGTCCCCAGAACCTGTCGCAGAACACGAGGCGAATAGGATGCATCATTTCCATCCCAGGTTGTAACCTTTAAATCAGTCCAGATAATAAAACTCAACCCAGATGAAACTGTACGAGTTTAAATTTTAATAATGCACTTTACATTGAATTCTTAATGCTTTGCTACATTCCCTATTTGACTTAAACTACTGAACCAGAACTTAGGTTCTTGTCTATATTAATATGTAATGCATGTCAACATGGAAGACCAAAAAACACCCATGATGATGTACTTGTGACCTGTTCCTGTGCTTCAGAATCATTTAATATTAACATCTTTCATTGGGTCAACTAGAGCAACCAACTTGAGCTCACTGTCCCAATTCTTTAACTTTCTACTGCAGCTGGGAAACGCTCCCAGGGTAGCCATTAGTGGCTAGAGAGGCTGTAATGAAAAGCTGGAGGGGGTCCCAAAAAGTCTAGATGAAGCACTTGCCACTTTACACTGCATAGGCGTGAAATAATAGCTTCCTGTAATTGCCCTGGATACTTTATGAGGGTGCTGTATGAGGTCTGAGAGCTTTAATGATACAGCTGGAGTATTGAATCCATCGCTGATCCTCACTTGGGTTTGTCTTGGATCTTTTATTATTTGCAAAAGGTTATGCAGGTTTGAGGGTCTTGAAAAATTCCCTTGAGATTTAACAGGGTGATATGTGTTAAACTTGAGGATATCAAGGAAAGGTCTGCACTTTAATGTGTGTTTTGTCTTCAGGAAATGCCTCCTTTCTTATTTATACACATTAATATTTCACTTTTTTAAAATCAGCAATGTGATTTTTTTCCTTCACTCTCAAAGGCCTAAACATCTAAAACAATCTACTGATCTAAAATGTTTAATACATTTTTAACCATTAATCTTATTAATACATGGAAATAGCTCCATTAAAATGCAGTTTTTCATTTCACTTGGACGTTCAGAGGCTCTGTAAAAAACATAGGGTGTATTCACCCCAGGAAAGTCCTTTGGTTCGCATATTTGATTCGGATCGAATGTGTGACTACACCCATGGAAACATTGTCATCTTCTGCAGCATTGATTAACCAGTGTCGTTGACAAATGAGAGTTTATTAGACATTTGTTTTTAGATTAAGTGAATGAATGAATGAATGAATTTATTTTTGGTTTGTACACCAATCAGTGCACTCATTACAACTATCCCAATAAACACAAAAAACAAAAAAGGAATAGGCTAGAAGCAAAAGCAAATTTTTTCCCCTCTCCTTTTCACCTGATGCACTGCTTACATTAATTTAAATGTGTACAGCATCGAGCATTCGCTGCATGAACAGAGAGAAGAAAAAAAACAAAACATATCGACCATCTCAATTCAATATTCCTAAATAATTTTAATCTTAAGGCATCCTTTCTTTTTTCTTTCTTTCTCTCCTTTTTCCTTCCTTCCTTCCTTCCTTCCTTCCTTCCTTCCTTCCTTCCTTCCTTCCTTCCTCCCTCCTTTTAAGTTAATATACTTTGTTGAAAAAGTCAAATTTTTCAATAAAATAATTAATAATTTTAATTTACTGTGAGCTTTTATGAACATCTTCATGGTCAGTAAAATACCTGACTTTCAGAAATAAAGAGGACATTATGATAATACATGGTTATAAATCACCTAGGAAAGGTTCAATTCATTTGGAAGTTGCCCAAAAAAAACCTACTTTTATGTTTTTAACAATTACAGGCTGAGTGCACTTCCATCACCTGATACCTATATTATTTTCTTAACATTTATTATAAAAAAAGGAAATAACCAGGAAATGGTAAATCAAATGTATTCTGCTGTTACATAAGGTAAATGAAACCTCCATCCTACAGAACAAAAGTTGCTGCCAAATAAATAATAAGCTGGAGGTGCAGTTTTGCGTGGGTGAATATGCATAATGTGCACTGGTGCCTTGTTTCCTTTTTGATCTTAAACACAAACCCAAATGGCAGCAGATTACATGGAAATGAGCTCAAAAGGCAGCGTAAAATGAACAGCCCAATTAATACGATTTATTAATGATGCTTTAGAAATGGAGATGGAGACAAAAATGATCGTGTTTATCGTTTGATTTCTGGAGGGCACTGTTTTGTTTTTGTGTTCTCTTAATTTTTGGCTCCTGCCACTGTATTTTAATGGAAAGTTATTCTGCATCTGAGTCACCGTCTGTCTGTCTGTCTGTCTGTCTGTCTGTCTGTCTTCCTCTTTCCACCTGTCTCATCTCATCTGGGTCGCTCTCATTCTGTTGTTACATAAATGATCGGCGCTTGATGCTTTGTTCCTCAACAGATACCAGACAAACAATGATGCAATGTATCCTCCACATTCCACCACAGGCTCAACACAGACATAAATGTTAGAATTACCTCATACTTTCGGAACCATGTAGATGTCTAACAGTTGACATGACTTGATAAACATCATTTAGTAGTCTCTCTCTTTGGTTCCTCCGAGCTAAAATATCTGCAACCCCCTTTACACCTTTTCATAGCCTGTTCTAGGCAAGACTATCACATCTTTATTTCATTAATATTTCAGTCAGTGCAGTGGTTAGCGCTGTTGCCTCGCAGTAAGAACGTCCTGGGTTTGATTCGTCATGGTGGAGTTGACGCGTTCTCCTCATGTCTGCGTGGATTCTCCAGTTTACTCCCACCATCTAAAGTAGAGCTTTTATGTTTAAAAAATTAATTGAATAAGTGGGAAAAAAAATAAGAAAAAGGTGAAAAAGACAACTTGTCCTTTTTTCCAAAACCAGCTCAAACAACAACCACAAGTATACAGTATTAAGGAAAAAACAAAACAAAAAAATTAAACTCTATCTATCTATCTATCTATCTATCTATCTATCTATCTATCTATCTATCTATCTATCTATCTATCTATCTA
>JAPTYQ010000001.1:14203789-14217486 GCA_029814465.1 Ostorhinchus cyanosoma
GCTCTGAAAGAGGAATTAACTGAAGCATTTCCATGGAAACACGAAGGAAATTACTTTAATTCCGAATTATTTTATTCAGAAAAAAACATCATGTAAACGTAGTCAGTGACTCTTGATAAGGACTGACATGCGATGTTCACTCAGCGGTATCAAGCTGAAGGTGTGGGCGTGGCTCTAACCTGTTTTATCTCACTATTTACGTAAATGTATGTGCATCAGACTTTGTCGTACGTAGACATTTACGTAAACATATGTGTGTAAACAATTCTGAAGATAACCATGAGAACAAATGTTGTAACAGGACATGAGAGAATTCAGAGACTGAGATTCTGTCCATGTGCCTGTTCATCATGTAGCGAATAAACTTCTGTGAAACGATCTTTTAGTTTCACATTGTTTTGGTAACGGTGACAGTTTCAAAGGAAAATGGTCATGTGGTCTGATGAGTCCAGACTCACCCTGTTCTATAACACTCAGCACACTTACCTGAGTCATAAAAACCCTATAGGACCACGGTTTTATTTCAACCTTATGACCCCTATTTAACTGTTAGCACTAACTACTGTTACACCACTATCAGCTATAATGAGCTAAATTAATATCCTGTTCATTATCATGCCGGAACATTATGAATGGAAATTAAATGAATTCTGGGTCATACTTTCACACCACATGCTTTGAAGGTTTTAGCGCCACATGGTCATTTCCCACATCGTCTTTGTAATTCAGAAAGTAATGCTTTGTCTCACTGCAGTAAAGTAATTTCAGCTGGTTAACAGTGACTTATTGTTGCATTTTGATTTGTGATTTTTTTTTATTTGTCCATGTTTAGATATAACAGTAAGTTTTTCTGCAGTACCAAAAAAAAAAAGCATTATTTTCTAACATATTGTCAGTATTAGCTTCTTTTGCAGCACGTCTATCGGTGGGCCTTGACCCACTGTTTGAACACCACCGCTAAAGGAGATAATTAAATGTGCATAATAAACAAGGTTTCCCTATATAAACTGCAAAGTAAATTACCCTGTCAGAGGATACTAAAGAAATAGAAACATACAAAAAAAATAAATAAATAAATAAAGCAGCAATAATGGAACAGCTTCCTGTCTTGGTTCCAAAAGCTTTTGGCAAACTGTCCTAGCCTCTTGTGAATAAAAGCTTATAGCTACACCAGAAACCTAATTACATGGACGTAGACACTAAGACCCCATTGAAACACTACCATGTCATTAGCCAAGACAACAGTGAAAAAAGGCACAAACACTCACATTCAACAAACTAAAGAGGATCCCTTGGGCCCGGATAACTGGAGGAGATAAGAGTCCTTCTGCATGGCTGCAGCACAGAGGGTGACTCAGAAGTGGAGAAGAATGACAGGGATAGAAAATGAAAAGAGGAATGGGGGAGAACTCTGACAACATGAAAAGAAACACTAAACAGAAAGAGAGAGAGAGAGAGAGGGAGGGAGGAAAGGTAAAAGATAACCTCTGCTATGTCAATGCATTTCGGAGACGACGTTACAAACACGTATGGTTTTATTTGTTTGTTTTAATCCCGGAATAAATGAGACATTCAAGAACTTATAACAGAACCCAGCACCAGCAAAAAAAAAAAAAAAAGTGAATCAAGTAGTTCAATTTGTGCAAGAAGAAGAGAGTCTAATTTGGTTGCATGTGGCATTTGGTTTGGACACAGTTGCTTCATCATCTGCTTTATTCTGTATTCACTGGAGAGTCCACTTTTTCTCACAGTGCAGTACAAAAGCATTAGTCATAACCACATAATAATTCTACACCCGTTAGTTTATTGATCTGTGCTTCTGGACACCCTCAGATTGCAATATATGTCTGAACGTTTTTGTTCAAGGTGCTTCATAGTTTTTAGTGTAGCATCGTTTAGCATTGACTTCACAGCATATTGTATTCACCGGAACTCCATCGGATCACCAGATCAAGTCATAAATATATTACTTGTGCCAATATATATCATTAGGAGGCTTAGATTCTCCATATTTTTGCTATTTGCTTTTTTTTTTTTTTTTTATAGAAATCATGAGCATTGGTGAACGATTCATCATAAAGTCAAGACACAATGATTATTATTCATGTCCCTGTCAATTATAATTTAAGGAGGTACGGATAGAGAAAATATCCTCATGTACAGGTCCACAGTATCTTCATGTTTAAGCTGCATTATAATTTAGTAGTTAATACACTTGCATTAATTTATATATAGTTAATTAGCATTGTCATTGTGAAGTCAGTGACTCAAATCAAACAAACAAAGCTAATATTCACTGCCTGAATGTATGCAAACACAAAAACAGATTTTTTCTAACTCTTTGCTTTGGCTGGAAAAAGGTAAAAAGCATAAGAAAATATAAATGTTTCCAGATACATGTATACATGGCATCAGACAGAGGAAGTAGAGTATACTGTATACTTGAAGCTTTTATTGAACAAGTATTGTAACTTGTAAACGTGCTGTGTTTTGGTATTCAGCTACAGATATTTTAGACTTTGATGTCATTTATTCATGATGCTTCTACTGTATATGAGACCCTTATAGTGGTTATTTGTTTTAGCTGTCTGTGTAAAAAGCAGTACTACGTATATACTCACAAAGATGGACAGTATTATTTATTCATTTTTGCTCTACATTATTGAAAACATATATAGTACAGTTTGGTACATTTTTGATTTCGCATGCCACGGTGCGCTTTTTTTTTTTTCAGTTCGGTATGGGAAGAAAGAAAACCCCTCAAAATGTCTTTAATGCATTTATTATGAATTTTTGAATATTTCCCCCCCGATTTTTGGAGACAGTAGAATGTAGAAGAATAGGAATAATATAATTCTGCTGCTATAAATCAAATTGAAAATAAAATAAATTAAATCTGCAGAAAAGTTTCTCCAATAATTGGTATTGCACTTTTCCATGAAAGGTTGAACAAACTACAAAAAAAATCTAATCACAGTTATGTCAGTTCACATTCTGCTTAAAAAAAAAACCAACCGAAAAATTCAGCATCAAGTGCAACAGTAACAAGAGGGCAAACTTGTATCAACTTTTAACAAACTTAAGAGCAAGATTGACAATAAAATTAACCAAATTATTTATGTGTGTGTGTGTGTGTGTGTGTGTGTGAAAGACCATGTGTGTAGAACTACCGCTTACTAACAGCGTTCATCTTATCAGCGTCTCTTTTCCAGTTGTTGTCTTTCACCGAGAACCCGACGTGATCCAAACAGGACTGTAATGATGCTGGAGGGTCTTCGGTCTCTTCTTTCTAGGTTTACATCATATTTGTTGTTTTTTTTAACCTTATGGCAGCTGCTATTTCATATTCTGGGTCAATATACTTGCGCGGATTTAAAGTTCCACATCAAATGACGTCTTCTGTTCCTTTTTCTTTGCCTCAACATACTGTCGACCTGAACAGGTGCATACTGAAATGCTTTGGTTCGGTATGTGTACCATTACAGGCCTTCGATATAGGTAAACTACAGCTAAATGTGACAGATGAGGCGAGTTTACCTTTACAGCACTGATCTGAGCCCTGGTCCTGGTACTGATGTCATGACCATCAGTGAATTACAGTTTGGTGTCGACAGTAGTAAAACTATATATGAGCTTTTCTTGGAAAAAGGAAGAAAACTATTTGAGCTCTCATAAATGTAAATTTTGAGAAACAAGTTTCGTTATATAAATAGACGAAGGAAAATGGAGGAGAGGATAAATATGACATCCCTCCCACACAGCTGTATTATGTCTTATTCAGAAACACACACACACACACACACACACACACACACACACGCTCATAGATTTTACCTAATCGGGGCCATCCCCCAGCAGTGCATTGTGGGAGCAGTAAATGGAACATTGTGACTCCCAGAGAGAGCTAAATACGGAACGCAGCATATAAACCACACTAATGACAACAACAACACATGGAGAAATTAGACTGGGTGGGTGGGAAGGAGGGGAAAAGACAGAGTGCAGGACTGAAAAAGATATCTGTGGAGTGGATGGGAAGGAAAGGGGGATAAGGAGGCACGCTGGTTAGAAATAAAAAGATCAAAAGTGTCAAATGAGGACATATATTGTTGTGTATTTACATTTTTTGGGCTTTTCAATTCACTTTGTATTTCTCATTTTTAAATTAAAACCTTCACTCATCCACTAGAGGGGTCAAAAGGTTTAATTCTGGTCTGGTTTTATTCAATTTGCCTTAAAAATAAAAGCACATGGACATCAATGTGTAGTTTGTGTGAAGGTCAGCCGACTCAATGATACAAGTCATTATGCTGCAAAAACATTTGGTTTTGCTTTTTTCCATGTTTCTATATCTCTGTTATGAACCTGCATATTTGTGACTATCCTTACCGGTTAATGTTACATGGATTAAAAACACAGAAGACGTATAATCGTATTAGCAGTAGTGTAGTTTAGTATAATCATGCATATCAGTAGCAAAAGGTAACACGTTGGTAAAATAAGAATACCTATCAGTTTGTAGGAGACAGAAGCTGGAACACTCTAGTGATAATCACCAGCTGGAAGTGGATGGAACCACGGAAACGCAGAACAAAGTACTGGACAGGCATACGTGGCACAAGGGAAGCTCTCAAAGACACAGGAGCAACTTTGAAGGGAGCGCTGTGTGGCGATTGGATAAAACGGGTAAGAGGCCAAAAGCTCTGCCAGCCCTGGAAGCAACATCACAGGCCGTGGCTTAGTGGATACCAGACACATTGTGTTCGCTGTGTCCTGACCATGGACTGTATATAAAGATGGATGACACAGCAGCTCTCTCAACTGAAGCCAGCATCCATTCTGTCATCCCCTGCTGGCTGATTTCAGTATAGTTCATAAATCCTGCACCCTCATTTTTTTTTTTTTTGTCAAAGGGACTGCAGGACAAACTAAAACAATTACTCATATTTTTTATTTATTTATTTATTTATTTTCCACAGCGGATTTCTGTGTTTTTAGACAAATTTCATCAGAGTTGCTGTGTATCATAGTTGACACGTTTCTGACACGGTTTTTAATGAATTCTTTGATGATATGTAAAGGGGTGTGTGACACTTATAATGACAAATCACTGTCAAAGTTGAGCTTAGATGTGTAGGAGGAGTTTAATCTGGCTGGCAGAAGGCAGACAGAAGACTTCTATACTGTGAACTTTGGTTGTAAAAAAAAAAAAAAATGTCCTTCAGTACATGAAGATAGAGACTTAGTTATTATTATTGACAGATAGGAAACCAGGTATGGGCTTCAAAATGGTGTGTGTGTGGGGGGGTAATTGTCCTTCAGTACATGAAGCTCAGTCTTCTCGGTCCTGCGTAGAACCCGTTCATCTAGAAAACCAAAAGAACCCACCACCAGACGTAGACTGTGCACTCTTTTCCTGCCTCACCTGACATCCACAGATTTTCTGCTGGAATCCCCCCAAGGCCAAGTTATCCTAGTGCCATAATAACAATGTCCTGGCTTCATTTCTCCACAGCCAGAGGACATGACTTTGTCAATGTGAGCTCCTAACAAACAAAATATGGAACAAATCAATCAGATTCTCTCGGAAAAATTTGGGTTCACATATCCGCCGTGAAACGTGGTAGAATCTATAAAAGAGTGTGTGTTAACAGCCTTGGATTGTCTCAAAAGTCTGTTTTATCTCAAAGCTGTGGTTTATCAGTAGACTGGCAGGTTTAAGGGATATAAAACAAACTATAGGACATAAACATCAGGCAGCAGGTAGAAGACGACATGCAGGTAGAAATGGCTGTACGCTCAGCAGCAAGTCAGCTTCTGAAAACCATTTCACGACTAGAAATGATAGAGCAGAAGTGTTGTATTTATACGCTGGAGATCATGTTATCCACTGTGCCGTGCACAAACAAGATGCTGATGAATCTCTGGAAGCGGAAAAAGCTTATTTTCCCCTGGTGGGCAGGTGTGGTATGACTTTCCAGAGATCTGTGCTATTTGTTTGTCTTTTTTCCTGCATTTTGTGAGTTTTTTTCTTACTGTCTGACGGTGAAAGCTGCGAACATGAGGAATATGCATACTGTATATGTTAAACTGTGCCTGTAGTTGGAAGATGCCTTCATTATAAGCTAAAGGCAGTGGGATTATCTTCAGAGCAGCAGGTTTTGTAGGATATTTCACGGTATGTTGGTATATTTTAAAGCGTACCACTGATGCAATGTTGTCTGTATCTCACCCTCTTGCCTCTGGTCCCACTAAGGCCTGTCTGTACTGACACACACATGCATGAGAGCATACATTCACCTACACACAAACACTGACTCTTGCCACTAGGCCCTATAATTGTCCCCATAGGGACCCCATGACGACCTATCGCCACCACAGGAGACACAGAGAAAACTTCATTTATTCTGCTGTCTCCCTGTTCCTCTATATCTTTGTTGCTCAACTTTTCTTTTTATGTGGCTCTTTTTGCCTTTTATAAGTCCTTTTCTTCCCCAACCCTCCATCTGTGACATTTCTTCCTTTCTGTTGCCGTTCATTCTACTGTTTTCTCTCTACTTTGGTTCTTTCGTTACCCCTGTAGTGATGCTTGCTCCCCGGAGACAGGCCTAGTTATGTGCAATAGACTGCCTAGATAAGGCTTTCACTTCCTGGGGAGAAAAAAACCCTTGGCACACCGTGTATGTAGGGTAGATCTATGCATTCAGAGGGAATGAGGTGAGGTATAAAAGAAGGCATCTTTGTGGAGGCGGAGCTCAGTAAAGCGAAGTTAAATGTGTAATAGAGACCGGCAAGATCGAAAAACAATAATGAACACATGAAACACAATGAGAACATTCAAAGCAACACTGACGGAACATGTCACCCAAACACTGTACTGCAGCTTCAAGAAAGACTGAAAAACATGGGGGGTGGGTTATGGTGGGAAGATGCCATAACTTTATTTTTGCTGTTTGTCAGCTTTAGATTTATTACTCCCTTTCTCTGCCTCATACTTTCTCCTGTTCTACTCCTCTGGGGACCTGAGCTAGCTGAAACTTCTCCAACTCTGGAGCTGTAATTGAATAGCAGAGAGTTCTAATGGAACATTAGGCTGTTCCCGTCTTGGCAGGCCCTATTGATTTTGACTTTGCAGCATCGTAAACAATCTGGGGTAAATGTAACTGAACGGATGCAGACCTTGGTATAGGCTGTAATTCCATGGCTATTGCTGTGAAACTGTTGCGCTGTAGCAAGTCGAACTGTTACAGTGTGCTTTTGTTCGACTTTAATAGCATGTTACCCGGGGTAGTTTGCTCCTGCAACTTTTTCGAAGGAATAATAGAAGATAATTGTGTGTTTGAATTGCTAGGCTGTTTGTCCTAGAACACAGGATATCACCTACAGCTGTCAAACACACTAGATTTTAATTGCTTGTCACCTGAGGTGCATGATGCTGGCAGGTTTAACAGCGCTAGCTTTTTATTTCATATTTTTTTCCAGTGTGCTTGTGTGTAGGGGGGGGGGTGGTCATCTAGGGTACTGAGTGGCATGTTTTTCATGTCCACAGTATGATCTTAATCTTTGTATAAAACACTTTGTTGAAGTAAAAAAAATATATAAATAAATAAAAGCCCAACTTTTTTATCATCTTGAGCACCCCCCCACCCCCTCGGGATAAAATTCTGACTGAGCTTATACGTTGCATATACTGTACTGTCAGCGAATCAGTTTGTGTGAATAAGTCACACACAAAAGAGACTCTGTACTATTGAAATCTCTTGGTATGAAGATTAACTACTATTTCCATGGCCATGCTCAGGGTTGACAGCGGCAATTAAGTCTGCTCAGACTAGGGGACTTAGATCCTGTCCACACCACAACGAAATTGTGTCAATTCGCAAAAGTTTAATATCGTTTCAGCCTTTCGTCCACATGACACCACCGTTGTCGGTGCCCTAAAATGGTATTTTTTTGTGAATGGGTCCCAGAGTGGAAAAATTTACAATGTTGCCCTTGCGTTGCTGTGTGGATAGGTAAAAAAACACCACTTTTTGGAAATGATGATGTTATACCAGGGTGCTGATGGGGGGGGTGGAGCATGAGCCCAGCATTTGTGGCAGGCCCATAGAGTAGAGGAGGGGGTCCAGTGGATACAGGCTAGAAGTAGTGAAAATTCTGTGTTTCGTGTATAAGAGAGGCATAAAAGTCGGGAATCGGACACTGAAAACATGTTAATTTTCAGTTTCATTTTCATGCTAGCGTAAGTGAGGGTATTTATGTATGTATATATGTATTTACTGGACCAAAACCATATATTTTTTACAACATGCATTTAATTTGTGTATGTTTTCAACTTGTCCCACTGCTGCTCTGTCTATCACTGTAATTTCCGATCAGTAATTGTAATATATTACACTTATATAAATGGCTGATTGCACAGTTAAGAATTGCATGTTTCTCACAATTTCTTGAAAGTTGCCTCAGTCTAAGCTGTTGCCATTTCCACTTCGTCAAGTTACGTTATTATCATAAAGTTCCATTTTATATGATCCTCCCATTAGCCCTGTTTAACTGCTTTAAAATATTCTTCTCTTATAGTGCATTATATTTCATAATTCCCTCTTTGCATTACTTAAAACGGTCTATAACAAAAGAGCACTCAACATTCTGAATCTCCTAGTCTAGCAATTGTGAAATGTATTTGAATTAAACAGCATGTCACCTTTATTGGGTGGCGCTCACAACATGAGGAGAATTTCTCCAGCCTTCAGTCTGCAGGAAGCAATGACTTGAAATGACACTGCTGGGCATAATAAATGAGAATGGAGGATGAGGAGAGTGCCACTGTGCCGGCACATGCAGAGGGCCTGTCAGATGTCTGAGATTCCTCAGTGTCCCCCTCAATATTATAAAAGATGTCAAATGACAAGTCAGTGTCACCACCGATGTTAAGTAATAATAATAAGACAATAGGAATAAAAGAAGAAAAGCAAAGTTTGGCTGAGAGAAGTTTGGGCAGGTTAACAGGGCCAGACAATGTGAGGATTATTTGACCATTTCTTCTGAAAGGGGGGGATATGGTCATACATTTTTTATTTAAAACGTAGTGTAGATGGTGTGTAGTCGGACAGGTTGTGTGTGTGTGTGTGCGTGTGTGTGTCCAGCGTACGAGTGTCCAGTATGTACGTGTGTTCCAGACGTGGTCGCGACCCATGTAAAAATAGTCTCCATTAACATTTAACAGCATTTTTCAGAATGTCAGGAGAATGAAAGTCACACCGGCCCTTGAGGGGAGAGAGGAAACGAGACAAAATGAATAAGAATATTAATCCCTTGCTCCAAAAGATCATTCCGTCCATCCGTCCAGCTGCTGATTTAGAGGTCACATCATGCATGCGCAGCCTAAACAAATCCCTCCGTCACAGAAGTTGACGAAAGAAAAAGGCCATACCGCGTCACACCTTGTTAAATGTAAGAATTTCAATAATACTCGTTTCATTAAAAATGGATTTGGCTCCTTCCAGAATCGGTCACGGTACGCTTTATCACTTCCTTGTCTAACCTGTTCTAGCTGCGTCTGTGTGATTTTCAGACGCTTCAGCCAAACACCGTGACACTGGACCTTCCTAACATGTCTTTGAGTGTCAGACTTAAGTAATCATTCAACCCACAGACCTGCAGCAGGTTCATTGTTGCTTCCAGGTATCTCAATACAGCATATAACAAATGGCCATGAGATAATATTCCTATCTCTATAAACACCCCCCCCACACATACACACACTTAAATAAACCATATGACTTTTCACACACCTTTGCTTTCTCTGTAAGCCTCCATGGCTCTGGGCAGGAAGTCCTTCACATCCATAAATGCTGCATTGCTGCATAAAGACAGTAGTAACCACTGAGCACAAGGCCATCAGATGTGTGCCAGCACTCCATTTAACTTTTGATTTAGTGAACTACACACACTCAGGGTCATTGACAGTTGGCAGGGTTCCTCCTTAAGTGTGCTTTTATTTTTTACTTTATTACTTATAGGCAAAGTTGCTTTATACTTTGAGCTCTACGCAGCACTGTTTTTCCAACCCCTCTGAAACAACTATAACAACTATGACAGCCACAATTTAAAGCAAAGAGAAGGAGTGTGAATCGTGAAGAGCTGAGCTTTCACCCTCCCAGTCCTGGTTTCTGTGAGTAATTGGCATAGTGATCAAGCGGGCAGATAGCTTTGTACAGACAAATGTATCGTTTAGCCCACAGCTAGTTTCAGCGATAGCATCAATGGGAAAATGAGGGCCTATATTAGCTAAAGGGACAGTCATGACGGAGAATTTTCTGTCTGGAGCTAGAGGTATGAATTTACTTAAGTGTGTTAAGTGCATATGTTTAGTTTAATCACCGTGTCTGATAAAGAATGAACATTCTATGAGCTAACGTTGCACATTCTATAACGGACCAGACTCCAAGTGTGGCTTATTGCATTAAATCTGCACGATCCACATGAATGCAGTACGTTAACATGAGTCAGCCATCTGTGTGTGTGGAGCTTCCTGACTGGAGCAGCACTTTATTAACCTTTGACCAGACCAAATATAGACATAGCAAATTAATCAAATATACTTGAAAAATAAATAAGACAAATCACAAATCTGCAGCTTATCGTACTCTTAGTTCCACCAGATTTATTACTAGTGCACATCTGCAGCACTGGCCTGGTCATATACCCATGCCCCAATAGCAATTAGCTTAGCACTAGCTAATACAAAACAACATTGGCTAATATCATTTAAACCAGCCATACAATGACATTACACAGTGGAAATAAATATATAATATAATATAATATAATATAATATAATATAATATAATATAATATAATATAATATAATAATGCAAGTAGTGCCAGGCACAACAAACCCCGCCCCTCGCAAACATTTTACCTGATTTGAGGTGGTCAATGATGAAGTGAGGGGGACTTTATCTACAGAAAAAAAAATATATTAATAATAATAATAGGGATAGGGGGCAGCAGTTAATAATAACTTTATTTATATAGCACCTTCAAAAACCGGGTTTACAAAGCGCTTTGACCGACAAAGCAGAATAAAAACATGGAAAACATGATGCACAGACACATAGAGGCTCATGATGCCGTTAGTTGGGTTTTGTTAAAAAAAAAAAAAAGGTTAAGAACACTGTTATAAGGTATTGACATGAACTGGTGCTGTGTGACTTTTCAGTTTCTGAAAATCTCACTTTGTGTGATTTAAAATGCTGTTTATGTGTGGACGAGGGGCCCAAACGTAAATGAAAACATCCAAAATTTGTGTGGCATAAAACAAACATTCCATTTGCTGCCGGTGATAACATACTCTGTCTTACACCCCAAAATTCACTCAAATGGCATTTCTACACACATCAGCGCTCACCTTGTCTGTGCGGATATTATGTATTCACAGGTTGTTTCCAGGGGAACGCTCACAATCCACTGTGTGAAATTAATTAAGGGTGGACATTTGAATTAATTAACTGGACGGGAGTGTGGCATTACACTGCTCTGGCCTTATGACATTAAACATACACTCAGATCCACACACACACACACACACACGCGCGCACACACACACGCACACACACACACACTTGTACTGAGGAGACACACACAGATTAGATTTAATTACCCATGTGCAGATCATTGGTACAATGTGGTTCATCCTTAATTACATATTGAACTCTTTCCCTCTCTCTATTTCTCACTCAGTCTTTGTGTATGTATGTGTGTGGGAAAAAAAAAAAAAAAAAAAAGGGGATGGTAAGTGGATGACAATTTTAGTTGCATTTCAGTTACATGAACATGAGTGCAAGGTAAGCAGGTTTCATTTTCTGCTGCTCCAGTCTAACATCCACACATATTGGCAGTATTTACATCTTTTGCAAACTCAGCTGCAAAGGCTGAAACCCACAGATTCGCCTTTTGCTACTCAATGAATGTTGGAGCCAACAACGGCTGTACGTATGCGTGCTTTAGGTATAAAAGCTGTACCTCCATGTGGACTTCAAAACCTGAGTCAGAAACGTTTGTAGTTTGCTGTTTGCTAGCTTGGATTTAAGTGGTAACGGCGCTCGGTGCTGTTAACCTACACGGTATACAGTAGCAGGAAAAACAAACTCCAGCGGTAGCACTTGTACAGTAGCACATATAACTGTATTAAAGCTAAACTAACACGTTTCAGCTTGTGGCCTTCAGTCAGGGTCATCCAAAACCACATTATAAGTCCAGATTCATATATTCCACTGTGTAGCAGAACCACAGACTATTGCTTAAAAGGGAATTTCATTCAGTCAATATCTGCACAAAGAGGAGGATGTGTTTTGTTTTGCTTTCCTTTGCATTAGTTGCCAATTGCAAATCATCTTAGACTTTTATTTCGTAACAATTTAAGATTTAGGAGGAGATTTTAGAGTTGCACTTTTCTTGTGTGGGTCATTTTTATTCTATATATTAAGAATACATGGCTGGTCTGTGGAGTGAGAATAGTTCTAGTTTATGTGTTCTAACCATTTTTGCAACATGGCACCCTATTTGTCAATACAATGCACCGTGCAATAAACCTGTGGTGTGATCAGCATGTGCACAGCTGTCAATAGTGTTTTCTGAGTGTATTTATCTTGTTTTTTTGTACTTTTTCACTCTTGCGTACTTGTACTTTTGCTCCTGTAAACCTGGAATTTCCCCTTGTGGGACTAAGAAAAGCATATCTTATCTTATCTTATCTTATCTTATCTTATCTTATCTTATCTTATCTTATCTTATCTTATCTTATCTTATCTTATCCATTAGGAGCACCGTCATACAATAACCCACATAACAATAGTGTCAACCAATTCATGGATTCCTTTTATTAAATATCTTCTGTGGCCATACCATCCCCCTTCACCTGAAAGATTGACACTATTTTTATTTATTTATTTAGAATTTGTGTTAATCTTGAACTGTCAGTCTTGGTTTGTGGGTCTCCTTCACTTCAGTTAATTGTATCACAAACTGAAGTCCTGCTTTTTGCATGTCCTTCCTCCAAATTGTGACAATATCACCCATGTTCAATGTCCTTTTTGTTGTTATATTCCTTGTGTTATTTTTCATGAATGTCATCGTGCAGGACTAGGGCACCCTGCCATTTTGATTCCCAACACCAAAGTTCTTATTACCTGATTCATCCATCACCGTGTAAACACCAGACTAACTTCCGTCACTGAACAAACATGATATGTGGGCAACGACTTTCGTGCTGGAAATAGTGGGTGATTGACTTGATTTTGTTCAGGCAGTTAAAATAGGAAGCAGTAAGTATGCAGATCACCTGTTGTATGGGTGACATTATTACCCCGCCTCCCAAAGGGGGAGGCAAGGGCTTTTGTTTTTGGTTCGGTTTGTTTCTTTGTTTAAAACTCTAACAGCAAAACTACTGGTTGAATTCATAGCAAACGCGGTTTAGAGATTGCCAGTGAATCAGAGTAGATCTGATTACACAGTAAATTTTGCTGTGTCTAACACTTATAGAGTTGATTTTAACTTTATTCTCGAGTGCATTTGGTCCCTATCCCAATCAGTGTTAAACAAGGGTGTTAAAATCACGGAGCAAAACTAACTCTACACAGAGTAAATAATTAACACTTGTGTACACTGTCCCCTTGATTTGATGAGTGGGCGGG
>JAPTYQ010000001.1:14217586-14229604 GCA_029814465.1 Ostorhinchus cyanosoma
CAGCATTCAACAACACGATTTGTCACTGACACTGGGAAGCATCTTACTCAATCTGTTGTTGTAATCACTCCAATAGAGTTAACATATTTTTACACTGCATAATTAACACTTGTAAATTTACTGTGTACATTTTGGGGAAAAGTATGTCAAAGTTAAAATGCTTTTTATGAATTTTAGAAATCTTTTTTTCTTCTCCCATTTCCTTATAATGGGCGAAATTTCACACGTCTATACAAAACATAGATTTTGTTTCCATTTATTTCAAACTTGGCACAAATATAGAGGCAATTAGATTAGATTAGCTTTTATTGTCATTTAGCATGTCACAGCAAACGAAATGTCGATGCACAGTCCTTCAAAAGCCTGTGCAGCCACTGCCACTTCCAGTGCCGCCATATCAATTGTTACGCTGACAGTAATTGTTATGCTGACGACAGCACACGCACAGACATGATGACATCAGCTGGATCGATGCCAAAATGAGCTACAATGCATGCGAGGGGCGGGGTTTGTGCCTGGCACCCCTTATTTTTTGTTTTTTTTCTTTTAATGTATTTATTGTGCTGCACTTTGGAAACGCTCTTGTTGTTTAAATGTGCAATATAAATAAAGTGCATTGGATTCTTTTGGATATGAATGTCCGTAGTTATACCAGTGGTGGGCTCTCAGAAACACTGACCTACATTTGCACCCTCTATTTGTTCCATGAAGACGTATTTATGTTCACAGCTTCTCTCTTGGTCACACTAATTCCTGTAGGGTATATGTATGTTAGAGCATTTGTCCAATTATACTTACGCCATCAGTTGTTGCCGGGCTAAAATAAATCTGCCTTGAGACCTTCAGAATCACCAGTGCAGGATCTGTAGCTTAAAATAAATGGAAATGAACCTGTTGCTTTAACCAATCAGATTAGAAAAATTTTCACATCACTTCATTGGATGGTTAAAGAACATACTGGAACCCAATTGCAAGAAAAGTCAAAGTTCACTGTGTTTATTTAATGCAATAATAAATGACAATTCACTGGAAATATTCATAAACAGAGCCTCAAAGACAATAAGTCCTAACCCGACAGTAAATCAGGCGAAAGGTCGAATACACGTGGAATCAGTCGGAGGCAAAAGCACAGACGAGGCAGGAATCAAAAAGACAATCCAGGTAAAAAAAACAGACAAACAGGATCCAAAAACACTGGTAAGTATCACAAGAACTGGGACAAACAGAAGGAAACACAGAGCTTAAATATACAAGAGGAAGAGGAGGAGCCAGACACAGTGGAGCAATGCAGGGTGGGAAAAGTAATCACACTGGTGGGAGTAAAACAGGAAGCAGAAACGCCAGACATGACACATGAGGAAGATTTAACAAAATAAAACAGGAAATGACAGACGAAACCAGAGTAACTAACATCTGGAGGCTGAAGTGACTCAGATATACTATGTGAGATACCTGATTATGACGCACTACCCTGGTAGATAGTGTTTTTTGTATAGTGTTGATGGTATTGTATTCAGTGTTGTACCTGAATGAACCTGAATTTTCTATTTTGAATTAACCTGAACTGAACTCACCGATGAACGACTTCATTCTGGTGTCTGTGAACGGTATATGCACTATGTAAATTTCTTTAGTGTCCCAGATGAAAACCAGGCTAAACACACCGTAAATATCCCTTAATATTTAACGGAAAACATTCAATCTGGCAACAACACTAGCCACCAGCGTCACATCGTCGTTTGCGTCACAAAACGAAAACAGCAGCATGGAAGGAAACGGTCTTATGTCCTACTGTACCTCAGCCTGGTTCATACCTCTGTTTGTGTTAGTAGAATGTTCTGTATGCCACTGTCCTATTTTTATTTAATAATAAAAAAAAAAAATCATCCAAGTAACAAGTTTTCCCTCCTGTTTTTTAAGAAAATACTGAAGGGGGGAAAACTGCAGCTGCTACTGTGAAATGAAGAGGAAATTTAACACAGTTTCATTGTTAAAACTGATAAAATAATTGTTGTTTGTGTTTCTATATGGGCTTTGAAAAATAATAGCACACAGTAACGTATTGGGAAAAAAAAAACTATGAACTATTCTAAGTTTGTTAACTATAAACACTGAACTGAACTCGTTCATTTTGAAATCTGTGAACTGAACTTTGAACTAGTTCAGGTAGAAAATGAACTTTCCCAACAGTGATTGTATTGATATAAATGATGAATTAAGTCAGGTAGAATACCCCTGAAGGCCTAGGTGTCAAATCCATCAGTCAACTCTGCCATTGTTTGGGTTTTTTTCTGCTTACCGAGGGGGGTGTTCTAAAAAAAAATAAATAAAAAATTGACACACTGCAACCTCAACATCTGTGAGATAAATGAAGTAAAGCCCTGCAGCATCATTCCTAAAGCACCAAGAGCAGCAGAATGTGTCCCTGATATCACTTGATCTTTTTCTTGGTAAAATTACGGAGTACGCAGGTTGACTTTCTCAGGGGCCGGTTCAATAACACGGTACACTCAACAATGAGAGAATCCCAAAAGTGCAAGCAAATGTCAGGTTGGCAAAGCTGAGGTGATAATGGAAGATTCTCTGTGCCCTTGAGATGTTGGATCATGGCAGAACTGCAAATCAGCGAGCCAAGTATCATAACTAAACAATGATAATCTTCCATGATGCTTTGCTCCAGGGGGGTGACAGAAAAATAATGGGATAAACAGTGGAGAAAATAGCATTGCAACTGCGAGAGAAATATAGTAACATGTCAACATGACTATTCTGCAGCTTGAATGCAATATTAAAAAAAAAAACATACATATTTAACGAGGTATTCACTGTTTTAGAATGAGGTGAAGAATTTAGATCAATAAAAATATCAGCATGTGATTTTATTTTTCTCCTGACCAGATGCTACGAAGACTTTAGCCAAGAGGCAGATTTTAGCCTTTACTAAACTCATATAACAGAAAGAAAGAAAGAAAGAAAGTAGGAAAGAAGGAACTAAGAGACTGGACACTGCCTTTATTTATTAAATATTAATAACTGTGATCAAAGATGAAGCAAACACTGCCTGAAACTCCAAGAGGATAAAGACCAGATCAAAGACGAGCGAAGCATAAGCTGCAAACATGAACCCAGACCAACAAGTGGTGGTAAAAAAAAAAAAAAAAGAAAGATAAGAATCTAGGGAATGTGGTGAAGTAGGTTAATTAATGCTGAATTTTAATTTCCCGATACTCTAAATAGAAAAAATTCTGTCAGTGTACTTCAGATTGCCTTGTCTGTATTATTTATTGTGTTTACTGGTTTCACTCCAAATGCTTTTGACTGGTCCATTAGTATAGCCTAAAAAACTACTTTTACTATTCCATCAGAAAATCCCACTGAAAATCTAATTAATAATGTATGGCATTTAAAACATAATGATCTCTTGGGAAAAAGCAACCACATGCATTCTTTATGGTCATCATTAATTCATTATTTTTGTTTAAAAATGTATAATATTACATAATTTGGTGATTTATACCATCACTAAAAACAATGCAGTTTTATAAAGACCGAAGGCGGTAACAGTGAAATAATAAAAATGTGATAATAATGCGATAATGACAGTTATAAAAGCCACGACATAGAAGTTGTCAGTGCATCTGTGAACCAACAATAATAAATAAATAAAAAACACATCTGCAAATAATCAGATACAGTCATTCCATCTTAGCCAGTGTTCATAACATTCACAGTGTGTAAGTAAGTGGTAAATAGTACCTACATTTAAGGTACTCAAAGCACGTCACAGGAGTCGCTCTTCCATTGACCCTCAAATATCGCAAATATAACTTGCGCATAAAAATTCACCTAATGGAAAAAGGACAATTTCGACCAAACTCTAATTTTTGCGCTGGCAACAGGTGGTTTTGGTATATTACACCAAACTCCAAATGTAAAGATATTTTTTCGCAACTACAATCAGGTGAATTAAAAAACCTCAATGTTTGACGGACATTACAACAAGAGAAGAAGAAGAGTTTTAAAAGAAACATGGTGCGGTATGTGTGGACACACCAGGAAACCACAGCAATTTTTAATTTAATACAAGGGGTAATATATATGTGATAATAATGAATATATCTGTAAAACAATATATTTACGTTCGTCGCCATGTTTATGGAATGACTTCTCGTGTCATCTCACGATAATAAATAAACAAATCATCAAATTTGTGATTTAATGAAAAAAACCGACATTACGCACTTCTGTTTTTTTGACATTTAGTAAATATCGGTAAAGTTTTGCACGTGTATCCAATGGAAAAGCGACTATTGTGTTCTATTGACCCACAAATATACACATTCACACAACAGTAAAGCACACTCTCAGAGGCAGCTGTGGCGTCCAGGTAGAGCAGGTCGTCCAATGACCAAAGGTTTGACGGTTCAAATCCTGGCTCCGACTGCCCACAAGTCGAAGTGTCCTCGGGCAAGACACTGCACCTAAATTGCTCCCAGTAGAGTCTGGTGGCGTTGGCAGCGATCTACTGGTGTTTGAGCATGTGTGAATGTGAGGAATTGTAAAGCGCTTTGGACAAAATGTAGGTGCATTAAACGCGCTTTATAAGCTCAGTCCATTTAGCATATGGTAATATAAAGAAGTGTAACATTTCCATAATCTCAAACACTATCATACAATCAAGGCTGTCAAAATGAACGCATTAACATGGACATGACACACTATTAATCCATCTGCAGCGAAGAATGAGCAAAAAATAATCATAATTCTTGACAGTTCCAACATGTCATTCCCTGGATGACTTTCAAAGGGCATTATCTGACTGAAACATCCAATAATGACCTCAGCAGAACAGTGTATATGCAGAGGGGAGCATGTGGGTTTGGAGAATGGAACAACACTGGCCAGAGTTAAATGACTGAAGGGGGATTCTTAATGCAACACATCACAATTACATGGGGTGTCCAAAAACTTTTTTTCCACCGCTGTAGTTTTGGAGTCAAACAGATAGCCGATAGTGAAAAACACTCATTTGGGCTTAAATATCGCACATAAAAATGTGTAAAAAGTGCCGGAACAATGGGCCGACATGTCATCACGGATTAGCTTTAAAGTGCAACACTGCGCTAAAGTTCCAGGCTAATATTAGGTTTGTTGGTTTAGTAAAGTTAGAATGACCACACATATTCATTTCTCAGTCTCTGTATTAAAATCCAATCTGGATTTATGCAATTATTTCCATTTGCATTTAATGTCTTTAATCCCTTTGTTCAGACACTCAGATTTATTGTATTAATTTTCAGATGTTTTATACCAGGATTCATTCAACACATGACAGATGCTTCGAACAGTTTGCGCTGCTTCTCGTCATAGGGTCAGAGTGTCATTCAATAACACTGAGGAACAATTTGAAAAAAAAAAATGTTCTGTCGAGTTAGATTTTTCTGCTGATTCAAACTAAAATTGTCATGTTGATTCCAAAATTGCAGTCAGTTTTTTTTCTAGCACGTCCAGTTTTTTCTCCTCAGCTTAGATAAGCAGAATTCCACTGATCAGCTGTAGTCAGACTCTGCAGCTGATTCCGACTGGACTCATCTACAGCTACGTGGACACTTGTTTGTGCAGTCAGAGGTGTGTGCAGCTGTAATAGACAAGGCAGGTCTATTTGTACAACACTATTTATACACAGGGTAACTCAAAGTGATTTAAAAAGGCATCAAATGATTATGGAAGAAAAGACATTAAAAATCACACAAAAATACATTAAAAATCACACTAAAAAATCACAGAAGAAAATACATTAAAAATTACACAAAGAAAATCACAGAAGAAAAGACATTAAAAATCACACAAAAAGAAAATCACAGAAGAAAATACATTAAAAATCACACTAAAAAATCACAGAAGAAAATACATTAAAAATTACACATAAAGAAAATCACAGAAGAAAAAACATTAAAAATCACACAAAAAGAAAATCACAGAAGACATTAAAAATCACAAAAGGGGTAAAAGACATTAAAATAATCCGAAATTAACATTAAAATCCAAAAAGCGCATTTAAAAGACCAGATTGAACTTAAATCTTGGAATCAGGGCATCTCCCATCACTTTTAGGTCAGAACTAATACGACTGGAATCACAGGAGCCATAGCCTTTGTAAAAACAGAATAGTGTTAAATAAACACTCCAGACATACCTGTTTCTGTCATATTTCATTGTATGTCAATATTTGAACATGTTTATAAAACAAGCACATATCTGTTAAGTACAGTATTTTTCATATTTTTTTAAGAAACTGGGATCATATAGTTAAAAAAAACTTGACGTGATAGAGAAAAAAATGAGATCAGTATTGGATCCTGCATACAAAAATGAGTTAAAAACAGCCTACGTAACTCAGCAAAAACTGTGTTCCCTAGTGTAATTTAATGACTCTGTACTTTGATATGTTCAGTATATATGTCTAAATAAATGAATCTTCATTTTAATTTTAATGCTAGACTCATATCCGTATCCCTCAGCCTAAACCCCATTCTCATCTCATCCTTACAAATCGTTCACATATCCGATTTTATGCAACGTTTGGCCATTAAGAGCTTGTGCTTGGTCTCTGGCGTCCCACCATTGTAAACCATTCCTAGTAGTTATGGACGCATCTACTCAACTGGGGATTTCATCACATGGCTGAGAGCTCTGTAGAGAGGCCAGCATCAGGAAATCCCTGTCATAGCAATAAGACACTAACAAACCACATGACATAGTGAACTGCTAGAAAATGAGCCGAAAATCTCTTGGGGACTTTGATTAAAGCCTGACTTCATAAATTATATGCAAACACAAAGGTTGTCTGGCTAAGGAATGTCTCAGACAGGATTTCTGTAAAAAAAAAAATCTGTGATTGTCTTCATACATACTGTGATAAAATTGCATGGAATTTGCATGGCTAAACAAGCTTAGTAATTTATGATTTGACAGCAGAAGAGCTAATTGTTACACTTGATTGCTTTTTGGCGTAGCATAAAAATCTCAAGAATTTAGTAAGAAACGCTTTCTGGAATGTTAAGTCCATCTGCGGAAGTTTTGAGGGATAAAAAAAAAAAGTTAGATTATTTCTGAGCTGACAAAGAAATGTGCTTCTTTTCTTTAACTCTTAACTTGATTGGGTTTTTATAGAATATAAGAACACAAGCGCTGAAGTATTTAACTGAAGTATTTAGTTTGAAGTCGGCACATCCATTCCATCGCTGCTCCTTTGGGAAGACAGATGTGTCACATGTGTGTTATTCTGTGGCTGCAAATGAGGATCAGAACGGAGCAGGATAAGTGTTGAGTTGAATGGTCACTGCAGGCACCATGTGACCACTGGTGTTTTCCCTTCCTCCCTCCCTTTAATTTAGTTCATTTTAACTCTGTTCTCTCCGTTAATATAGATACGACAACATGCAATCCATAACCCTGACGCAGACACTACCCCCCCCCCCCCCTTTTCATTCCTGTGTCACATTCCGTACAGCAATGATACCATAATCTAAATTAGTGCTAGTACTTTAGCCTTTAGGCTCATAACAGACCATAATAGACCAGCAATCTAAGTGTTATTTATGTCTGCTGGCTATGAAAGCTATCTGATCTATCCTGCTTTGATTGAATGGATGGACCTGAATGTGTAGAAGTGACAGGGTTAAAGAGGACAGTCTGTATTCCCATTAAAGAAAAAGAGGGCTTTAAACACTCCCATGTACACACACACACACACACACACACACACACACACACACACACACACACACACACACTCGTATACCCATGAGTCCGCTAGAAATGAAAAAAGGATCTGACGTGATCCCCAGGGGAATTGGATGGACTGTTGTCGGCCACAGCAAGAAAAAGGGACATTATAGCAGCAAAACACCGACAGGAATAATGTCAGATGTAAAATGAATTTGGAGATACATGATGCTGTTCCAGGTCTGAAAGTCTTAAAAAGTCTGGGATTTTAAAATTTGAATTGAATTTTAAGTAAAATATGTCGTCACAGTCATTTTTTGTTTGCTCAAAGGCACAGAATCTTGTAAAAAATAATCCAATCCAAATTATTTTCTAAAGCACTTTAAAACAAGCACAGCGTACCCAAGTGCTGTACGGAAAACAATTAAAAACACAATAAAAGAATAAAATACAGAATAGATTAAAAGACATAGAAACTGTACGGAAAAATAGAATAAAATCCAAGTAAAAGAAAACAAATAATAAGAGTATAAATAAAACCATAAAAAGCCATATAAGTACCACTATTAAATAAAAATAATACAGTAAAAAATACCTTTAAATATCTCTCACATAACAAATAAGAAATAGTTACTTATTTAGTTATTTATCCTGTTTCTCTACTCTATTTATTTATTTATTTATTATTATTGTGACTTGAACATTTTTCGGTTCTTATCCTAGTTTTTATCCAGATTGTTTTTATTTTTGGTTTTTACGGTGTTTAATTGCATCTAGTGTTTATTTCTCTATTTGATTTTGTTACTTTTTTTTTTTACTTTTTATTATCTTATTTGTTTTATCCTTTTATTTACCCATGCTGCTATATCTAATCTACCTACGGGTACAAATAAAGTAACCTTGAACCTTGAACTTTGAGGAAAACATAGAAATAACGTAATATGATTTCACTAACCGGTCCGCACTGAAATGATTCTAGTGAAACTTATTTGTTTGATATCCATGCACTTTTGTGATTTTCATACGTTTTGAAAAGGTTTCCGTCAGTAAAACATCATTTACTGCGTTTTATGAGTTTATTCATTCATACATTTATGAAATTCAACTATTCCACTACACGCAACAGGTACGATCTCAACCGAAAAAGTATGAAAGTACGTAAAGTCAAGGTCTTGAGGAAAAAAAAAAAACAGTTTTGAAAAACTCTGGAATTTTTATTGGAGGCAAAGTTTATTTGTTTAGTACAATTCATACGCAAAGCGATTCACAGTGCTTTACAAAAATGGAAAAGAGACAGGTTAAAAAGACATAATTACAGTGAAAACATAATTAATAAAACATAAATATTAATCAATTCAAATAAAGTTAAAGAAAAGAGTTTGCAATTGTAGTGACATGGAAAGAAAATGAACCAATGGAGAATGTGTCCCTGAGTGCTCTTATATATCCTTACCTTACATCATCAATAAAACATAAATATCAGTCAATTCAAATAAAATAAGCATCCTTTATTACAGAGCTTTATATTTGGCATCCATTAATTGACACACAAAACAAAACAAAATAAATCAATTTTTTTATCATTATACCATTAACAAGACAACATTCATAGAAGACAATTACATGGTTAATGAAAAGAAATGTCACACTAATATTCCCATTTCCATGTAGCAGCGCAGGCAAAAAATACCATTTTCTGCTGTTTTCCATTGGTGTTAGACTGTTTAATCCTTTGCGGGGGGGGGCTGGATCCTTCCCACGCCAACACAACACACATCCTAAACCTGTCTGCAGTCAGCCACCGTTATCCAAAAATACTGGCTTTACTGCATCCTTCCCCGCAAGAGAGGATCTTTGTTTCGTCCTCAGCTGACCATATACTGGCAGCTCGCAGTAAATACCCAACTGAGCCTCATATTCCCATTGGGTTATGCACATGTTCCAAAGAATCCTATTGGAAAAATATGGAAAATGAAAAAAAATTTTATAATTAAATTGTAATAATTATATTTACTTATTTTATTGGATTGAAGGGAAGGGTGTAATACATGAAATCAGATGTAATATTTCATTGTGATTATGTTGATTTTAAAAAGTTGCGTGATTGTTGCATGTATTTGAATGAAAACGCAGCAACGTGTGGCACTGTTGTCCAAAAGTAATTTCCCAAAACGGACAATAAAGTTTATCCTGATCCTGATGAATCCACAAGCACATCTAAATGTATAGATCAGGGGTCTCAAACTCCTTTTCTTTCAGGGGCCACTTTCAGCTCAATTTGATCTCCAGTGGATCGGACCAGAAAAATAAAAGCATAATAACCTATAAAAAAAAAGACAACTCCAACTTTTTGTCTTTGTTTTAGTGCAAAAAAAACCCCGATTAAATTATGAAAATACTTAATTTTATAAATTATCCAAACAAAAAAGATGGGAATAACCTGAAAAAAAAGAAATTTCTTAAGATTAATAAGTGCAATTTTAACATTAAACACTTCAAAACGGGCAGAAAATTGTTCAAATTCTACTTAATTTTCTTTGGTTGTTCGTATAAATTCAGATTTTTCACATTTTGTTGTTACAGGATAGTTCATAAATATTAAAATTTTCAGAATTGAATGTTATTTTTTGCACTAAAACAAAGACAGAAATTTGAAGTTGTCATTTATCGGCATAATGTCATTTTTATTTATTTTTTCACATTAAACTGAGAAGAAAATATGGAGTTATTATTATTTGTAGATTATTATGCTGTTATTTTACTGTAGATCATATTGGTGTGAATGTGGAACCTGAACTAAAATGAGTTCGACGGCTTTATGATTTCATCCCACGGGCTGGATTTAGAACCTTTGGTGGGCTTCATGTTTGAGACCCCTGGTATAGATGAACATGAGTTAGGCTCCATTATGCACTCACATATATCCGGTCCATGCGTGCACACTGGCTCCAGCAGGCCAGGCCTTAACCACTTAAAAACACATTGTCACCCTCTTGCAAACACACATGCACAAACTTTTTCCCGAGTTAACTTATTCCTCTTTCACCTCAAGTATTTTTTACCACAGGGGAATATTTCATGGCAAATGGAGCATTGCAACTTTATCTGCTCTGCTCTGCTCCACTCCTTCATCCTTTCCACTTATCGTGTCTCTTCTGCTCTTCTAAACCACGCCACAGGACACAAGGTTAGAGGGAAAATATATTTCTATACAGACAAATACAGCCATTATTTAGCTCCAGACTTTTGTGTTTGCTCCTTGTTTTATTTTAATTTCAGTTTTTTTTTTTAAATATGAGTGCTTCTTGTTCAATTGGAATATCTAAATGCTAAATCCAAACTTAATATTATAGTTTTTCACTGACCTCGAGTGAAGTCAAATCAGTAAAATATTGTAATAAATGTAAATATATGGATAATAATAATCACTTCAAAATTCAAGACTGAGCATTAATACAGAAATAATGCAGAGTGGTTATATGTTAAAGAGAATTCTATGAAATGCATGGAGTTATATTAGAATATTTGCTAATTCCATCCATCTTCAAATTCAACAGTATCGTATCCAAAAGTCCTTTACAGTACATTACAGAGTGTATTACAGTAGTGTTATTACAGCCTGAAACATACATATGGGCTTAAGTAAAGTCTTCTAATAAAGGCAGTGTCATGTTTTTTTCAGCATTAAAAAATGAGTCCTGCTGCCTTCATGTGTGATGGGAATTATAGTAAATACGAGTTTTGATTTTTTTATTTTTATTTTAATTTTTTTTGAGGAGCTCACGGGTTGTGCAGACCTTTTTCACTCTTTTATCCATTGTTTCTTGGAGATCCTGCACACCTTTTTACGATTGGATGTGCGTGTCACCGCCTCTTTACTTACGAATTCAACTATATATAATTTTTTTTAACACTGCGGAGAGCAACGAGGGTTTAATGATAATAAGAAACAATGATTTTATCACCGTTCTGACGCTGTTCACTGATGATAGGATGTTGATTTTATGTGCACGGGTATTTTATCTGGGGTGGACAGTCTAGTTATTTATTCATTTATTATGTTTTACTGTGTTTTTAGCTTAGTTTTTTTTTTTTTTTTTAGCTTTTATTATGTTCTATGTTTTATGTTTTACTTTGGAAATCTTTGTGGTTGTTTAAATGTGTGCTCTATAAATAAAAATGGATTGGATTGGATGATTGTGCACATTTATTGCACATACAGTTTACAAAAAAAAAAAAAAAAAGTGTATTACTGTCACTTCAGAGATGGGGGGGGGGGGGTGTGTACAG
>JAPTYQ010000001.1:14257234-14267426 GCA_029814465.1 Ostorhinchus cyanosoma
AAAATCAGTTCTTATATCTCACTGAAAAGTTCCTCTTTAGGTGATTATGTTTTATTTTAAGTGTGATGAGATATTTGAACTAGAAATGAAGAAAAAATACACTTGGTAAGATTTAGATTTTTTGCAGTGCAGCTGTGCTCTTGAAGACTAGAATGACAAAGAAAACCATTTAAACTGTGATTAAAATAGCCATATCTATTATTCTTGCTTTATTTTCCTATTCTCTCTCTATTTACCTGTTTGTATGTGTATAAACAAAGTTGACGGCCATTACTGCTTTAGGCATGTGTTTATGTATTGACTTCAATTTTCTAAGTGCATGCTGCTTATAATGAATGCTCTTTCTGTCTATAATGGAGCTGTATGGGTAGCACTCATACCCAACATACGTGTGTGTGTGTGTGCGTGTGTGCGTGTGTGTGTGCGTGTGTGCGTGTGTGTGTGTGTGTGTGTGGTATTTAATGAGGGCAGTTAAAAAGCAGTGTAGCCACAAATGGCAAATGTATTTCAGAAAGACCAAAGATGTAAGTGCATGTGAATGTTTGTTTGTGAAACCATATTTAGGTAAGTGATTGTGTGTCTGTAAAAGGCTTATTCACTCTTATCATGCAATAAAAAAAAAAAAAAAACAATTTGAAAAAAGCCTCCTCGCTTCAAAAGCATCTATCAACGCACTGTTATTTTTTCACTAAAACACTTCCTTTGTCTTCCTCTTGCTCTCTCTCTCTCTCTCTCTCTCTCTCTCCTCCTCTTTACCTCCACTCTTACCATCTCTCGTCTCGTTTTCTCTTCTGTTGTGTCATTTTTACCTTTCCCTCCCCCTTTTTTAATCATGCATGGACCCATCTTTTAATAAGCCAATGAATTCTCTGCTGACCTTGTTACCTTTCCCAAACTACTCAGGCCTACATTTATCACTTCATTATCTTTACCTTCTTACACTAATTATGCTTCCCTTTATCTTAGTGGAATCTCTCACCTCATTTCTCCGGCATTTGGCTGATGTAGCGCAAAAACTGTATTATCAAACCAAAAATTATACGATTGAATGCAGCGACTATAAAAAGTAATAGATGGTTAATGATTTGTGGTGAAAGTGAGGAAAACTTCCCCAGAGAAAGTCACATCATCCTCATGTTGTACTTAAGACTCTTTATGAGGGTTTTTTTATGGATTTAAAGCTGTATAAATGTAATAATATAAAGAATTAAATTATATTTTGCTTTCACAGAAACATGGCATCGCTGTAGTGTTTAAACAGTGTGACTGTCGGCTAAAATTGGTTTCTGATTAGTGTGCAGAGTCACAGTTGCAAAGCCTTGCATAAAATTCAATTGTTCCATTACAAACAGTCTAATTATGAATCTACATCTTGGCAAAATCCCCCTCTGAGAAACAAATGATGTACATAACAATCATATTTTTGCAGTGATCACATTTTCAGCTGGAGTGAGATCTTTCTAGCTTGATTTGACCGGCTTCGAAACACCGCTATGTTCCGAACTCCCTCCTCGCACTCATCCAATCATGGAAGTTCAGACAGCACGTCTTCCTCATTTTAATGGCACTATTCTATGATCAAATCAAGTGTTTTAATGAGGCAATTAAAAATACATAGAGCCGAGCATTTACAAACTGGAATGCACTTAAGGAGCCATCAACGACTCAATAAAGGCATGGATTTACGGCCATTGTTGTCATTTATCCTCATGATTGTGTTTCAATTGCACAAAAGTTAATTGTCTGCATACTATTTTGGCTGCAATATGGCAAACATTATTTTCATCACTTGTTCGTGTGTTAGGGTATGTGTTGCCCTAAAGAACTGATTAAACAGACCATATGTAGTCATCCATCTGCACCAGTGAGCTCTAGGACTTCAGACTGCTGCCTGGTGGTTGGACACGACAGTAAAATGAAAGGCATATTGTACTTGAAGCATGAAAGCACACCCTGTACTGCTACTATTACAGACAAATACAATAAGGAAGGCTTAAAATTTCATGTAATCTAATAAGACAGACTACAAACTCGATTCCAAAAAAAGTTGCAATGATTTTTAAACCTCATAAACCCATACTCTCTTGACAATATGCATCACAGAAAACATATCAAATGTTTAAACTAAGAAAACACCATTTTCTTTTACCGATCTGTAAAAAAAACAAACATCTACAACAGCAGAGACTATGAACGACTCATCATCGACAGCACATAATATAATCAAAAGTTGTCGAGTTTTAAAAAAGCTTTATGTTGTCAAATTATCAAGGACTATGAAAGTACAATGATTTCTAAGTGAACGTAGATTAGTTTATATAATGTTTATTTGATGCAACTTCATGTAACGCAAAAGACGTGAGTAGGAGATGCAGAAATAAGCCTCGGCTTCGGCTGCTTCCTTTTTCAGTTATTAATTGTGTTGATTGTATGTTCCTTATATTTATGTGTTTTGTTGTATAAGGCTGAAATAAAAATATTCATTCATTCATTCAAAAGACTCTGTCAGATAAGGTCAAAAGTTCGTACTGGATCAAACATAGACTCTGGACCCATCAGGTGACACTGCATTAAAACCAGGCAGGATTCTGTGATGGAATTCACTGCATGAGCTCAGAAATACTTCCAGCAACTACTGTCTGTGAACACAGGTCACTGTGCCATCCACAAATGCAAGTGAAAGCTCTATCATGCAAAGAAGAAACCGTATGTGACCATGATGCACAAATGTCACTGTCTTCTCTGGGCTGAAGCTCTTTTATAATGGACTGAGGCAAAGAGGAAAACTGTTCTGAGGTCAGATGAATGGAAATGGGAAAATCTTTATTCCACCATGGACATCGTGTCCTCAGGAGGAAGAGGAAGAGGAAGAGGAAGGGGACGATCTCGCTGGTTTTATCTCTGATGGTTCGGGGTGCATTAGTGCCAATGCAATGGGCAGTTTGCACATCTGGGAAGGTATCATCAAGAGTGAAAGGTATATATACACTGGAAAAATGCCCCTCTAAAAACAAATAACAAATTAATTCAAGATATTTTTGCTTGAATTAAGCAAAAAAAAAAAAAACCCTGCCAATGGAACAAGTGAAAATGATCTTGGTAAGACTTTTCTAAATTAAATTTTCCAGATCTATTGTCTAAAATTAAGTTCTTATTTCACACTCAAAACTTACTCTGTAGGTGATTATGTCTTATTTTAAGTGCAATGAGATATTTTGACAAGAAATGAGAAAAATACACTTGGTAAGATTTCGATTTTTTCCAGTGTAGATTTCAGAGGAACACGTTTCCACTCAATCAGTGTCTTTTTCAGCACAGGTATATTTGCATCTTTCACCAAGACAATACTAACCACATGTTGCATCTGTTAGCATCGCGGTGTAGCAGAGTGTTGAACTGGCCTGCAGTCCAGAGCGTTCACCAAACAAAAATCATGAAATGAAAGATTCACCAAAAAAAGACCCACAGCTGTTGAGGAGCGAGAATCTTTTTAACAAAATACAATAATATTTCTCTCCTAAAAATGCAGTTCTCAGGCTCTTCTGGACTAGTGTTAATAGACGAGGGGATGCTTCATCGTATTGCTGTCCCTGTCTAAAATGGACATGGGACACGTAAATAAACATGGTATGACATCAAACTCAAAACATTTGATATGTTTTCTATGTTCTGTTATGGATAAAATATGGAATTTCCAAATAATTTCAATCTGGTCTGAAATAAATTTTTGTCAGTGTTCCTTTTTTTTTTTATTAAATTGAAGTTACAGTTGTTTGTATTGTTATCAGATTATCTATGTGACAAATGTCAATATATCAATGAATAGTGTTTCATTGGTTGTCAGACTGCTGTTGCAACTTGACAACACAATTGGCGCAGTCACGGACCGGAGAAAAGTCTGGTGTTCACTTGAACTGGAACTAAATGCTCCCTTCAATAGGCTTTTGTCACAGACATTAGAGTTGTAGTAAACACTGCAGTAACTCTACGAACATGTAGCTCTTCAGGTTTTTTATTTTCAGACAACAATAGGTATGGAAAGATGTTTCCATACCTATTGTTGTCTGAAAATAAAAAACCTGAAGAACTACGTTTATACAAGTAGATAAAATGAACTTGATGGATATAACTGTAGGAAAATGTTCTGCTTTTTTTACCCTCAGCAGCTGCATTTATTCCACACACTCAAATATTGTCTGTGTGAGAACAAGCACATCATGTATAGAATATTGTGGAACCTATGAGGTGAGAGTTTAGCATTTATGCATTGAAAGAAGTTGTAGGAGTGTGAACAATAACCATCTGTTTCACCTGTGTTTAATACTAGGACATTAAATCAGCAGAAAAATGCTTCACCGTGACGTATGGGAAATAAGAATAGTGTCGCCTTCAGGCAATAAGGAAAACCTTAGGTGTTTATGGGTCTGGAATGTTTACTGCAAGGATGGCAGAGCACGTTTGTTTTATTATTTGCTATAAAACAACAATGTATTGTCAGTCTCTCTTACCTTCCAACTTTTACATTTGCATAAAATCACCCACTCTGGATGTAATAAAGATGTCATTACATGACTCTTGATTGTTAAAATACCCCCATAAAGTACTTGCTGTGGAGGTCTGTGATTATTCTGGGTGTCTTTCAGACCCCAGCTTCACTAACACCAAACTTGATCAACTAACAGAGGTTTACAGACTTTAACAGCATTTATGCAGGCTACATTTTCTCTTTTAAAAGCATGACTAATGCAAAACACACCAAATTTGCCACAAGGTCAGAACAGTGACACAGTGTTCCTGCAGGCATTTTCAAGAGAAAGCATTTATATGCATTTTAAATAAAAGGATGAATTGAATACCCAAAGCTCCCTGCCAGATCTGCATCCAATTTTGAACACCACTCCAACCCCTTAGGCAGAGTTGCCATGTTACATTTACATTTTAGGCACATGAATGATGCCATTATCCAGAGGGGCATTCAATAACAAACAAACACTGGAATATGTTAACATTTATAAATCACCATAATTGCAAGTTGCAAACAAATAAAAGAGTGCAAGTAACATTCATGTAGTGCGTTAATTCAGACATCATCTATGCTGTGCAAAACCATTTAATGTGAGCACTACACTGCCTAAAAGCAGCCACTGTAAGTTAGCAGTAAGCCTTTATTGCAATTGTAAAAGGTCAATTAATAAAATGTCTGTGTTAAAGCTCACTAACTCATTTTAATGCAAGATTATTATCTCCTGCAGCTTGTATTTGCCATGACTTCAGGATATTACTATAATTATGTTCACAGAGGCATGTAAGTCACTACAAAGCCTTAAAGATCAGATATATACCCTAAGCTACAAGTGTTTCAACTTTTCCGAGAAGAGAAACTCTTTCTAGTTTGATTTCTTTGCATATTAATGGATATTTTCCCCTTTATTTGATTATATACATATAATATACAACATGTTATAAGAAGTGTGTCTTGGGCTACATGGGCTTTCCTGGAGCTTGAGTTGAAAAGTTGGTAACATTCATCACTTTGCAGTTTGTCGTTCAGCTCCCTTTGAGAGCGATCCAGCCCCATGAAGGAAATGTATAAAGTGGTCCCTTTGGGTGAAAACACTTGGCTTTTCAGCTCTGTAAGATGGAAAACCTATCAATTTTCAGCTGTGTAAAAAAGGGAAAGAAAACATAATGAAATTAAATTAGACCAGCGTGTTGACCCGTGTGGAAGCACAGGTTCTAGATCCTCTGATCCTGTTCCTTCCTTTACTTTCTTGGTCAATTCCACTGACATTTTCAGTTGAATAACCTCTCAGCTGGCACGTCTGTTTCTGCACATGGAAATTGACACCATGGCAACATGGCCCTATTGTTTATCTGTTGCTAGGTAACCCACTTCAATGATGATTATATGATTCTGGGCATAGCAATGTGATTTACCAGTGGGAGGCTATTGTATTCCAAAATTACTAATATCTTCTAAAATATTGGTCCTATCAACTTGTCGTTTTCACTAGTCTCTTCTTTGACACAAAAGTACCTAAATATGCCAAACTTCAACAGTCAGCTCTGTACTGATTTTGTGTGACGCCCGAGACACACACACAGAGTCCACTTCCCTTTTATAATATAGAATGGAATTCAGTTTTATTTACTGAGAAATGACGCTTACTTATACTGAATGTATTGTAGGAAGAGAGAATCATCTGGGCGTGCAGTATTGGTAACAGGGTTACATAATGCGGGTGGTTGTATCGTGGATAAGTTTTACATTCTATATGAATATGTGGCAGAACTTTTTTCCAGCTTTTCATCTGCATTGCTACCATTTCATCTTCCCTCTATCCCACAGCATTGACTCCAGAGATCATGTTGATTAATGGAGATGACAAATGACACTCATTTATCTCTCCCTCTGTCTCTTTCTCTCCTCCCATGCTATATTAATGACTGTAATCAACTCTAAATAAATAATTGGTGTCCCTCAGTGCATGAATCTAACCCTCCCACCTGTGGCAAATTCAGAATTTGAATTGAAAACCACTTTGCTGTGCAGTTTTTCCCTCTCTCCTCAGTAGTTCCCTCCACTTCTCAGTTAAATCCCTTTCCTGTTTTATCTTCGTATCTTTTAAGAAACACCTTGAGCAGACTGAAGCGGTGCCGAACAGAGGACCCCTCACTCTTTGACTAGTCGAAGCCTCAGACAGGGTACTGACCCTCTTGTTTCTCTCTGTTGTACCTCACACTGTTTACTGTCAAAGGCCTGAAATAATGCAGTTGGATTCTCTTGGCCCCTTGAACAGTACCATGTAGGACATATCTGTTAGAGCTGAAGTGGCACTTTCACTGTAACAGACTGACCCACGTCTGTTTCTGCAGCTCTACCGGTCGACACTGACCGTCTCATACGTTAGTAAAAACCAGTTTATTTATTTTCCGTTCTCTTTTATTGTGTTTTTTATTATTGTATTTTCTTTCTAACTGCACTTTTTCCATTTTAAAATCCCTTAAAAAAATATATGTTTTAGTGGTTTTAGGGGGCTGGAATGAATTAATTACATTTCACTGATTTATAAAACTAGTAAATTTCAAAATGAGCTTGGAATAAATTAAACTTGTACTGGGAGGTTCTACTGTAATCAGCAGAGCTAATCATACCAGTAAAGACACCCTGACAGAATGGTCATATGACTCCACAAATGCTCTGCTCACTGGAGGCGAAACACCGGTCACCGTTACGTCAAAACCGCAAAACCAAAAATTTGGACTTGAAATTTTATCGTACAACAGTCACTGCAAGTCAAAACAATCTTTGGTTGAACACAATTAAACGAAAGGATTGGACCAAAACAATCATTCGTCGCTTTTCCATTGGATATATGCACAAACTTTACTGATATTTACTAAATGTCGGAAAAAAATTGCGTAATTTCCATTTTTCCATTAAATCACAAATGCGAAGATTTGTTTATTTATTATCGCGAGATGACATGAGAAGTCATTCCATAAACATGGTGATGAATGTAAATATGTTGTTTTACAGATATATTCATTATTTTTATATATTACTTCTCTATCCTGTACTAAATGAAAAAATGTTTCAGTTTCCTGGTTTGTCCACACATACCGCACCATGTTTCTTTTAAAACTTCTTCTTCTTCTCTTGTTGTAAAGTCCGTCAACATTCAGTTTTTTTAATTCATCTGAGTGTAGTTGTGAAAAAAGGTCTTTCCGTTGCAGTTTTGTGTAATATACCATTTGCGTTACGCCCCAAAAGCCACCTCTTGCCAACGCAAAAACTTTTAATCGAAAAACGAGGGTTTTGTTGAAATTGTCGTTTTTCCATTAGGTGAATTTTTATTTGCAGCTTCTATTTGCGCAGTTTGAGGGTCAACAGAAAAGCGACTACTGTCTTTCTGTCCATTCAGATGGAATAATTTTGGTTTCAGGCACATTCCTCTTTTTATTCAAATCACACACATTAATAATCACCTTTGAGCAGGTGCAATGATAAATGTTATCTATCAGGAATAAATCATATTGTCACAATCATTTCATGAGAAGAGATAAAAAAATATATTTCATTCCAACTCTATGGGCTTCAGTATATTACGTAATATGCATGATGATAATCTTACAGACCCTCAAACTTTCAACTCTCCTGCTTCAAATAAATCCTTGCTATTGACAACAGCGATACTAAAGTCTCCAGACTCTGAAGGCCAGATTAATGTGGAGCAGAGCTCAGATTTCATTCAATTTGTGCTTACAGTCTGCCTGTAATTAGCGCCTGATTTACTCAGGCAACAGATAATTACAATCAGCAACTGGGTCTGCTGCCTAGGCACATTCTGAGAGGGATCAACTCTCCTGCTATATTGTCTCCAGTTCCAGTTCATGAAGTTTTATTCATAAGTTGCGCAAGAAAATGTATGTTTATTACAGTCTGAAGTCAGATGAAAGGTTGAATATCTGACTATGGGGTATAATTTCCTCGTATCAATCCAACTTATTATTACTGTATTAGAAGACGTGACTCGGAGCATGATTTAGTGTCCCTCATTATGAGGCATTGTGTCTTTAATTGTAATTACATTAAATGAGTATCATCAGCTGTGGTTCAATGCCATCGAGTGCAGAGTCCGTCTCACCACCCATAAACAAAAAATAGTTAATACGTTTCCATGCTGTTTCAAATGCCTATTTCTGCATCACTTGTGGTCCAACCTCAGTTCCTTCTCCTTCAAATGCAGCCACCACTACTGTGTATGAGTCAGGCTCTTATAGCCATTTATAACCGGAGTGTTGAGCAGACAGACACCCATAAATGTCTGCATATGTCTCCACCCTTTGGCATATATTTTAAAGTAGGGGCTCCAAGCCTCTATTTAACCTGCAACTGAATATAGCGTTTTAAATGTTACCAAGACACATATTAGCATAGAAATAATACCATTCTTTTATACCTTCCCACTCTTTTTCTGTCACTGTTTTTGGTTTTAGGTGTTGGTTTTAGTTTTAGTTTCAGGTGTTTGAAATGGTGATAAGATTCAGCTCTGAAATGTGTTGCATTTAAGTTTTTTTTCTTTCTGCCTCTCACTCCCTATCAGGTCCTGTCAGCTACGTGGCAGACTGTGAAGGTAACAGACGATGCCCATGAATGATGAATGATGACTGGAGGTCGGACTGATGCCAACAGAATACATATAACAGCGGATACGGCCGTTCGAGCCCTTCCCACAAGAAAACGACGCACTTACTGTATCATATCATTCTCTGGTCTGGCCCTGACAGAACACAGCAACCATCTGAAGAGGAGATCAGCTCTTACATGGAATCTGCATAATCATCAAGCTAATGCCTACTGACATAGTATTTGGTATATTTTATTTCATTTCTAGTTAAATGAATGCACTTCAATTAAATTAGCTCACTTTTTGGACTTTTTCTCTCTCTCTATCTTGTTGATTCTCAACTTAAAATGATAAACGATGGGATTAACCCTTTCCCAACAGCTGTTTTTCATTACTCGTTTTACACCCCATGCATCATGTGTAATTACTGCCTGTTTTATTTGTTTTCTGAGCAATAAATGAGTTATTCAGTGAGTCACATGTTGGATTACAGAATAAAATAATAATTTATCTGTGATTCCAAATGTTTTTATTGAACGTAATGTGAAAATTATAGTACTATCCACATGTGTTAGGCTTCAAGGGGACTGCTTTACAGATTTATACACTTCATAAACGTATTCTGTGGGATATTTGGGTATATGAATTATGATCTGGCAAATTCAATTCTATTTCCGTAGCGCTTTTGCAGTTTGGAGGCTTTCAGTATCTCTTTAAAAAACATTAAAAAATGTGACATGGCATCTGTTGTATGTCTACAGTATAGACATGTTTACATGCCTTCATGTCTGGGTATAAATGGGGGGTGGGGGGGGCAAAGTTATACCCAAGACATACAGGCATGTTTCTGTGTCTGTGTCTGTATGTAGGCATGTACTGCACATGCCTCTAAGTACTGGAGATGTCTGTGCTCCAAAGTAGAAACATGTGCAGTTTGCTGGTGCGTGTGTGTGTGTGTGTGTGTGTGTGTGTGTGTGTGTGTGTGTGTGTGTGTGTGTGTATGTGTATGTGTGTTTCTAGTATGTAGGTCACCAATATATTCCTGATGAGGTCTAGTCCTC
>JAPTYQ010000001.1:14336656-14350049 GCA_029814465.1 Ostorhinchus cyanosoma
ATTTCTAAAACTCCAGTTCGGTTCGATTCCAGTCCGACTAAGGTGTTTACATGGCTTTGAAAACTTCCATATTAGCCGAACGAAGGCAATAAGTCGATTTTCTCTAAGTGCATGTAAACGCACTGAGTGTGATGACTTCATTTTCAGGCAAATCACCTCATGTTAAGCGTTTCCTTAAATCAAGTGGCATTATCATGGCATTTGTGATCCGCTCTTCTTTATCCTCTTTAGGAAGTCTTTAGATCCACGGAAACTGCAATTGAAATAAATTAAATTACCTCAGTTAATTGCCTGGTGCTTTTGTCAACTTTGTGTGTTTTCAGACCCAGTACTCGACAGCACGTCTCAAGGTGAACGGTTTGAGCAGTGAAATAAGAGAGAGAGAAAAAAAAAAAAACAACAACAACTAATAAAGTGTAAACACCTTGGAAATAAACTTGACAGCTGAAATGGAGCAATCCTGAAGTACAGGCATCTTTTTAAGGTGTGTGTTCATTACTTGGGTGCAACCAAACATGAAAAACTTCTGCCAAGGGAGGTATTCTCTGTCAGTTAATGTGTGGTTCTGCAGATTCAAACTCGGAACGGTGGAATTGTTATTGGGCTTTTTGTGCCCGCGAGCGATGGATACATTTTCGTCATCCCGGGGACTCGATCAAATGAAGGACATTAACAGAGGAAGCCTGGCACATTCACCCCATGGCACCAGTGTTTCTTCTGTTTATGTCCCTCCTCTTTGGCCACAGAGTGGATGTACGTCACATGTTCAGTTAATCCACCCTGTGGCCTCTATGCTATATTGTTTCTCAGTAGGGCTTGGCTACCAACATCATTGAAGTGCCCTTGAGCGAACTATGTTTGGAAAAGCGCCCTTATAGCAAACCATTGGTTTGTTGTGAGGGCGGTGTTTAATTTGTCATACTTCATAAATTGTAATTCTGTTTGCTTTGCCGAAAGTGTTCTTTATTTAATTTCCCTTGCCAGCGTGCTCTTCAGCAAAGCTCTATGCTTATCTAACACCACAAAGCCGTTTAATCATCTCATATAGGTTTCAACTTTGAGCACCAGACTTAGCCACTGACCCTTCATGCTCCAAGGGGAGTGACACCGAGCATGGCCACAACACTTCTGAGCAGAGCAGGGTTCGCTTTCTATTCTTAGACATCCACCAGGTGTCAACACATAGAAACCCAAGAAATCCAGTCCTTCTGTGTGCACCAATTTAGCAGCGACATTAGAAGAGAACACAAGCTTTATTGGCATTAAATTAATTAGAGCAACATTTTGTACAGCAGCATATCCTTCTCCTGCTGCAGCCGCCATCACCAGTGTGCCAAGAATAAATATGAGTATAGGAAAAATAGATGAATGTATTAAAAAAGTGTTAAAACCAGAATGTTAAAAGGGCACAATAAATATATTGATAAAAATATGTAATAAGTATACAGTACACAGGAGCAATTCTTACTGCAATAGCCCAGATTATTCTGGTCCCTGTTCACAGCCACAGGAAAGAGGCTTCTTCAATCTTTGGTCAATATTTGGTGATTTGTAAAATGGATTTGTGTTTATTGTTTTTACTTTAGATTGTTATTTCAGTTATATTGTATTCTTTTTCTTTTTTTTTCTTTTTTCCCTGTGTATTGTTTATTTCCTGGGAGGTATTCACATAAGCCTTTTTTGACTTCTATTCTCTCCTGCACAATGATGTTAATTCTTTGAAAATAGTGTTGTTGTTGTCGTGGTTTTGCAGTTTATGATGTGCAAATAAATAAATAAATACATACATACATAAATAAACAAGTGGTATACATGCAATTATTAAGGTATATTATATGTCTAAGTTGCATTCTTTTGCAACAAGTTCCATCCAAAAAAAGAATCAGACAACCGTCCCTATTTTGTTTCTTATTTATTCAAGCTACTCCATGTTTGACTTCCTGTCACCCCAGGGTGCTCGTCTACACAGTCTGTCATTTAAGATTGAGCTTTAAATGAACATGTGCAGATTTTTTTTTCTATGTCATGTTTGCTTTACTAGTACAACAGTCTTCTGCTTTAAGACCTTGTTCACACTCGGCTCATTATTGATCCTGGTGTAATAGGTTGCTGTAGCACCAGACTACCCCCCCCCCCGCCTGCTGGTTATCTGGACAGTTATAGCAAACACCTGGTTAAAGTGGTTTTGTGGTTCCCCAGGCTGGAGTCGCCAACACGGACCTTGACTCTGGAGGCTCCCAGGGGGGTGGAGGTCAACGCAGGAGTGGGGGACTTCACAGCATCCTGTAGGAAAGACCTTCTGCTGCAGTCTTCAGAAGGAGAGGTGAGGTTATTCCCTTTTACACATACAGCAGTGGAATCCTCAATTATCATCACGTATTTGAAGGACAATTTTTTTTTTTTGTATTTCAAAAGATTTGGCTTCACTAGACAGAAAAACAAATAGAATTTAGTTTTTTTGTTTTTCGTTAACAAGGAAAAATAACAAAACTAGATTTGTGACAGTTTCAACATGTCACGCCGTGGATGTGTTTCATTATTTTCCCGAAACATCCAGTTTTGATCTCGGCTGAACTGAGCATGTGCCTTTGAAGAATGGAACAATTAGCGTTGAGTTCAATGACTCTAGAGTGATTTTTCATGTCATATATCACAAACACATGAAGTACCCACCGCTGTATACACTTTATATACGTAGAAGTCGTTTTTATGAAGTTCATCGACGAATATCTGGGTCTGTACTTGTGTAGGTTTCTGTCTGCCACAGAAACAAAGGACACAGACTAACAAAAATAGCTGTGTTCAAGTGTAAATACAAGGGACAACACAAACTAGCAAAATCAGTGAGGTGTGCGCATGTATGTGTGCGTCTTCAGACTCGCTGCCACACCATAGTGTTGGGTCCGCTTCATTAAAGTACCTTATTAGGCTAATGAGCGTCATCAATCCAGGCGACCTTGTCCTCCTTTCCTCCCCTCCTCCTCTCATCCTTCCTTTTTTCCCCTCTTCTATTTGGGAGAAGTGACTTCATTAAAGCTGGTTTGATGAGGTTCCCTGTCAGCTGCTGCCTTGTGTGTTTGTGTGTGTATCATTGTTAGCCTGCTATCTCGCTGTCAAGCTCTTTGCATAGCAGCCTGCCACATTGCGTGAGCACCAAAGCAGACTTAGCCATTATCCTTGTGTGTGTGTGCGTGTGCGTGTGTGTGTGTGTGTAGGTGTGTGTGCGTGTGTGTGTGGGCCTGCCATGTTGAGTGTCCACTGGAGCATAGTGTGTCATTAACTCAGTAATTAACAGAAGAATGGCCCCCTTGCAATGTACTCACTGTCATTGTCATTCACACACAGACACACAATCGCTATTACATCCACACACTCGACACACACATAAATGCGAGTTGATAACGGTCTCTGAAAACAAAAGTAAAAGGTTTTTTTTTTTTGCTTTCCTTATTAAGTCATTTTTCATTTCCTCTTTTCTGTCCCAGTCATTTTTTCGGTGTTTTCCTTTAGTTTTTTTTTTTTTTTTTTCTGTAAATGTGTACCTGAGCTGCCATGCGAAGTGGCGTTAAATCGACTGCATTATAGCTGTAAAGGAACAGATGATGAATGACAGGGATGAAAACACACCGTCATGATGTGATGTCGTCACTTATCTTTTATTTAGACTGGGTACTTAATCGTACAGACTTTTTTGTTTTCTTTTAAATTATTTTCTAGGTAATTATTTGGGCTGTAATTATGTGTTTGCCTCCATTATGTATGTTTTGTGACAGCTATTCCTCAATTTTCTTTATCTTAGGTTTGTTCATTCTAGTGTTTGTTCATTCTAGTTAATTAATGGAGGTTAATTGGTGACCGTTGCTCTTAACAGTTTTGAGTGTCCAGTTTGCTTTGACTTTTATAGCAGTTTGTTAACTGCTGTTTATGAATAAAGATTCATATTCGTATTCATAATACCAATTTACAATAGTAACAGCTTCTATTTTTTTTAAATATTGCATTTGTTTCAGCCAAATTCAGAATATAAAATGCATGTCTTCATTGCAAATAGATATTCTTCCAAGACTGAATTATATTCCATTAAACTTGATATATTGTAAGTAACTGTGGATGGTCTGCACATCATGGCCAATTTGTAAAATTTAAAGGTTATATGTAGTGTTTCGACTTTGACATATTAAAAAAAAATGGCCTGAAAGTTCAAAGCCTTTTGTTGGTTTCACCACTGGAAAAATAACTAAATGAAAAGAATGGAGTTTGATGCTGAGATCACAGTGTTTCCTCTACATTAATGATGAAGCTTGTGAAGGTATAGAGTTAGTTTGTGGTGTTATTTTCTTTGCTCTTTGGTGTTTGTTGAGCCTCAGTTCAGACTAAACTGTGACAGTTCTGTGTTTGGATGATTCCAAACAGATGGTTAGTGCAGCTACTGACAATATCACAAAACCTTAATACAGATGTAAGTAAACTATTTCTACTTTATTCTGTGAGTGCTACAGTCTGTGGATGCATGGCATTGATTCAAACTGTCTTCCATGTATAATTATTGTAGGTAATTCATTTATCAGACAGGGGGGTTGTTTGTTTACCTACTACTTTCAGCTACTTCCTGTAGCCTTCAGCAGAAGCGTCACAGTGGTGTTACTGGTTTCATACGCCCCGTTTCCACTACGTCGGCTCGGGTCGACTCGATTCGACAGGTTACTTCCGTGCCGTCTGCTCAGGGAGTTACTGATGAACTCGCTCCTTTCAGATTGTCTTGTCTGAATTTTTATGTCGGTCACCAAGGACTGAATCTCCTGAACCGACCACGGTATAGTTTTGGGCCGTCATCATGTGGATTAATGCACCGCTATATTTACTGTCAACTTCCACATCTGTTTTTTGTAAACTGGCTGGTCACAGAGAAAACTGTCTGACCAATGAGTGTCTGCAGGGTTCATACGTCATGTTTAGTATCGCTTGCTACTTGGGCAGAGGTGATACCAAATATCTAGTACCGGGTACCAGATTCCAGGTTCTTTTCGTAATGGAAACACAAAAAGGCCAAGCCGAGTATGTACCATGTAGTGAAAACGTGGTATTATACAGTAGGCTGTTCAGGAGGGTTGGGCAGACAGTAGGAGGGTTTATCACACACCTGCGATGCGGTCCTGGAGAAGACGTCAGACCACAGGGGGCGTAAACCCTCCTGAGCAGCCTATCACACCAGCATCATTATACAGTTCGTTTACATGAAAATCCACTTATTGTCTTAGTTCGACTAATATTGAAGTTTTCAAATCCATGTAAACACCTTAGTCAGACTGGAATCGAACCGAACTGGAGTTTTAGAAATTGGACTATTGGTTCCAGATAATGTGGTTCTAAATCAGGCTTTTCCTGCATGTATACACAAACCACGCTTAGCCGGACTATTGACTGTTCTGGACACGCCCCCTTCAGGAAGTGACGAGAGCCACGTCATGACACCAACACAGTACAGAAGGTATTATCCTTCTGCTAATATCATCTCCTCCAGACTTTGAGTTCAGTTTACGTGTAACCCAATCAGAGTGAACAGTTTGGACCAAATGTTCTGAGCTGCTGCATCGTTGTCGTCCATATTCTCTCTCGGTGTTGTTGTCCTCCTTCTACTACGTCTGCTTCTAATCTGCTGTGTTTGTTTACTAATTGTTCTTTATCCATGACACTAAAAGAAGAATGCTAATGCAAAAGGGTGTGTAGCACCACCTAGTGTCTGGGAGTCGAACGTACCTCAGTCAATAATTTGATTCTCTCACCGCACATGTATACTCAGATTTCTGGGAAACTCCAGTTAAATCCTTAGCTCGGTTATTGACAATAGCTCGGTTTAGATGTGCATGTGAACGTAGTGACTGTGACGCTTCTGATGAAGGCTACAGGAAGTAGTTGAAACTAGAAGGTCAGTGATGCCCACACCTGGTCCTGCAGAGCCACTGTCCTGCATGTTTTAGATGGATCCCTCTTCTAACACACCTGATTCAAATGATCGGCCTGTCATCAGCTCTGCAGAAGCCTGAGAACAGTCAGGTGAGCTGGAAGAGGGAACCATCTAAAACATGCAGGACCAGGGCTGGACACCCCTGTAGTTGGTACTGTTGGTTACTGTTTGCTGGAGACTGTGGACACAGATTTGTGTATGTTTAGACAAAACTACATGACTGAAGACAGTCTTTGAAAGTTTGTTGAAAGTCTATATGTGAGTATTTGATCTTCAGGTAAAAGATTTTCTGTCCTGAATCTCACATCATTATAATAATGAGCAAAAAGCACTAGAAATAAAATATGTATAATTCAGAGTTCCTGGGGTACTTGTTATTTGGCTGGGGAAAAAAAAAAAAAAACACTGCTCATCCAGTATCAAACTCAGTCGAGGTGGTGAAGCTCATTAACAATCAACAAACCGAAACTGAACAAGAAATGCCAATTAATGAAGGCAGTAAAAGAATACGTTTGTGGAGCTGCAGTGTACTGATCAATAGTGTCTGAGTAAGAGTTAAAAATGAAGACTGTGTAAATAAAGGATCTAATTCACAGCAAGGAAGTTTCAATATATTTGTCACATTCTAAAACTGCATAGAGAGATATTGAAGACAACTAAAAGGTTTTAGGAAACCCACGTTCCAGAGTCAATGGACCTTTACCAAAACTGGCAGGGGAATAAAGAAAAATGTTGCAGCAATAAGAGTGTTTATAAGAAAAACATCTGAGAGTGTATGATACTGTCTAAATGTCTACATGTTCAGTGGTTAATTTCCTTCTGTGTTGGTTCTGTACACAGACTGCTTCCGAATTCTACTAAGAATAAGTGCTGCTGGGTGGACAGACTGACAGACTGACTGACGGACTAATGGAGTGACAAACTGATTGACTGACATATTGCTGGGGAAGTGTGTGTGTGTGTGTGTGTGTGTGTGTGTGTGTATGTGTGTGTGTGTGTGTGTGTGTGTGTGTGTGTTAAACTTCATTTCAGACTTCAATTTTTGTACTAAATATTGACATTGTTGTGAAATATCTCACATTTTGACGTTACTTTATAGAAATGTGTTTGTAGAAATTTCTAAATTAAAGTTTTGTAAATTCTTGTTTAAAAAAACAAAAACAAAAAAAACATTATATTAATCATGATTGTGCCCAAACATTCACAAAAAACTATTCAAGGTTGTGAAAACTTTTTACAGGCGAGGTTTACGCTCATGTTCAGAATTGTACAAATATATCCCACATATTTTAGTTTTGGGCGGATTTTTAGGAATATTGATATGATATGATATGATATGATATGATATGATATGATATGATATGATATATAGTTTATTGTCATTTCGCACAAACATCATGGATGCTCTGTATAAACAAAATATCGATGCACAGTCAACATGAATAAAAACCTAATTAAAAACAGATTAAATGAATATTAAAATATGAATTTTGCAGCCGACTCAGGCCGACAGTACATTTTAGTGTCAGCTTATTAAGATAACGAAGAGGATTACAAAGAAGAAGATTCCGTTCATAATTTTCATAATTTTAGAGTGAAAACAGACATTGAATGGTCCAAGTTAAACACTGTATGTATGAGTAATATTTAACTTTTTTTTCTTCCTTCCTTTTTTTTTTTCTTTTAAACTCTTAAAGACCCATACATCCACTGGCATCCAAAACCATCTACTGGTGTAAATGTTTACTACCTGTTGATCCATTAATCCTATCAATCCATGTTAAAAAATTGGTGTAAAATACAGTTTTTTTATCTTTTCATGCTCATCAGATATGACCCATTTGGGTGTCCAGAGGCTCCGTAGTTACCGTGGAAACACCATCATCTTCTACAACATTGATTCACCAGTAAAATCCATGGAGTTGGATCAATGACAGTGGATGAAAGCACTTGGTTTAGTTTTAGTTAATAATATATTTTATTGAAAAAAATGCATTTTTCTTTAGTATTCTCTGTTTTTAATATGATAACCCTTAACTTTAATCTGAGCTTTTATGAACATCTACAATCATTGAATTAAATATAGGAAAATAAGTGATTTACACTGAAAAAACAAATACAAAGGATAATATTACAATGATTGGTAATAAAAATAAAAAAAAGAAAAATCAAAGACAAAAAACTATACTGGAAGTGCCACTAAAGTATCAGTGGGTCTTTATGGGTTAAATAAAAGTCCTCATGTTTTAATTCAGGGCAGACAAATGCATGTTCTAAATATGGACGAGGACATATCCCATGTTTCCCCCTGGAGTCCGTTCCAATCCCTACATGCTCTGTGGACACATCGGCCAAATTGCAGGCAGTTAAATGAGTCAGTGGAGTCCTGGAATCATCTCTAAGGAGCTTAGGTGTTTAGAGGGGGGGGGGGAGAAAAATGTGCACTGCAATATAGCTGGTTCTCACCAAGATAAAAAAAAACAAACTTAGATTTAGAAGTGTTAGATAATTTATCTTGTTTTAAGAGTTAATTTCTTATTTCATGTGTTCAGTTTGACATTATAATCTTATTTCTAGATTTAACCATTTGAATTCAAGAAATCCTGTCAAGTCAGATTTTCTTGCTTCATGGACGGATCATTTCACATGTTTTAAGAACCTTTTTCCTCAGATGTTGTGTTTTTATCTTGTTTTTTTCAGTGTGACTGTCAGTTGCTTGTTTACTGCAGTGGAAAAAAGCTAAATATTGTGTATTTTTTAAATTTCTTGTCAAAATATCTCGCCACACTTAAAATACGACATAATCACTGAAAGAGTGACCTTTCACCTTTCACTTCCATCACATGCACAGATGTTTGATTAAACCCTGGAGGCCAAAGCACAAGACTATTGAAGCCACACAGCTGAGCCTGTGGATTATATAAAGTCAAGTACGTTTTTTATAATATTATGGGGTAAATATATTGGATCTATAATGGTATTACTGTTTAACTTGCAAAAATTAAATACAAATGTATACATACATTAGCTAGCTGCTAAGTTAGGTACTAAATGTAAGCTAATTTTCATTTCATTGACCATTTAAAGCAACACTAGATGTTTTTTCTACCTTCAAACTATATTTTCCACATCATTTTGGTGGAACAACAACTCACAGTAGGTTCAGTTCCACTGTGGTCATCACTCTAGAGCCTCTGTGGCTTTCACTGGCACTGCGGAACTTCAGGACACGGGTAGGTATCCCCAAAAAGCTAGAAATTGAATATGATATAGTTTGTGTAATTACCCCCCAATTTCCAGTCAATTGCCATAAATTCCCATAGAAAGTTTCCAATTTGGAATATTCCCAAAATTCCACAGCTTAACTTCTCATGGAAAGTTTCTGGAAATTTATTGGAAATTTTCCGCCCCTTTGCCACCCTAGCAATGCTCCAGCAAAATGTTTTTAAAAATCATCATATCCATTTTTTTTTTCTATTTTTCCTTTATGTAGTGCACCCCTCTGCTGGAACATCCTGTAGGTTATCCACTCACCTGCTCTGCAGCTTCAGTTCCTTGTTAAAGTGTGTCCTTGAGCCGAACACGGGGGAGACACTGCCAAAGAGTGGCCATGGCTAATTTATGTGGAGGTTTTTTTTTTGTGTGTGTGTGTGTTTTTTAAATACTTAGCAGTGATTGAAACCCTGCTCCCCATCTCATATTACCGTTTGCGTTATGGCTTTATGCATCTACACTTGAATTGAGTGTGAAGGCAAAAGATATTTTTAACAAGGCCCTTTGCCTCTCAATTAATCTTCCCCTCTTCCTCCTGCCACGTCCCTCCTTTTTTTCCCCTCCTTTCTTTGTTACCACTCCTCTTCTCGGTGCCCTGTCTCCTCCCCTGCTCTTCTCACTCCTCATGTCTCCCCCCACCCTCCTTCTCCTGCTGGTCCTCCTTTCCCTGCTCCCCTTTTGTTATGTTTTATACTTTCTTTCCCTACATTTTTTTCTCCTTCTCCTCCTCCTCCTCCTCTTCTTCTTCTTCTTCTCAGCCTCCCAGCCCTTCATCTCTAAGTAACCCAGCCTATCTAATTAACTTTCCACTGCCAGGGTTATACATCACTGTGTCTGTCACTTCATAGAAAAATGGGAGGGGAGGGGTTGTGGTGGTGATGGTGATGGTGGTGTGTGTGTGTGTGTGTGGGGGGGGGGGATTATAATTTTTACCTCTTTTCTGTCACCTCTTTCTTTTCCTTTCTGTTTCGTGTATTCTTTTGTCTTACTCTGTTCTTTGTTCATCCATTATCTGTCTCTCTTCCTCTACTTCTCTGGGTCTCTGTCTTTCTCTCTGTCATCCGTGCATAAATAGATGTCTCCCTATTGATGGTGAACAAAAGCATGAAGCAGGGTGAAACAAGGATTGCGGTGTGGGCTTTTGGCGAGGTTTGATACTGTGACAGGCTTGAAAAAGTGTGAGGACTTTGCTTCTCAACCCCGTCACCTTATGGCACACTTGAGCTTTATGCAAAAAGCAAATACTCGGTTGGATTCGTCTGTCAGGATCCTCACCAGAAAGTGTAAATTATCTTTAGAAAAGGATCCAAGTTTTGAATCATAGCCAATAGAAATGGTTGCACATGAAAACACTTGTAATGTGCGGGACTCTTTCACAATTGGAATCATCTTTATTCGCTAAATATGTCAACACGTACAAGGAAAGGAGGCGTAAAACAGCATTTGTAAACTCTGTGCGACAGTGGAACACATTACCAACGGAGTTACTGACAATTAGACTATCACATATTTGGAAAAAAAACAGTTGATCTCAAACCAAACTTGCAGCCACAATGTGATGTAAAGATGTTTAGAGTATGTGTGACGGACCACAGTGGGAACAATAAGAGTGAATGGTTGGTTCTGAATGCATTTTTTTTTATGTTGATGGAGTTATAGAAATGCATTTTATACTGTTTTTTGTATGTTTTAGATTTTTTTAATGCCCGTTCTTTTAATGATGAACACTAGTGCTACAGCCTGGTACGCAACATCTTTCCTGTTTAAGGTTAATGTATATTGTACATTGTTCCTTTCTAAATAAATAAATAAATAAATAAATAAAATGGAAAAAAATGAAATGAATTTGATGCCGGTAGTTGTTGTCTCTAGTAAATTTTATTCCAATATAATAAAAGAAATATAAGGAAAGTAAAATAAGAAAAAAACAACTCTACATATAAACTATATACATAAAGACAGTTATAGTGCATGTTTTTGTGCAGTTGTGTTTCTTTGTGATAATTGTTATTTGTAATAATCAGGATATCCAGAGGGTTGGTGGTTCAAATCCAGCTCTATCCTACTCATGTGACATTGTGTCTTTTTTTTTTTTTATTTAACCTTTATTTAACCAGGAAAAGATCCCATTGAGATTAAAAACCTCTTCTGCGAGGGAGTCCTGACAAAGAGGCAGAATAAAATACAACCCACACTTACAACATACAGTTAAAACATACAGTAATTTACAGGACACGTCAAACTATGGAAAACAGGTGCAAGGCATTGAGTTAGTCTCTAGTACTTTGAGTTTGGATTTAAAAGCATTCAAGGAGATCAATTCAGTCTTTTAGCAACATATTCCATGTTTGAGGAGCAGAGTAGACATAGAAGAAGTAGTAAAGTATCTTAAGTTTCAGTTTCACTTTATGGTGACCCCCCGACCCACGCACCCACCCCTGAACTGAGCCCAGCGTCATCTGTTATTATGGAAGAGAGATGGAAATATAAAAGACAGTTGACGCAAATACACCTGTTTTTACTCTTTTAATCCCTCACTCAATGAGAATCAATAAGGAATTGGATCGATAATGGAATCAGAATTGTTAAATTCTTATCGGTTTCCATCCCTAGCCGTTGGCACAGACTGGCACTGTTCTTCCGTCGCTCAGCCCTGGACCGCTGTGGCCACAGACGTAGTAATGGATCCAATGTAAGCGCTTTAAATACACAAAATACAAAAGCGGTATATACATCCAATCCATTATTACTATAAAGTGACATTAAATATATTTCTGTCCTCAAGAGCACCGCATAATTTTATGAGAACTGTACGTTTAAGATTAATTTGATTACTTTTGACATTCGACATAATTATTTTCAGCTTTATGTCACGAAATCATCATTAAACTTCTCTAAAGACACTCCAACTATGTTTAGTTTTCATTTTACATTTATATGCATCACTTTATCTATTAATTATAAATTCAGTTGTACTGAAAACAACAGTCTCGTTAGTATGCAGCAGTACCCACACAGATAAACAAATACAAGCTATAAAAAAAAAAGCATAAAATAATGATTAATGTGGTAGCGGCAAGATGGATAGAAGCAGAGATAAAGGAACAGGAGTGACAATAACTCAATTTCTTCTTCTTTTATGTTTGTAAGTAGAAATACGTCTTTTTCTTTAGAACTTTCTATCCACCTTTTTAATAAAGAAAAAGTATATAGCCTATTTATTTGTTTTAGAGATATTTAACCTATAAATCAGACGCCTTGGATGCAACAGCCATTTCAGCAGAACAATTCCTAAGCAGCTATTTATTCTATATTTATTATATGACTGAGTCTGACCTCTGACCTTCCATCAGAGCAAAGACAAATTAATCGGTGAGGTTTGTCCAAACTTTTACAACTAGTGAAGACTTGACAGTTTTTCCTTGTGTGTAGGTGAGAGTGTGAGTGGAAAGACTAAGTATATACTGTACAGATTAAACTGACCTGAGTCTACCTTCTCCATCTTTGCTGGACTTTGTTCCGTCGTACGTCTGCAGGTAGAAACAGACTGTAAAGATAGAATCTCTGCCATTTCCGTCGGATTTATGTGCACTCATTTCAGTTTTTCAGTCTTTACAGAAAGCAGCAAAACACAGATTGATGACGTGAGGAAAATATGGCATGAGTTGAAGCCGACGAAAGCTACCCAACTGGAAAAAATCTAAATCTTACAAAGTGTATTTTTCTCATTTCTAGTCAAAATATCTTATCACACTTCAAATAAGGCTTTTTAATGCTAGTAAGGAAATCCATAATGGTCACATGGGTTGAAGAAGACCCCCCTTCCGTTCCTATGTGGAAATCCCTGATGTCAGAAGTTGTGATACTGGTAAAACTAGAATAGTATATTAAAAAAAAGGACTTATATGTTCCTGCAAAAATGGAGGAAGCTACTGGAACTTTTAGGGGTGCGGTAAAATTTGGACTTAAATACATAACATGATGGATATGTGTCACTCTGTTTTCGGTTCTCTGCCTGTTTTTCTTTTCACTCTGATTGTAAAGATTTTTTTTTACTTAAGTCAAGATTTTTTTTTGCTTAATTCAAGCAAAAAAAAAAAAATCTGCCAATAGAACAAGTGAAAATTATCTTGGTAAGATTTCTTGAAATAAGAT
>JAPTYQ010000001.1:14521578-14537565 GCA_029814465.1 Ostorhinchus cyanosoma
TATTTATTTTATAAATTACTATTTCACCCATTTGAATTCCAGGTGACCCCACGTGAGGTCACGACCCCAAGGTTGAAAAACACTGAGCTGCATCACCGCCCCTTTGATTCCGGAACACAGGTCCGCTGTGTAAAAGTCCAGCCTGTCTCACCTCTGTTAATCCTTTACCTGTGGAAATCTGTCAATGCTGGAAAAAAAAAAGGTGGGCGCACCATCTTGCCTTTTTTTCCGGGATTTCTGTGTGAAAGCGACTTTAGTTTTTATGTCTTGACAGTAGTTCATGGTGCGTGTCTGTCTGTGTGGTGTGCCCTTTAAGAGATGTTTTGACTCCGCACGTGCTTTCCTTATATGGAGCAGTAACAAAGGCTGACCGTTAGTTACCTCTGCTGCTGCTGCTCCGCATCGAGCTGCGCTATAAAAGCCTATCGGAGGAAAAAAAAAAAGAGGCAGTTTTCACAGACTCCGACACATAAAGCAGTGGGGACCGTAATATTTTTTTTTTCACCTTTTACTTATTTCGTACCACTGGATTCAATTTATGAGAACAAAAGGAGTGGATATTAGCGCCGTTCAGGATCAAGCTCGGTGAGTTTGTGTCTGTGTTTTGAGTTTTTTTTTTTTTTTTGTGAGTTTCTTTGTTGGTTCAACATAAAGATGTAGTTGTGTTTCTATGTTGCATTGAAGAAAAAAAAAAAGTATACGACTGTTTTTCCTGTCTGGCTTTTCTTTTTGGCTTCTATAGTTTCACGTGATAAACAGAAACAACATTGTCATGATTTTTTTTTTATTTAATTTGAATTTTTTTGGTGATATTTGCTTCTCGAGTTTTTTCGTTTTTTGAGGCACAAGTTGATCTTGAATGGCAATGTGTTGAATGGACATGGTATGTTCATAATAGTGTCTATGTTTAGCTTCAATGACAAGTGCATTTTCTGTTGGATTTTGGAGTATTATCTCACATATCAATATCCCGTTTGACGTCTGTTTTATGCGAATTAAATCAGTCAATAACGTATATTTAATCAAGACTTCCGGTTTGGCTTTGACAAAATAAAATACTTTTTGCAACCTCTACGTTTGGCAGCGATTATAAAGTAAGATAACAGAACTAGAATTTGGAATAAAACCCAGTTTCTACTATTGTGTCTTCTTTTATATAAATCAACAGCGTATTTCATTTTTAAGGGATCAGTAGGAGTTGTTTTAAGCGTCTGCGTGCAAGTCTTTTCGTGGCACATTTTTTGCAGCTTTTATTCTGAATGCACTCTTTTCCTATTGTATAGTGTCGTTTTGCGTGGGTTGACGTGGCTGTGGATGAGCATCTCGGAGCTTTATGACCGACAATAACCTCAGCTGAATGGAACAATGAAACACAAGCACAAAACTCCAATCAGACATTGAATTTTGTTAGGTTATCATGATTTCGACAGTAAAAAAAGAACTACATTTATGACTGTTAATTGTAGCCTTTCCCCCCTTCGTTATGTCGATTTTAATTGGTTTTTTTCTTCTTCTTTGTAACAAGTGTGATGTCAGTGCTGGAGGTGATGGGGTTTATGGTTAGTGTTTTAATGGTTTGTGTGTCTGGAATGATGATGCACCAAAATGCGTTTGCTTGGTTTTTCATCAGTGGCTGCAAGAAAGGGAATTTTTTTTTTCATGAAAACCATCGACGATTTTCCATTCTCACACCAATTAAGTATCCTTCAATTGATCACTTTTTGTGTGCTTGGTGACCAGATCTATCCAGTTGCTTGAAAAAACTATAGAAACCACGGATATACATGTGTGACATAACACGTGAGGACGAATTGATGGTAAACAAGTATAAAAATAAATATATTTATGTGCACCACTAGAGGCGCCCTGGCTCTGCACCATTTGGACTGCTCAACACTCAGCTGGGAACCCGTCTGATCTGTCCACATAATCGCATCTCAGTGATAACCAAAATAAGACTGTTATTGAGGGTAAAATAATCCACTGTGGTCGAAAGGGAATTAACGTTTCAGTGCACTTACGTGAAACAAGAGTAGAACCACGTTTATTCTGTTTAGATGGAGATCAGGTCCTTGAATGTAGCATTGTATAAACATGTGGAGATATTGACGCAAAATGGAGGTGGAGGAGTATGTATTAGAGTTAAACAAGTGAAACTGGGCATTAAAATCGATTGTCAAATTAACCAAAAGAGAAAAAAATAAAATAAAATCTGTTCAGTCAGTGCATGAATGCCAAATGTGTTAATTACATATTTACAAACTCATATATGAGAACATGGAGCATCACAGTCAGGGAATGTAGGTGATGTTTTTTTTTTTCTTTTTGTTTTTTTTCATGTCACTGTGTGCAATAGCATACATTCACTGAACTAGAAATGCAGCTGTAGCATATTTATATAATCAAAGCTCCCTTTAAAAAACAATAAATAAATGAAATTAAATGAAATTAAAGTCAGTTAACCCATAAGGACCCAGTGTGATTTTTATGACTGTTCCTGAATGAATGTTTCTCTCTATTTTGCAATTATGCAAAATCCTCTATTTTCCTATGTTTAACTGACTGATCGTGAAGATGAAAAAACAAAAAAAGCTCAGAGTAAAGTCAAAGATTATTGTATCAAAACAGAAAAAAAAAATTAAGAAAAGGTGACTTTTTCACTAAAATATAGCATTAACTGAACATAAACCAAGTGTGTCCATACACTGTCATTGAACCTATTCCATAGGTTTTACTGGTGAATTATCCAACCAATTAATTACATGTATTGATAGAATTAGTGGATCAACAGTTTAGATCAGTAGATGCGTTTGGTCGACAGTAGGTGTTTGGGTCTTTATGGGTTAAGACTAGTTAAACTTAGTCACTTAAAGAAAACAGATGTGCTACATTGTTAAGTTGTGACAAGGTTCACCGTGATCTTTGTTAAACCCAAAGTTCCTGTTGATTTTATTGCGACATTTCATACATTCCACCGGCTGTATTTAATCATGCCAGTAAGCTTGTAAGCATGTGCAACAAATGAGTTAAGACGAGAAGTGATGGAAACAAAACTCGGAAGGTAAATTATTTGCCATCAGGGTACATGACAATGCTCTCTGTACACAGGAAATTCATATTTATATTTATATACGCGATGCCTTTTGCCATAGAAATGTCAGTTTTAAGCACAGTTTCACTTTTTCTGGTATCATAGGACTGAAGAAATTATCAGAATTTATTAAAACAATTCAGACTTTATTTCTTATGAATAAAAGAAGAGTAGCAGTTAAGGTGTGAACATTTTAAACCATGATACTATTTTATCCGTTAATGTTAAAGGCTGATACTCTTTTTCAGTGTCGTAAACCATGAGCTCCTATAAGTGTCTTAACTGCATTTAGTAAAGATCTATGTGTTCCAGTTTTATTTAACCAAACAAAACACAAATGACTCATCTGTACAAATGTCTTTGTACACTTAGATAGCTGGTATTGGTCAGAACATAAAACACGTCTAAGTACACATCAAAGGTCTTTTGAATACACACAACATAATAAATAGGCACTAAAGACTTTTTGAGAAAGGTTTGAGTGTAATTAAGCAAATATGGCAAACTTATTCACATAGACGGGTGGAAGAAATACAAAATCTGTGTATTTTTATTGTGATTTAATGTAGATGAGGCTAATGTGCTGTCATTTAAAATACACATTTAAAGTAGGCTATATCAAAATAGTATTATGTGCCAAACTGGGGTGAAAGATAGTAATGGTATGATGATAAAGGGATTATAAACAACTTTCACCACTTCCAGACTGTCCACTACCCACTCACCATCACAGTTGACCTTTGGACAGATAAGTCTACATCAAGTAGACCTGAATCTGCAGCCTTTCTCACTCATCACTTGACTTCATTTGCTTCATCTGCCTTGCTGCGTTTGCTGATTTGTTTAAGGTGGATCTGTTGTATTCATTGTTTTGTTGCTGATAATATTTCTCTTCTCTCTTAGTCTTTCTTCTGGCAATTTACTTACTCAAATTTAGTGTTTATCCAATTTTGATCATTTAAAACTGTCATGGCAATGCTTTTTCCCTTCCTACATTCTGGTACAATATTTAATTTCTGAAACCTCCCATATTACTTTTAGCCTGTTGTGACCTGATCCTCTGGTCATCAGAGCTATATTTGGTACGGTTTCATGCTCGTGGTTATGGCCTGTGACTTTTGGAGTTTCAGATCTGATTTCACTTAATTTTTCCTGTTCAGCACTTCTTTTTTTTTTTTTTTAATACTGTTTCCAGTCTCAGGAACAAAGGTGGACTGTGGAGGGTTAGTCAGCTGACAGCAGCTTTTTGACTGTGAGAAACTGTTGGTGGTCTTTTTTTTTTTTTGGAGGGCTGGTGTTGAGGGTTTGCCGTGGTTGACTTGCTTTGTCTTGTTTGTTTCCTAGTGAGGAGCTGGAGTGCGCTCAGTGAGGCTGGAAGACGGCAACATGGCAGTCTCCACTCAGCTGGGTTTACTGCTTTGGAAGAACTTCACCTACCGACGGAGACAGACAGTAAGTAGGAATGTGTCCAACAGCCAGTGCAGGTTATCTGTAGATTTCCAATGAAGTACATTTTTATCAGGCAAAAAAGAAAAAAAAAAGTAAAGCTACTTCATGGTTATCAGTTCTTGAATCTGCCTAAATCCTTGTCTAAGTCACATTTTCATGGTTTGACTCTGAATCAGAGATGACTCTTTCAGTATCAGAGTGAATAATTATGAAGATTTTTTTTTTTACTTTTTACAATGTCGATGTTTCTTTATTAATATGGGTGTATTCAGTGTGCATAAATTACATTTTCAACCCACACTCAAGGAAATAATAGTATTTCCGCCTGACCCACTAGTACTGAAATGTTTTACAGTTTACAAAGTAGTGTGAGTCAAGGATGTAATGATGATACATCTTCATGTCAGCACCATTATCCGGTTGCCATCTTGTGCTGGTTGTTGCCCACACACTCCAAATTATGTAAATAAAATTCAGCTGTGGAGTATACGACATTATTTCTTCATGTCTGAGTGAGGAGCCTTATCTGCATACAATTAGGTCATTTGTCCATCAGAGGGACAGTGTGAGCTCTGGCAGCTTGACTTCCAGGCCAGTTGTTTCCAACAAAGACATACATTTTCTAAGACAGTGTCTGTATTCTTTGTCTCTGTGCTGCATGTCTGGGCAGCTGAGGCTGAGAGACCATATGGAACAGATGGACAGCCACATAGTCCTCTGAACCCAGCAGACCTCTTTCTGTGTCTCCCTTATTAACCCATATACTTTAACCAGACTTGTGGTGGGATTACTGTTTCCACTGTAAAACAGCTGACAGCCCACATAAACACTATCTATGATGTGGAGAATACTTAAACTGAACTCAAAGTACACTACAAAGCAAATAATCGTCAGAGTTTTGGATTGATTAAATCATGGGTTTTATTTCACAGGAATGTTCAATATTCTCTTATGGACTTGTGTTAATCTTTTCTTTGTCTTTGTCTTTGTCTCTCTTATTCAGATTCAGTTGTTGATTGAGATTATCTGGCCACTGTTCATCTTCTTTATCCTGATCTCAGTCAGAATTCACTATCCACCCTACGAGCAACATGAATGTAAGCAGAAATTCTAGAATTCACAATGTATTTTTTGTAACTTCTGTAATGTATTTGCCTTTTTGTGCTTCTCGGATGATCAACATCTTAGTCCAAGGTTTTCTTGTTGTTGTCACGGACAAACTGTTCGACCTGTCAATATTTGTCCTGTGAAACTGTCATAGGAACTTTAGCCCCCAGAAAAGGAGAATTATAGTGTCATTCATCAGCAGAGCTAATTTCACAACTTTGACCACATTTCAACACGATCAGATTATCACTGGTTGAAAGCACACAAATTCTGTCAACAAGTCAAATGACTCTTTCACTTTTGTATGTCAAGTACTGCCTATAGCAAACTTCATTTCAGACAGTTTTTGCAGCAGTATTTATTTGGTTGAAAACCTTTAGATTAAGGTCTTGTTTATTGGAGTCAGAAATAGGCTTCATATTGTAAGCGGTTTACAATAAGTTGATTAAATAGAGTTTTGCAAAAGCCAGGGTGGCTTTATACCCGTACACATACACACTTAGGTGCCCTTTCCTTTTAACAAAGCAATTAGGATTATATCTTTTTTTCTTTTGAAAAGCCCATATGGTTGTTTTGTTTCTCACAAAATCGTTCCCCATTTTTGGAAAGAGAGTCCTGAGATTATGACTGTATGTATTTTATGTTATACCGTCATCCTGAACTTTCAACCAATAAACTTCAACAAAAGTAGGTTAATTTTAACATAAGTGCTTATCTTTCACAGTGTGATAGCTGACTGACCTTAGAAAGCTGTAACAGTTGCTGTATTGTTAGCTGATAAGAATGAAAACAATCGTAAAACCCATTTCAAAGGCAGCTACTGTCGGCAGCTCAGACTCGTCATGGTAGCTGTGACGTTTGGGTTATAGTCTGCCTGGGTGGCGCGTGGGAAGGTGAGAAATGGTCAAAAGTTTCCATTTCAGTTCCTTTACTGAGTACTGCTTTTTGGACAGACTCTGACTTGCCCTACAGACTACAGTAACAATAAGGGCTTATATTTGTGGTTCATTGGCTACGTTTACATGATGTTTTTTAATTCCGAATTATTTATTCTGAATAAAATAATTAAGAATTAAAGCAATTTCCTTCGTGTTTCCATGGAAATGCTTCAGTTAATTCTGCTTTAAGAGCTGGAGTTACAGAGCGTTCTGATTGGACAGAACGCACACGTGACGTCGTGATGTCTACCGGAAGAAAACAATGGCGTCCACTTCCTGTTTCTTTGCGTTTCAACTAGCAACATGGAAGACCAGATACTACATGTGATTTTTGCATTTATTTTTGTAATAATTATGAAGCAGCAGCTTGTACGAATCAACAGACTAATTCATTTTGATTGTCTGAAGAAGAAAAGGATGTTAGAACCAAAAACAGCAGCAGAAGAGCTCAATTTGGCAGCATGGAAAAGTGCATCATTGCAACAGGACAAGACAATGAGCATGTGCAGAATGACCAGAATAATGTTAAAGTGGAATAAACCGTTTACATGTCCGAGATATTATTTAATTCGGAATTTAGAGAGAAATTAACCAGTGACTTTATTTGGAATTAAGTTTAATTCAGAATAGTCATTTTCAACCGGAATTAGGTATTTACATGGTCATCTTAAAGCGGGACTAACCTTTATTCTGAATTAAACAGGAATAAAAACTCTCATGTAAACAGGCCCATTGACATCATAGGTGTTAATCTATTGTATGGTGCTGATATCCAGTATTGTTCTGCGTTAACCTTTCAGGCCACTTTCCTAACAAGGCCATGCCCTCAGCTGGCACTCTGCCCTGGGTACAAGGTATCATCTGCAACGCCAACAACCCCTGCTTTCGCTCCTCAACACCTGGAGAGAGTCCAGGGGTGGTGGGAAACTTCAATGACTCTATGTGAGTAACATGCTAATTCAGTTTGTTTTCCATAAGTCTGTTAATAAAATTATTAATTTATACTAAATGAAGTTGAATGCTACTGAATGATTCTATGTCTTCACCACTCATTCACAAATTGATTTCCCTACGAGACTTTCACTGAGCAGAAATCCCCGCAGACTGTGATTTCTGCTGGATCACGTCCCACAGTGTCTCTAATTTTGCGTCTGTCTTGTCTCCCACCAGAATCTCCCGTCTTTTCACTGACGCTAAGAAGATCCTGCTGTACACTCAGAATGATAAGAGCTACGAGGGCTACAAGGGGCTGCTCAGGGCTCTCAGGAAACTGCAGAAAAACACAGCTCGTAAGGAAACACTTAAATTATCCGATTTTTCTGGTCTGATGAGTTTTTGGATGTCTGCTGAAATGACGCACTTGGTCATTCATTCAGATGTCTTTCTTCCTGTCTGACAATTTACACAAAATGCTTTTATAGATATGATGATAACCTTGAGCGACCCACACCTCCATTTTACTCACATATTACCGTCAATCTATTTGTTACAGCTTTGGGAAAACTTTGTAGTGATCATTAGTTAGTGGTTTCAGTGAAGCCAACGTAGTTTTGACATGAACCAAAAACCTCCCTGGAGCTGTTTATCATTTCATCTCCTACTGAAATGGTGGCCTCACAAAATGGAGGTAGTTTCTCTTTTTAAACATATTCATTCAAGCTACTGCTGCATTTGAGTAACAGTTTTATTATATTTCAAGGTAAAAACAACTAACAATTGCTGTTTGCGTGCCTCTTTTTAGAATAAAAAGGGTTGTTTTCGACTCAGTACAACATGAATGAAGCACATCACCAAACAGATATAGTCGTTTTGTTCAGATGAAGTTCCCCCTGAGCCTCATTGCAGGGGCGTGGCCTTTCCCTTCCTTATCTTTGGCGGCCAGCAGTCCCCCAGACATCAGTGTGTGTTACAGTTCTTTGCCCCTGTTATTGCGTGCCAGTAGGAGTGATACCAATTCTTTCAATCACAGCATAGATCTGGTAGCAACATTCTACATTTTTAAACCTAATCCTGGCTACACTATTGTCACGTCCAGAGAACACATGACAGGTGTGTTCTGTCACTGATACAGCCCCTGCTGCAGTTTGAACAGTTAATTTGGGGGGAAAAGGGAAAGAGTGGGCGAGAGACAGAGAGAAAGAGTCATCATTACCTTGGCTGTTCTGGAGCAGAGGAAGGTCATAATTTTAAAATAACATCTTATTGAGGGCTACACTGTGCTGAGTCATTTAAAGCGACCTGAAAATAAGAAAGAGTGCAGTGTTGACACCTGCAGCTGAACAGAACTCTTACTAACACTAAAAATAATCTTTGCTCTGAAAAAAAAAAAATCCAGCTGGGCGTCCTTTATTTTAACATAGAACCAATGCTACCAAAAAAATCTGGGATTCCTCACTTTGTGTACAGAAAGACCTAGACAAAGGGGAAAAAACTTGCCATGGTGTAAAAACTTAATACTGTGTAAACTGGTGCATAAAGTTAAGCAACGGCAAAGCAAGGATGTAATTACTAACCTCAGTCTCATTAGTCCTTTTGCTTTTTTAAGATTTTTTTTAAAATTTTTTGCCATTACAGAGCTTTAACAACACTTCACTGATACACACATGATAATCATTAGCCATTCGGTTTCTATAAATAAACACATATTATCTAGGTTTTACATGTGACACCAATGTGAGGCCATATTGAGCCAGTCAACAATTAGAAATTGTGCAACAAACCAGAACAATCAAGGTTTTTGTTGTTTTGCCACTGTCTGCACTATTAGCCCAGAGGTACACATGTTATGCAATGAGCCTGTAAAGCTTTGCCTGACCTGAAAAAGGAAAGAGATTACACATAGGAGAAAATTAAAAGAAAATATGCTTTGTTTATTCGTATGTGTGTGTGTATATAATCAATGATCAATGCTGTGTTATTCTTTTGTCTTCAGTCTCTGAATAGTAGACAGGATGTAGGATGCAATAGTTACAGATGGTCATCTTTCTGTCGGTGGGGTCAGTCTATCGATGACTTGTTTTAACTCTCATGAACAAAGCATGTTAGGCTGTTTTATCATTTTAATGTGGCAGCTGTGCACTCTATCATAATTGATTTTTTTTTTTTATGCACAGTAATCTGACAGAGCCCGGTCCTCCCTGATTTGTTTGTGATCTTTACGAGAGAATCCACTGATGTAAAGGACAGTCATGTGTAATGCAGGAGAAAGCAAACAGAGCACTGCTGCAGAGTGACGCTATAGGAATAACAGCATGGATCAAAGAGCTGCGAGGGGAGGGGCTCACGTGTCGCTTAATAATTCAGCAACTGGCAGGGGTCAGAAAATGAGATTTACCCTGATAAGGATGGGGAATGGGGAAGGGTCAGGGAGTGGAATCAGCTTATTTGGAGTTAATATCTTTGAAGATGTCTTTCTGTGAAATTTTGAGAACAGAAAGTATATTATATTGGACATGCAAGTACATAAGGGATAAACATATGATTTGATCAATATCAGGTTATTTAATTTATGCCATTAGCTATCGTCTGACCTGTCTTTTTTACAAAAGTGGACTTGCGAAATCAAGAAAAAACATTTTCCATGTTTGGCATTTCCCTATCTCAGTACCTCATTTGCGTGGCTAGTTTGAAGGTCTACATATTACCTGTAAAAGTGACACTTTTGGATATCACTCTACTGCTTTTACTCATGACTGTCGTTACTATGGGAGTTTGCACAATGAGGAAACTCAGTAACTACTTTATTTCTTTATAGCTAACTCAACTGTTAACACAAAAGTCTTAAAAACACTTAAAATGCCCACTTGAAGAAATGATGACCAGTCAAATTGACATATTTCAGTTGTTCTGTTCCAAATCTTCTGACATAGAAAAGTATCTCTCAGCAGTCAGATATCCTCCAACAACTGCTCCTCAGTCACACTGTAGGAAATCAGAATTTAGCAGACCACCCACTGTGGAGCCATCTGTATGTTGATGCTCCAGTAGTCTTTTAATAATTTTCAGCTTTTATACAAGCCTTATTAAGCTTGTTGTCCAGGCTGTGGTATATTTCTGCTTCCACTGATCACAACCTGTTCATGAACCAATTTGACCAGTGATGGACTGGCTGGCAAAGGCTATGATGTAATTGAAACTCGTAGGCATTACCCAGAGCATGTACTGAAGTAGGGCCTGGCCTTCTGTCCAACTGGCTCCAGCATCGATGAAAACACCAACAAACACTGATAAGAGTCGTTACTTCTTATGTTGTCTTGCCTCAGAGCACTTAAGGAGCGCAAATACAAATATACGTACACACAGATAAGAAAAAGGAAGTGAAATGCACATATGCATCTTTGCTGACTATTGGACAGCAGTAATAGATTTTCCATTTTAACAAGGTTAAACTATCCACTGTTATCTGTTCTCAAGAGTCTATGGATGTAGGTCACCCTGGGAGCTGTAACCTTCTACTGGGACTCTGATTATACCTTATTAGTACTCCCTAGTTGTTCACCACTGGGATTTGAGGTCACATACATGCAAACAGAGGCACAGGTGCACAAGTGAAAAAACATGAAGAGAGGCATGAGGATAGTGAGAATTGTAGGGCTGAATGTGTGTGCGTTTGAAAAGCGGACACCCTAACTCTAAAATAGCCCACATTTTGGTGCACGGCCACACAGGGTTCTATGAGAAAGCAACATGTGCTCACTCACCACAGAGAAACACACTGTTCTCTTTCATTTCCTCTCAAGGGAGGTTTAGTGCACTGGAAGCAAAGTGTTTCCTGTTTGTCTGTCATGTTAAATCTAAAAAAACAAAGTAGATAAAGATTTACTCGAGATGAAGGCAAAGGAAGGGGAAGGGAGAGGAATACGTGTTGAACTAACCATCATGGCATCCAGAGTTTACATTAGAATCCCTTAGATCACAGTCAAATGTGGTCTTGAATTGATTGCAACTATCGTTAGTTTAAATAAACTAGGAAAGTAAAGGAACATGTCACCTCTGTGCTTAAGATGTAATGAGTTAAGTTGGAAGTGTCAGGCCATGCTAATATAAAAGCTAAAATTATATAACAGACAGACACAGATCTGTTAGTACCTAAAATAACACTGTACACTAGCACCCTGTGGGTTGGGTTGTATATAATATGCGATTCCTCTTATCTAATTTCACCCACGGTCATCATTATTATAAGTGAATTCCTCAGGGAAAATAATCTGTAAAAAGTCATTCAAGTGAATAAAAGTAGGTAAAAGGTCAGGTGCAGCAAGGAGGAGGTTGACAAATGTGGAAGATAGAGCTCGACAGGATGTGGACTAAAGTTGAATGTCCTGTAGTAACCCCAGCTGAGTCTGAAAGTCTGAGCTAAGAAAAAGAGCAGTGTGTGTCCAACCGCAAGCTGACTCAAGCCAGTTTCAGAAATGGGTTGACTTCTTTGGAATGTGGTGAAAGTACAAGAAGAGCCTAAGAGCCGAAAGGACATTTTTCCCAGTGGAGTCCATGAATTACAAATGTATTACACTGTTTAAAAATCATGTCTGTCTCTGAAATGATCCGATGTACTCTCTGGATAAGCCACATGTCACGGTTACATCAGTATCAACATCCAAACTAAAACTCCTTATGTTCTATTCGGCTGTTGTTTATGTTTTATGGTTGAAATCAGACTTCTTTGTTGTTTCTCCCAGGTTTCAAGCTGAAAGACTTCTTGAGAGACAATGAGACCCTCTCCCATTTCCTTCACCACAATGCCTCACTTCCTCATCACGCGCTGAAACAGATTGTGGAAGCTGATGTCAATCTGGAGAAGGTATTGCATTTTACTTCTCTTCCTTTCTTTTTCTCTTCTCCTTTACATATCATCTGCTTTCAATAAAAAACAGCCCTTTTGAACACACACCTCCTCATACAGCATTTCATAGTACCCATCCTCCTCCTTTGGCATTTTTTCCACATTTCATTGAATAAATCCATCGAAAATAGAAATGTATTGTAAATTATTGCAGAGTTTTGCGGGCTGCTCATTTTGCAGCACTATCAATGCAGTATATTATTATTATACAGCATACAGCCTTCTGACCTTGCTTTGACAGTGTCTGCTGTGGCACAGCTAAGCCCTTAATACCACGTAGAAAAATCAGTGTGGGTGGGGTTATGTGGGTGTAAAGGCTGATGGCACCAAAAACCTTTCCCATTGTTTTTCAGGTTTAATTCTTCTATTCAGTTTATCCTTCCCATGTTCATTTTTCAGATGTATTACAATTTGATGTCATCAATTCTAAAAAAAAACAAACAAAAAAACCCCCCTGTTTTTTCCTCTCTTCCTGTTCTGAATATTTTTCAGCATCATCTATACTCACCCACATTAAAAACAGAGACATCTTCTGCTCTTTTTTAAAGTTTGTTTTGGAATGAAGTATCACATATATTGAGTCATTAAGCTTCTCTACCCCAACAACAGCTTCCCACCCGATCCATCACATCATCCTTCGCTGCTGTTGGAGGGTTACGATCACATGACTGCTCCTCCTCTGCCTCCTCCCTCTCCCCATTTCTCCTCCTCACGTGCAGAGACAGTGGCTTAAAGACAAATTCACATTACACCATCACATTGTCAGCCTTTTTTCTCCCCAGAAATCTATTGTATTGATTAGTAAGAATGTCCATCAGTCTAGGAAGCTCATTGAAAACATTATTTCAGGTGTGGTGTGTGTTTTTTCTGTAATACAAAGCACAACAATAAACACACAAATACAAACAATACAAATATTTGCTGCAAAAATATGTTTTGAATGGTCCTTTATGTAGTTAGTGTGATTTCCAATCCCCCAAACCCACTCTTATAAGCCCTGATGTTTTTTCCAGTGAAAAGATTACTGGCCGTAGCAGTGTGTGTGTGTGTGTGTGTGTGTGTGTGTGTGTGTGTGTGTGTGTGTGTGTGTGTGTGTGTGTGTATGTGTTGTCAGATACACATGACGGCATAACACTGACTGGTCAAGGACATTTGGAAGATAAGTCCGAATGCTCCTCTCCTCTTTCTCGTCTCTGACTCTTTCAGAGAAAACAGAGTGTCTGTTCAGTTCTTCAATACCCTGATATACCAGAAAAGGACATTTTGTTGCTGCGTCTTCACAGCCTCAGATGTGCTTGTCCTTCCAAGTAATATTAAACATATTAAACAGGAACACTTTTTTTGTTAATATAAATATTTCTGTTCACCAGTCCATCTCAGTATTCATGTCCTTAAGAAAACAAATGATACCCTCATTATGTTGAGCATCTTCTTAAACAATAGGCTTCTTTGGCTGAGATATAATTTACTGTAGATGGTAGGGAATCAGTTCTTGGTCCAGGAAGAGGAGCATTTTTCAACTGACATATTATTATATAAAGGATATTTATTAATCCCAGATGAGTCTGTTGGAGTAGAGTTTTGTTTGGATTCGAATGCTTGTCTAAAAGCCTTTCTGAAGATGTCCTTGGCAAACTCCTGCTCTGACATTCGTCACATTTTTTCAGTAACTCTCTTCAAATGTAGCTGTTTTATTATCATGATCATTTTTACAGGAAATTGTGGAAATTGTTTCTTTTATTCCCCCCCTTTTTTTTTTTACTTTTTGGATCAACTGTGTATTTTTTTCCCTCTGTATAGGTGCTCACTAAAGGTTTTGGCTTTCATCTGAGAGACCTCTGTAACACCACTCCACTGGAGGAGTTTGTGCACATTGCCGACCGCAACGTGTCTCATTTGACACAAGAAATCATTTGCAAGTCCTCCAGTGACTGGCTAAACAAGGCCCAGAACCACTTCCTCTCCAACTTGGACTTCCTCAAACCAATTCGGGTAAGTTTAGCCATGGTGGGTCAGTAGCCACTTTTCCATTGACCCTCAACTATCACAAACATAACTTGCGCATAAAAATTCACCTAATGGAAAACCACAATTTCAACAAAACTCTTGTTTTTTGATTAAAAGTTTTTGTGCTGGCAAGAGGTGGTTTTTCAGGCGTTGCAAAATTGGTATATTACGCAAAACTGCAATGGAAAGACCTTTAACCATAAACTTCTAAATGTTCTCAGTATAATCCTAATCGCCAGCCAGCAGCCCTATTGTTAAAAAAACAACGGAGCCTCTCTCCTTCACGTCACCAGAAACTATTAATATTTTGTCTGTAAACATTTTTTTCCTGTCGGGCATTCAGAGAACCGGTACTCCCTTTAAATATAAACAGCATCATTGTGAACAGGACAGCACACAGAAAGAAACACACGCATATCTGTAAAGTGTGGGTGTTTTCCTTTATGGAGACAAGAGGTCATTAGTTATTTGTACATAAAAAAAAAAAAACCCCAACATTGACCAATTCAATGCAATGTGACAGTGAGGCTATACAATCAAAAACAGACCATGACCCCGACAACTGCTTTCTCACGTGTTTTCTATCGTTTCTCCACACATCCTCCCTACCCCCTTTCCTGGTACAGTAATACCTACTGCCTGCATATTCTCCCCTTTCGCCTAAAAGCCCCCCCCCCCTTCCTAAAAACTGTGAGTCATGTTGTAAAAGAACAGTAAGAGGTGAACAAAATATTCTGCAACTGTCATTTTTTTTTTTGGGAGATTAATGAAATGAGGTATAAACCGATTTTTTCATTCCTTTTTTTTTTTTTTTTTTTTTTTTACAAGAAATTATGAATACAGTCATCATTCTATAAGTTAAACCGCGTTTTTCGAACTCATGTAAGTTTTTTTGGGCAGAACTGATTCATCCATTTCTACATCCTGTATTTCACAGAACTCAGTGTCCCAAATTTTAACCGTTTTCATGCAATAGGGAAAACTTCTAACGTAATACTGCCACATTCAAGGTTAAGAACTCTTGCCCAATGCAGTTTTCTGACATTGCTGACTTTTAGCGTGGGAGTATGTGTGTTTAAGAGAAAGACGGGTTCGATAGTCATCAAATGAGAGCCAAGTGAGCTGCTCTGTCTTTTTTTCCAGATGGCTGCTCTGTCTTCAGCAACACCTGTGCTTTATCAAATGTCAGACATTCCAGCAGCTGACAAAGTAGTGTGATAGATGGCACGCATACAGAACAACTTGAGTGACAGTAACATACTCTTGGGGTTAAAACCACACTGACCTGTTGTTCTTTCTCGGCGCCCCTCTCTCCTGACCTTTAACCTATTTACTGCCGATCTTTTTTTTTTTTTTTAACTCCGTTTGACCACAGCCTTTTTCTTTCTGTCATGAGATTCTTCCGACTATTATATTATGTCACACCACATGATGGGAAACTGAAATTATACCTGTAAAGCAGGGGTGTCAAACTCATTTTAGTTCAGGGGCCACATTCAGCCCAATATGATCTCAAATGGGCCGAACCAGTCAAATAATAACAGTGAAAAAAA
>JAPTYQ010000001.1:14736247-14748039 GCA_029814465.1 Ostorhinchus cyanosoma
AGATGGAACATTGGTTGTGATTAGTGCCTTGGATATGTTGAAGATTAGCAACAAAATTGATTTGATTGAATCAGTATTTTTTCTGTAGTGTCAGGCACTCCCTCTGGTTGCCCAGATGGACAAAATTGCCGTTGACTTCCATTATAACCACATTTTGGAATCTCACTGCCATTACGCTATATAACCACATTCTCTAGTGTCAACATTTTATTTTGATGAAAACTAGTGATATTTGACCTTTTTAGTGTATTCCACCAATGTCAACCATTTTCCCATTGTTGTCAAATTTGAAACTGAAATATCCTGTAATATGTGTAGTGTGTGTAGCAGATGAATGGATTGAGTGTGTTTTTTTATTTATTTGTTTGAGGTTGACCCCTCTGCATCCTTTTGTCCACTTCATTTTTATCCATGTCTTCAGTGCTTTGGTTCTGTTCATTGTGGATCCTCCTGAGATCAGGCAGAGAAACAACCCCTGTGCATCTACCAGCTGCAATGGTGGTAGAGACACAGACCACTGTTTATGTCTTCACAGAAACAGTTGTATAGTGTGATGACAGTGAGATTCAAAAATGTGGTTATAATGGAAGTCAAAGTGGTATCTTTGTAGTCTTTCTGACACTACAGAAAAAATACAAACCCAGTCAAATCTATTTTGTTGCTAATCTTTGAAATCATCAAGGCTCTGATCACCACTAATCTTCCATCCCCTGCTATTATATGGAAAATATTAACATTTCTGTGTTTTTTTAGTCCAATGCCCTAAAGGGTTCGATGGACTATTGGCCTCAGTTGGAGTCTGTCCATAAACAATTTTTCAACAATCCTCTGTGACACTGTCAGTCAGAATGACTGGATATTTGTCGTGGAACATCTTTGAGGTAATTACTACCAAGTTTGTTAAAAAAAACTGGGTTTTGATATTTTGATTTTTTATGAAGTTTTGGAAGTTTTTAAATCCCCATTGGTTTATAATGGGACACATTTCAAAGGGCTATCACTTGAAAACAGTTGAAAATATTGATAGAATTACTATTGGCAATAGATAGGAAGTCACATATGGGCTTTCATTTGGTGCTATGAGCTTTGACCCTGACTGACCTTGAAAGGTCAAATGAATGAATAAATATGCTGATGACTACAGAACCCCTGGTCCTATTTTTTGTTGTATATCACTCCGAATTCAAATAACTAGGCTGACATTAAAATCCTGGAAATTGTTGAATGAGAAAGGCTGAAGTTGTCTGAGAGATTATTTATATACTTAGATCGATCGATAGATATAGATGTATGATGATTTTATAGCAGTTTTTTTTGTGTGTGTGTGTGTGTGTGTGTGTAGATTTTTGCCAAAAAAGGTAACCAGAGGATGGTAAATTTGACCACAGTAAATCACATTACACCAACAGATTACACCCAAGGAGAGTTGGTAGATCCGAATATGAAATGTTAGAAAAGCAAAATTCATCTACTGTGTAGTCCAGCTCATGCAAAGTTTGGCAAATTATCATTTACTAATCATAAATTTATTCATATATTTCAGTACCTTAAATTACTTTATGCAGCCATGTTTGGTAATATATCTCACTGATTTATTTATTCAGGTTTAGGTTTTGAGTTTCGGTGGGATCACAATAAAATGTCATCTTATTCTTGTTATGAATGAATGAATGTCATGATCATGCAATGTGAATGATTCTGTTACATAATGAAAAAACCATTGAGACTTCATCAACAATACAAAACGGTTCAGCTTCAACTTCCATTTCTACATTCTAATGCTAAGGAATATAATTTAATGAGAAAGTATACAATTACTACAGCACTCTATGGCTATTGTTGTTCCACGTGTTGCAATGTCAGCATTACGTTTCCTTCATACCTGCAGGATATGGACTGATAATACATAAGTAGTTTAGAATCAAAGTGTGTGCTAGCAGGTGCCACCTTCAACCAGGTGAGTGTTTGCTTGTCACCTGAGCCCTGTCAGGCAGTCAGTTGTGTTAATAATTTACCAGTGTGACATTATGCACAGGGCTGAATGCACAACTGTTACTAGGGTGTTTCCCCAAAATAATGTGATTCTTACAGCATGTTGATAAGTATTTGACATGTAATTTGTCAAAAAAAAAAAAATCTCAAGATGTGATGAAACTTGAGCTTGGTCAGTTTACTTACATAAAATGTGTATGTGTATTCTCAGCTCTACAGATCAGCACTATTATTCACAATATGAAACATGAAACCTAATGTATTAGGCAGGAAAATGTAGGATTTGATAAATACTCTACAGTAACATGTGAGGATGATAGTTGTAGTATAGGCTACTTAAAATTATTCAGGGCCCAAGAATGTCACGTAGTCATCGACTATCACATAAATCCGGACTGCGGTTTTTTTCCCTTACATCTCTTGACAGCAGGTCATGGGACCCGTATGGAGGAGGATTTCAAAGATTTCATTGGTCCAATTTTGAAGCAGCTACTATTTTATTGGGTATCTGACCTGTCAGTCACTTGTAGTGTTTTCTCATTGGCTACTTATCTATTTCCGCTTCGCTAGCTTTTACTGTTTTTTTCGTCCTTCTTCCCGTTGCTTGCTAATCGGTCTCGGTCAACCGCTACACCTGCCCACCGTCTCTGATATTTATACCCCCTAAAAAACTCAAAATATGGATGATTTTGACATGCTCAACGCGCCCGCTGCTGGAAACGGTGTTGGCTCGGAAGAGGACCCAGCAGCGGCGTTCTTGGCCCAGCAGGAAAGCGAAATAGCGGGGATTGAAAACGACGAAGGCTTCAGCATCCTGGACAGTGGAGAGGTCCCCTCATCGCTGGGAGACTCCAACGGTGGGTGACTGTTGTTATTTCACCTCAAATTAACATCGTCCTCCCTGTTAGCCTCGGTCTTACTGGTTTTAGTTTGTTGTAGAAACATTATGTCTCATATTCACACTGAGGTCGATGCTTTTTTGGCTATTCAAGCTAACGTTAGCCGGGTTAGCTTTTAGCCAAGTAGTCTAAGCGAGCTGTAATATTAGCTAACATTTGACAGCGGTAGGGGTAGGTACCTTCAATTGGTAGATTTACAGAAACGCAAAGAATGAGAAATAAAACCGGCTAATGTTGTCAATGCGAGGAACACTGTCTTTGCTATGACTTTAAAATGAATGAGACTGTCACCATCATCAGTGCCTTTCATGGACGTAACGGTTTTTACCTGCTGACAGACAGTGGTTCTGCAACAGAGAAAACACCATAGAGGAGTTGAGTGACCTTTGGCCCTGAGAGACTCATTTCCTTCAAGCTAAAGCCTTATTGTAATTGAGCAACTGCAGTTTATAAGAAGTGCTGAGGTGTCATATTTGAAATGCTAGTATTTTTTTCCTTTTTTTTTTTTTTTATCAACGTGTCTGTGTGCTTCTAACAGCCAGTTGTGTTCTTTTCAGATGGTGCTGTGAATGGAGATCTACATGGGGTAATGCTTGATTGATTGTGTCCGTTTTTTCTTGTGTAGTATATCCTATGTTATGTGTATGTGTGTACACCAAAATACATGCCAAGATGTCTTTCCACAGATATTGCTACACTACTGCCCCATCAAAAACACAAATGGGAAAAAAACAATGTCCAGTAGTTATTGAAGTAATTAAACAATTCAAGCACATTCTTAAAAAGTAAATTGGATGGTGGATCCATCTAAAATGAGTACTTAACACTGTAGCAGTGATTTAGCCTAAGTGCCAGCCTCAAAATTTTCAGTATCTGCCTGTTTCAGCTTCCTTTTTCCTTTCCTATCATTGCGACAGTACTGGCTTTTGCAATATCAGGACTATTTTCCTGGCAGTAAGAAAAGCTTAGCAGATAAAGCCTAAAAAGGAAGACATTTTGTTACAGTTAAGTCTTGCAAACAGGCTTAATGGGTACATACACTGTATGGATAGTGGAATTAGGACAAGAAACTGCTGTATCTGGTTCTAGTTCTACCATTAAGTCTCCTTTTAATTTGCCAGATTTAATGATGCAAAAAAGATTCATATTGTTGAAAAGATTGACATTTTTACCCGAATGATTGTAATTGTAATTGATATTTTTTTCTACAAACTGACACATTACTTTTACCTATCGCATCATAATTTATTACTTCTCAGGAAAGTAACGGTCCATCAGATGCCTATGCAGCAATCTCTAACGCAGACCGACTGCAGGCTGAACCTGAGAGCCTACGCAAATGGAGGGAGGAGCAGAGAGACAGACTGGAGATGCTAGGTAAAGAAACGGCTCTTTTGTGTGGTTTTGTCATCATTGTTCGTCTGCTCTTTGTCTTCTCATCATCTCCTTAATGTTCCTGTCCTCCTTGCTCTCCCTCCTCAGATGCAAACTCTCGCCAGCAGGAATCAGAGTGGAAAGACAAAGCCAAGGTGGAGCTGGAGGAATGGCATGCCAGGCAGAACGAGCAGCTGGAGAAAACCAAAGCCAACAACAGGTACTGGCATCACAGAGGGTTAGAAACGGGATCAAAAAGAGTTGTTGTTAACTATGAAGGACAATAGCCATCCACTGTATGCCTTGAATAAAAGGTTTAGCTCATTAGCTCCTTGTAGTGGTGCCGTGGCACACCTTGTAATACTTAACTGTTACTAGGCCCCAAGTCCTCTAGTTAATAGTTTATTAATCATCACTCATAATATTGAGTCGAAGGCTGGCATAGATGGTGTGTTTTTGGTCATTTTAGGGTTCACACAAGCCCTTTTCATACAAAGCTTTCAACAACTACTATATTGTGTTTTGACTATAATTGCACACATTCCACCTCTGTTTCAGTAAATAGCAGTAACTCAATAAATGACCAACAAGTGTGTGCCAGATTGAGCTGTATTTGTTCTATCCACTAACAACTGACTAGCTTGCTGGGTTTGCAACATATGTCCTAACTGGCTGCAGATATTGAGGTACCATCCGCACGATTCCTGCACTGGACAGCACATTTGGTTTCCTGTTATTTTCACTGCAGCCCTGTGGATCATGACAGATTTCATTGTGGCCATACGAGGAAATGTAAAATCACCAGAGCAAAAGTACATATTCAAACCAGATCAGCCAATCTTCTGATAAAATATATGACATTATAATGGCATATTCAAATGGGCCTTCTGAAGTATTTGAGCCAATTCACTTTTTTGGCATGTCATGAAAACAGAATGGCTGGTATAGTTTTGCTGGGTAGTCATCACTGAATACGGAGGAATAGGTTCAATTGCCTTGGTTTGTAGCTCCATTTCTCCTCCTGTGTAATGTATCCATGAAGTCTAATTAATAATAAACTACCAGCAGTCCTGGGTCACTACCCATCTGTCTGGACTGTGTTTGAAAAAGCCTCATGTCTGCAATGTCAGCTGTTCTTTTTTTTGTTTTTTGGTAGTTTTTCAAGAATTGGACCTGTTGCTATTGTGTTTCAGTAACTTAATATATCAGCCTTTTTTCCAACTAATCCACTAATTGTCTTGTTTATGAAATATGTCTTCATCTCCTTAAGTTAATACATGTCACAAACAGCTGAGAATTTCCTAAACGCCGCATTCACGGGTCCCTCCTGAGCCTTTGATTATATGCCTGAGCTTATTACTGTTTGGTAACCTATACTGCTTGTGTTTCCATCCTCTTCTCCCTTTTACCGCTGTCTCTCTTTTCTCCTGCCTTCTTGCTGCTCTGTCGTTTGGGTGGATGTTTGTCCAGGGTGCTGGATGAAGACTTCTACAAGCAGCCCTTCTCTGAGCTCATTGGTTATGTGTATGTTGCTCCAACTAACATCCTCCTTTTTCTTTTTGTTTTTCTCCATTGTCATCAGTTCCAAGCATCAAACCACTGACTTCATATTCATTTCTCTATTTAGGCTATTGGTTACCCTTTCATGTATTGACATAATTTAGCCATGTCTTTTTTTTTTCCTCTAATTTATACACTTTAATCCTAATTTGTAGTTGTTTATTCAATTAACAAGTTTCTCACTATATGTCTGCATGCCATTTGTGAGTGAATGCTTTGTCAGTAAAGTTCACTACAGGGAATGACTGCATGCAGTTACAAACACATAAACTCCACAGTCACTTTAATGAACAATTTCAGTCTTCGAGCTGTGCATGTGTTAATTGTGTAATCATTAGTCACCTCATTCAACTCATCCTAGCAAAACACTGTGCAAATACATTTCATAACATTTAAGTTTACAACACTTAACCCTTGCTTACATTACTAATATCAGTTCTTGCAGGAAGTATTTTTTAAACCTAATGCTTTAACATATGTGATTTTTCTGAAGTGCTAATAAAGATCCAGGAGTAGGAGGCTTATAGATCCATGTTTGAAGCAGCTGTGTGTTTATCATTGGTGGTTATATCGCTGTTACCTTTTTTATTTTCTATCTTTAGACGTGTGTAATTCCAGATATTGCCTAACATTGTGCCTAGATGTCATTATTCTTATTCTGCCTGGTAAGGTTTTTTTTTCCTCTATTCTCTAAATGACAATTTTCTGTAGTATGCAGCTCAACTTGTTTTTGTCTCAGCTGCCACTCAATCATGTGAAAACAGGAACACTATGCACAAAATCTAAATTTAACATACCTCTTGTGAACGAGTTCAAGTTAAACTGCTTTTTAAAAAGGTGGGCTGCTTTTGTTAACATTTCTAGACTTGATGTATAAACTCCTTTGCACTAGTGACATGTAAAATTTGAATGTATTTCACTTAAACCAGCAAACACAGTCTACCCACTGTCCTCTTCAGTCTTCCTTTTGTTGGCGTTAAAGGGAAGGATTTTTGAATGGTTCCCACTGGCAATGTCATGGATGCACAACTGCTTCAAACTGAACTGTGTTCATGCTTTGGTAGACTTAGCTGCTGTGTAGCTACTGCTGTCCTTCAGAAATACATGCTAATTTGCCTAGCTAGCTCTCCAAAACAGTGCAGACTTTGGTTTTGCTATAATTGACTTGGGAACACCCCATAGCCTGCATTGTCCTGTGCATATTTGTTTTCTTTAAGTCACCAGCTTTGATTTTTTTTTTTAATCTTTGTTGACCTAAAAATTTCACTCTGTAATAATAATATTTCATAATTACATTACTACATGTTGTTTGCTGTCTGTTAAAAAATTGGCCTCTCATTTTCCATTGTATTCAAATACACATGATCATATTTGCTTTTCCGCAGGGAAAAATCCTTATGTCTTTAGATGTGGAAAAGGCCTTTTGTGCTCTTTCTGTGGTCAAACTTTGATTGTGCACACGACAATGCAGTTCATTGTTATCTTTTGTGTGGGATTTCCCATGTATACTAGTGTAAATTTCCTTCCAGCCTTAATGGTTTCATGCCAGATCTTTCTTCATCTTGCAAAAGGGACTCCAGGGTCACATTTACAAGCATGTGGAAGAACCAGTGAGCTGAAGTGATGAATAAACCACAACCGAGCAGTAAAAAAAAAAAATTACTGTACAATAAATTTGGAAAAATAATGTGGATGGATAATTGGGATATTTCTGCATTTAGAACAGAAAATAACAAAGCTTTATCAATGAGACCCCAGTTTTATGTCCCTGTGTGTTAAACAAAAATGTGGCATGAGACAGGAAAAGTATAGAGGATGTAATTTTTCAGTAACCAAACCAAAGCCTGCACGGCACTGATGTTGTTGAACACTTCTGAAGAAAAAAAAATGTGTATATATATGAATTGTTGCTTTTGCATGCTTGCTCTGAACATCTGCATTTAGCTCATTTTTGTTGTATTTCATTTCGTCCCCCTTCCCTCTCTCTCTCTCTTCTAAATTCTGACTTGTGAAACTGTTTCTCCCTGTTTTCTTTTCCTATGCACCTTAAAGCACACACATTAACCATCCTTGCTACCGCCTAGACCAGTTAAGTAAAAATATAAAACCCCAGAACAATCCAAATAATTCCTATTTTCCTCAGCGGGTTTTAGCAGTTTTGTGTGTGTGTTTAGATAAATATCCGTTGCTCAGATAGTCTATTTACTAGTCCAACAGTTAGATCCACTGCCTAGATAGAGGTTGGTATAATTATCCCTTCTGTGGTGTTGTGGTCCCTTTAGTCCCCTGTGTATTTGTAGTTGGTTGTGACAGTGAATGTTCATTGGCTTCTCATCCCCATTTTGCTTTGTGTATTGTGTTGTAGATTGTAGCCGAGTCCATGCTTGCAGGTGGGCGGACTAGAAAACTCTTAGTGATTAGCAAACACAATGGCAGTGGACTTGTAATTATTTGTGGGTGGGTGGTTGTATGGGTTTACGTTTGTTGTTTGTTTAGCCATAATTTGTGGCTCGCATCTCAAAATGTCTTGTGATAGTGGCAATGATCCATTTTAAGTTTTTCATTTTTTTTCCTTTTAGTTGTTTTGTTTTAATTTCAACTGTAATGTGGTAAGTGTTTTAGTTTACATGGCCCTTTTTTATTTGATACGTGACTTTAAAACACATAAACCAAGACCACATAAGTCAAGGTGTTCTGAAATTAAGACACCAAAAGTCAAAGTAATTGCTTTCTTTGCCACACTTCCAAAAAGCCTGCTTTTCAGCCGCAGCAAAATGCATGGCTAAGGCCCAGTAGTGCTTCAGGCGTTTTGGGTTTGGTTAAAAATAGAACTTGCTTCTCTAGTTCTTCATGGTCAAGTATAAAGATTGTCATCTCCATACTTGGTTCTGGAACAGAAATAAAATCATAAAAAAAAAAATTAAAAAAAAAAGCATATGGGTGCGGATAAATTCCTGTCCCTCAGTTCTACTGCATTTTTTTTAACCAACCAAAACTGCATATCGATCTTACAATCACTTTTTTAAAGTTTCAGTTTGTTCATTTTATCTGGATTCTCATTGGTGTTTTAAATGTTATCTCCCTTTACTGTTATGGACAGTCTGGGGAAAAAACAGGTGAATGTACTGTGATGTTTAAGCAGAGATGGGGGCATGCCACAGCTAAAGACACAGTTGTAGCTTGTTTCTCTGTGAGAGTAAAGACAGGTGGATGTTGATTTCTGTGTAGTACTTGGACTGTCCTGCCCTAAGATAAGACTCTGCTGAAGCAACAAAAGGCACAAAGTAATGTGTGTCAGTCTTAAAATCAGACTCAAATTATAAGTTTGTGTAATCTGTCATATGAGCAAATTCGAAGTGTCCAAGCCCCACATCCAGGCACATCAGTGATTTCCTCATCAAAGCCTGCGTATTGGTGCTCAGCAGAGGACTGTCTGGGGACTGTTTGTTTACTCCTATGTGTTATAACTCTTTCCCCGCTAACTGCTCTCCATCTCTTGTTCCTATCCTCTCCCCTGCTGCATGTAGGGCGGCCGAGGAGGCCATGATTTCAGATCTGGACGAGAACAACCCTGGCACAGAATGGGAGCGGGTGGCTCGGCTCTGCGACTTCAACCCCAAGTCCAGCAAACAGGCCAAAGACGTGTCCCGCATGCGCTCCGTCCTCATCTCTCTCAAGCAGTCCCCGTTAGTCCGCTAGGTAGCCCAGGCTACTCTGGACATAATTCCATATCACCGTTTATCATTACACACACACACACACACACACGCACACACCTATCCAACCATCTGTATTCTGAAAACAAGGGGACTTTCCACCCCAACTATCAGTATCTATTTGCCATGCACAGCTCTGTTGTCCTAGGAGGATATAGCCAGTGGTCCCACCCTATCTGTCTCCTTCTAAAAGGGCTGTAGATATGAACCTTGAAGCACCAGCTCACTGTTTGTGCCCCTCAATGGTCCACAGAATATTTAAGACTGTGTGATAAAGTTCCCTTTTGTTAAATGTTCTACAATCAAGGCCAGTTCAGTCTGCACCAGGTCTTATGCTCTGCGGTCCAGTGTAAGAATGGTGAGTTGGGACACTAAAAGGGAAGAGTTGATGTTTGTTTAGGCCTTCAGCTACACTACAGTTTGCTTCACACGCCCAAATAAATATATCAGTGAATTAAATATCATTCCCATGATTTTGGGCTGTAACTCGTGTCAACCTCATAAATCTTTCTCTGTGAGAGTTGATTAGTGAAATGGTTTTGTTCATCTTTAGACCCCTGAACCCATCATCTCATACCAGATTTTTTTTTCTTTTTTTTTTTTAAGGACCAAACTGTAAGACAAAACTCCAAATTCAGTGTGTGTATTTTGAACTGTGTGTAGAGCCTGCTTGAGGCTTACTGTGTTCAATTTTCCGAACTATGCATTTCCTTTTGAAAAGTCTCCCCTTTCTCCAGTCAGGAACTGAACAAAGTCCAGTCATTACAATAGTTGTGACCTATTTGTATGTGTGTATTAAACCTCAGTGTGTGTGTATGTACTTTATGCGTGTACCTATGTACATATACAGAAGGCAATATATATACAGTATATCAAAAACACTTATGTCACCTAAATTAGAGACAGTTATGGTCTTAAACGGAACTAGATATTAGACAGCTGTTGCTTGACCATGTGCTTTCATTGTCCGTTTGATTTCAATATCAGTAAAAAAGAAATATGTGGAAATTGTTGTCTTGTGTTTTTTATTTTAATCTGGACATTTGAGACTTTTCTGAGACATTTTTCGTCTCAGAAAACTGTCTGAGAATGTCAGAGTCCTGGAAAATGAGGTTGGGACCAGATGAAACATTTTTATACCCAAATGAAAATGTTGACTTGCTGATAACAATAAAAACTACACAACTGCGAGAGCAGGACATAAAAAACCCTAAGTTTTCCTAGATCTTTATTTAAAATGATCAAATACTTAGTCAACGTGTTGAAGTCATAAAATACAGCCCAAGCACACTCCAGTTTCCTGTTGGACTGTATTCAGCTTTGATTCCAGGGAGCGATCACTGTGGCGCTCCAATAAGCTCACGCAATGTCAGAACATTTGTTTCCATAATTTTTTTGGAAACAATGTTGCCGAACCTAGACCTGGTCAAGTGAAGCTGCCCTGGATAACACTTCCCTCACAGACTAGAACTGAGGTCCGCCCCCTCAGTGTGACCCACAGAGCATTTTCCTTTCACTGGATTGGATATATTTGGCAGCAAGTGAACATTTAGTCACTGAAGCAGTAAAATCAGTAATGTAGTGAACTGTGATGAAGTCCATATTGTAACGGTGATGACTGGGTCAGAACATCTCCACAACTACAGGTCTTGTTGGGTGTTCGTGGTCTGCAGTGGTTAGAAGAGACCAAAAATGGACTAAAGAAGGACGTCCTTATCTCAGGACCATTGATCATCTGTGGGAGGTGTTGAACAAGTAAATGTGATCCATGGAGGTCCACCTCTCTACTTCCAGGACTTGGATCTGCTGCATCTTGGTCCAGATACCACAGCACACCTTCAGAGGTCTGGCGGAGTCTAGGCCTCAGGTCAGAGCTGTTTTTATGGAAAAAGGGGGAACCTGCACAATATTAGATCATGTTACACTCACATAGATGCTTGACTGGCTGAGATCCAGTTCTTTAAATACTTTTTGTACCACTTTACACTGAGAATGAACAAGATCTGCTTGAACTTTGAGGGGTAAATGTTCACTTGTTGCCTGATATATCCAACCCACTGACAGCTCCCACTAAATGAATACCTCTTTGCCTTATAATGTTATGGCTGATCAGTGTACACCTGAATTTCCCTCTGAAAATATGATTTTTTTTTTTTCCAGGACTCTAGTCTCGTCTACACTCAACAAAAATATAAACGCAACACTTTTGTTTTTGCTCCCATTTTTCATGAGATGGACTTAAAGATCTAAA
>JAPTYQ010000001.1:14755016-14765596 GCA_029814465.1 Ostorhinchus cyanosoma
GAACAGGAACAGAAGCCAGAGCCAGAGCTTGGTTTACTATATTAGCTATTTTAGAATGGAAAGTTCACGGAAAGCCCTTTTGTCACTCACATAAATCACTAGGGAATGTACTGTTAGTCAGTCAGGTATGAGCTGGGGCTGTTTTCTACAGTACCAACAAACATAATAGTCAAATCAGCGTTTCTGCTCATAAGGTTATTATACATATGTATAATATGTAAAAGGCCAGGACAAACGCCCTGTAAGGGTGGATGATACTGAGACTTTTGGTATTGATCCAAGTAAATATATGGCTAGTTCCACCAATACCAAGACCTTTTACCTAAAATACCTGATCATTGAATAATTTTATATCGTGCCTTTAGTTAGTTGATTATGATCATGATAAAACACAGGAAAAAGATTTTAGTAAAATAAACATTTTTTTATTAACTAACTACAATGTAAAACAATTTAACAGTATAAAAATGACAAAAATAATTCCCTTTTACCTTTTACTACACACAATTGTTTAAGAAAAAGTCACTAGTGCAAAATAACAAAAAAGCAACAATGTAACAAAAATATGATAATGTCAACAACTCAACAAAAAATAGTTTCCATTACATGCAGATATTTGTGAAAAATAAAATCAGTAATAAAGTCAGTTGTGCAAAATAAGTAAACAAAAGCAACAATGTAATAATAAATGTAAATACAACTATGCAAACCACATTATTGTGTGTGGGGGGGGCAAAGAGGGAGAGAGAGAGAGAGAGAGAGAGAGAGAGAGAGAGAGAGAGAGAGAGAGAGAGAGAGAGAGAGAGAGAGCGACAGAGAGAGAGAGAGAGAGAGGTGTTTGCACAGACAGACTGGGAGAGAAGCTGCATTTACATGAACTCTGTGAGGAAACTCGAGTAATTTGCTGGACGCATCGAAGAGAAACTGCCACAAAACTATCGATCTCATCACGCTAGTATCGATCCAATACTGATATTATCGATATTTAGATCGATACGCCCAGCCCTACTGTCACTGCATATTACAATCACAATGAATACGTGAGTTCTCTAATACATTTGTCACTTAAATTAACTTTGGTGTAGTTTCCATCACAGAAAGTTACCAACTTGTTTAGATCTCTACAGTGTTTGTTGTATTTTTCACATATTGTTTTAGTTTCTTTAGTCATAACTGGGAAAACAGGCTTATATTCATCTTCCCTTTTCCTAACCTGGATGACTCAAACCACATACTGATCCAGACTAGTGTGCTCCTATAGATCCTGCTCAATAGGAGCCTAGAAGTGGAGGCGTGTCTGTGTTGATTGTAAGCCTTATTTTGTTCTTTTTAAATTTGTTTTTGTTTATTTATTTATTTATTTTTATGGGGAGGCATTGGATAGGAGGGTGTTTGTTCCAAACACTCCTCTCAGGTATTGCAGTAAACAGACTGAAATAAATGCACCTGCTCCTACAACAGATTAAATGGGACATTTAAAGTGAATGTTAGCTGAGGAGGAAACTTTTTTTCCTTTTTTTCCTTTTTTTTTAAAGACGCAATGTGTACAACCCCTCTGAAAATATCACCCCACACTCCTGGAGCACAAACACAGGCAGCTCTGTTTTGTCTGATGGTACTACTTGATCCCAGTTCATTGCTTCACATCACTTCCTCAGGACTGTGGAGCTGATTGTGCCAAATTCCAGAAGAGTGAATTAGAGTGCAAGTTCAACAAGAAAGCCTTGGAGCGTCCTTATAACTCCAAACACTCCTGGGGTAAAACTTATGGTGAACACAAGCGCCATCTGGAGTTCAGCCATGAGCAGTACAGGGAACTGCAGAGATATGCCACAGAGGTGGGCATCTTCCTCACCGCCTCAGGAATGGATGAGGTGAGATAATAGAGGATATTGTCAGGACCCTTTTATGACATTAAAATGAACAGAAAAGATCAACTTTCCTTTTTCTTTTAGATGGCAGTGGAGTTCCTTCATGAGCTGAATGTGCCGTTCCTTAAAGTGGCATCTCTAGATGCAAACAACTTCCCATATCTAGAGAAAGCTGCCAAAAAAGGTAAGCATACATATTAAATTATGGCTCAAGCACTAACCTGATTAATTATATGCATTTAATGTGTGGGGGGGGCAGTTCAAAGGCTATTTTTTGGCCGTTAGTGAAACTGTATTATCAAAATTTCCAAACAGTACATAACCATAGAAATATAAGTCAAATAATTAGAGCCTTAATGTATTTTTTTTCTGGAATGTGATATTGTTTGGTAACTTTTCTCACATCACTCTCTGGATTTATTCTGGAAATATTATATCAGGACGTCCCATGGTGGTGTCCAGTGGGATGCAGTCCATGGAGACGATGCGTAAAGTTTACCAGACTATTAAACCGCACAATGAGAACTTCACCATCCTGCAGTGCACCAGTGCTTACCCACTAGACCCCGAAGACGTCAACCTCAGAGTGATCACAGTAAGAAAGAAAAGAACAAAGTACTTTTACACCAGCATGTTAGGATACAAGTACATAAAAAACCTTTAAAATGCCTCTCATTTCAGTTTTCAAATATTAAAAGTGATGATTTAAGATGGCATTTGCAGATACTGTATTTATGGTGTTCTTAGATGAGCTGATTGTAATTTTTTTTATGTAACACACTTTAATTACAGTTTAGGATTTCTGGAGAAATGACAAGATATTTATTTCAACTTGACGCACTATTTTTACTTCTTTTTTTCTTTTACATATAAGAACTGATTCTGAACTTCAACAATTTATCCACACCATACTTATCAATATTTTTAAAAAAGAGAAAGACACTAGGGAAAAAGTGAATAATTAAATCATCCACCCATCACACCTCCTTGTACCCTGCAGGAATACCAGAAGGAGTTTCCAGATATTCCCATCGGTTATTCTGGCCATGAAGTTGGTATCTACATTTCAGTTGCGGCTGTAGCTTTGGGTGCAAAGGTCGTTGAGCGCCATGTGACTTTGGACAAAACATGGAAAGGAAATGACCACTCAGCCTCACTGGAGCCCGCTGAACTGGCCGAGCTGGTCCGGTCCATCCGACTGGTGGAGACAGCCATGGGGACGGGCATTAAACAGATGTTACCCTGTGAGAAGGCATGTCACGCCAAGGTAAGATAGATTTTCAATTTCCGTATGAATTAGAGAAAAACACATGAAAAACAGAATTTGTCTTCTTGTTCATTCATCATCAGAAATCCAGACTTCAAATGTTGTGTCTGTGTCATGTGTCACTGCCCTTGTTCTTTTCTTCCAGCTTGGTAAATCAGTGGTGGCCAAGGTAAAGATCCCCAAAGGAACCGCTCTGACTCTGGACATGCTGACAGTGAAGGCGGCTGAACCCATGGGCGTCCGAGCCGAGGACCTCTTCCAGCTGGTTGGAAAGTCTGTGAAAGAGGACATAGATGAGGATGAAAGCATTGTGCCAGAGGTAGTGGATGGGTGGAAAGTGTGAAACGCATTCAATTCAGAGGAAAATCTCAACAGAGTCCTCTGGGAGGGGTTTGCAAGAAGTTAAAGTTGTTTGATTCTCTCTGAAAACAGGGATAGAAAATGATTAGTTAATTTAAAGTGATATTGTCCAAAGCATATAAAATATTATGAAATCTTTTGCGGAACAGCAGCATTTTAACAAATAGACCAATTAATAGACCCAGCATGAATAAACAACATTAGATTTCTGCATTCTGAATTCACTGTTGTCTTAAAGTCAATGGGATTTTGTTTAGAACATGGAACCAGAATGTGTTAAACCACAGTATGGTTCTGGTGGACCAGTGGAGCCAGATTCATGACTCTGGTGTGTCTTTCATCATGTCCTGTTTATACACTGGGACCCTTACAGTTGTCATCCAGTTACATTCCTGAGTCCTGGTGGCATCCTCATAAACTGGACTAGCTGCATTGTTAACCTGTTTTAGCAGACGTCCATCCTGCAGGAGTCGGGTTCTGCTCCAGGTTTCTGCCTCTTAAAAGGAAGTATTTCCTCACCACTGTCACCTGTTACGAGTGTTTGCTCCTGGAGGATTCTGTTGGATTCTGTAAATTAGCTTGAGAGTCTCCACCAACTCTACATGTAAAGTGTCATGTGATAACTTTTGTTATGATTTGGCACTATATAAATAAAAATTGATTGATTGATTCAGGGTGAAGGATGTTCACATAAATGTTGACAGTGAGTGTCTGCTGAGGTCTGTTAATGTCTCTGAATAAAATGTTGCCAAAATTCTATTTGATTCGGTCTTTTCTTGACGTTATTGCGTAGCCCGTGTAACTTTGTATTCATTCATGGCTTGTTCATTATACGTAACAGTAACTGACAATTATAGGTTAAAGGTTTGATGGATAACTTCTTAATTATATATTTGTGTATTTATAATAACTAAATAATTCAAGAGATCCTGTCACAGTGGATAAAAACGGTTGCTTGGGTCAAAATGAGCCTTCACTAGATTCTTTGTAATCACCACCTGCAGCTAAACATACTTGATGATGCACGTATTAATGTGGCATATAATGTTAAAACACTTTCAGAATGTGCACGCCCCCATCAAATAAAGTGTGGAATAAGACAGTAAATATGTATAGAATTTCACCACTAATGTTATGGTTTAGATTTGAACTCCTGTCCCTGTCGGTTTTGGAAACTGTTTCACTATGTCTTGGAAAATAACGTATGAAAAAAACAAAAACCAAACGGTATGCTTAGACAAGGAAGAATATTATTGTTATTAATTATTTAAGGAGAAGTGGTGGGAGTTTATAAGTTGTGCTTCTTCTCACTCCTTTTCAAATATGTATTATATGTCTCATGTCTTGTGTTTAAGTGTTTTGTTAATTTATTTTCTTTTGTTTTGACATTCATATTCGAAATGAATACATCAATCACTCAATCAAAAAACAAGCAAACCAAAAAAACAGTAGAATTCATTGTATTTCCTCGTATTTAAGGGTGGATTGTCTATAGTCCCAAAGGATTATTGCGCTTTAATATTATTATTATTATCATTATTATTATTATTATTATTTAGAACAGTACAGATAAATAAAAACAAACATTTAGTCTGCGGTTCGAGGGAAATTATATGCATTTTTTAAACTAACTTGTTACGCTTTAATTTTTTTTTTCTAAAGGCAAACCCGGAAGTACGTCACAGTACAGACGCGGAAGTAGATGAATCACACTTCCGGGACGTGTAGCTAGTTTTACTGGTTCTTTGACATTTTCATTTACGATTCAACACCGCTGTGCCCACGTCCGCTTTCTACCTACCGAAAAAAAATCTTTGTATTTTTGTGTGGTTTCCTTCATTTACATCAAAATGCCTTTAAAGTTTGAGCTGTGTCCTGGCAGAATGATCGGAGGTTCCAACCCCTGCTTCATCATCGCAGAAATTGGACAAAACCACCAGGGAGACATCGAGATTGCCAAGAAGATGATCAAAACGGCAAAAGTAATTAAACAGGGGGATTTTTGTTGTTGTTTTTGTTTAAAGGGGGCTTTATCCGAGTTCTGCGACACAATTATTAATATGAAAACTACTCAGGACTAAACTTAATGTTACATTCTAAACTGTTTTTAAGAAGTAGGAAGCTCTGCAAGAGGGAATAAATCATCCTGCCCAATATTAAAATACCACTTGACTGATAAATAGTTCATTGGAGATACATTATAGAGTTGACAGGCTAAATGACTAAGCAGCATTATCATGTGTTTTACATTGTTAAAACCAAACTCCTTATGTTACAGCATGTCCAGGTACATGTAGAAAATGACCACCAAAAGAAAAAAAACCTTAAACACGATTGACCACAGGGTTTTCTGTTTATGTGTATGGCTATGAATGAATTAGATATTTTTATTTATTTGAAGAAAGCAAAAGAACAGCTTCCAGAGGCTGTGAGTAGAATATAATATAATTCATTTATTGCAATTGTAGAGTGTAGCATAATGACATTTGGAAGCATCTCTCCATGGTAAGAGGTAGGAACAGATGTAAACAGAAAATATTTGACTTAAACAATAAGTAATACACAAAATATCCTCTATATACAACATAAGAAATGAATAATGCAGAGAAAACAAGAACATATTGATTGTTTAACATAACATTATTCTCCTATAGAGGTTTAGCTTTTTTCAAGGGTTGAGAAATCATTATTCATTGAATTAACAGCGATTTGAGATTAATACCTTTCCTGTGTCTTGGTATGTTCTTACAGTCTGTTGGTGTTTTATGCCACTCTAGTAGGGAAACAAATGCAAGCAGCTCAGTTTTTTGATGCCTTGTGGCTATTCATTTTACTCCCATAGAGGTTTTAGTGGGAACAGGTTTGCAAATATGAACCTATCTTTAAATTTTTTTTCCAGAGCTTAATTGTTTATGTGCCAGCATGGAGAGGTCCAAGGGAACATAGTATGAACACTGGATTTGTTTCCAAATTAAAGTTAACCTGTAAGGCAAGGACATTGTCTTTCATTTTAGGTACAGGTTGGAAACTACCATTGAATGTTCTTTATTAACATTTCTTTAGTGCAACATCCTGTTGTAGATCTGGTTATTCAACCAAATTAAACATGAAGATTTGTTTTGTGCTTTGGGTGTAGCCATCCTTTACATTAGTCTCTCCTTTATTGTAACAGTATGCTGAAATTAATTGCTTTACCAAACAGGCTGGAGCATCTTCAAAGCCAGAGAAATATTTATCATTCAGCCTTAATTTATGTATCAAGGGACAGTGTCTTTTGCATAACATCCCAGTTCAGTGAATCTCTTCACTTCCACAGGACTGTGGAGCTGATTGTGCCAAATTCCAGAAGAGTGAGTTAGAATACAAGTTTAGCAAAAAAGCCTTGGCGCGTCCTTATAACTCCAAACACTCCTGGGGTAAAACTTATGGTGAACACAAGCGCCATTTGGAGTTCAGCCATGAGCAGTACAAGGAACTGCAGAAATACGCTGAAGAGGTGGGGATCTTCTTCACCGCCTCAGGAATGGATGAGGTGAGATAATGGTAAATATTATAATAACAGTTTGATGTTAGTGAAATAAGCAGAAATGGCTCAAATTTTCTTTTTCTTTTAGATGGCAGTGGAGTTCCTACATGAGCTGAACGTGCCTTTCTTCAAAGTGGGTTCTGGAGACACGAACAACTTCCCCTATCTGGAGAAGACTGCCAAAAAAGGTGAGAGAGGAGTTTAATTGGTGGTATTATGCTTCAAATTTAGGCACAAGAATTTCCAAAGAAGTTTTGAATGTCAAAGTGAAAACAAATACCTACAAAGTAATGACAATTAATTTAAAAAGTGTGATCTAAAATAAGTGATTCCTTAATTATGCATCTCCACTAATGAAATGGAGATCAGCTGAGTGCAGTGAATGTGTCTAAAGAGACTGTAATATAAAGACACCCGTGTCTGGAAGGTTCAGTAACCTGTTAATCACACCTACAACTACAACATGAGAACAAAAGAACACTCCAAGCTAGGGATATAAACAATTAATTGACTATCAATTACTACAGCTGTCTAAAGGAGTATTTATTAAATACTGACTTGAACGGGTTGAATATTTAAAGTCGCCTAATTTATATGATTTTTTTTTTCTTTAATTCACATTCTTTTTTTCTTTGGCATCAAAGTGTTTTTTGTAAATTCTTGTCAAAAGCCAAACTATTACTGACCAGTACTTCAATTATCAAACGTATCCTTCCATCACTCTGGATTTATTCTGGAAATATTATGTCAGGACGTCCCATGGTGGTGTCCAGTGGGATGCAGTCTATGGAGACGATGCGTCGAGTTTACCAGACTGTGAAACAACACAATGAGAACTTTGCCATCCTGCAGTGCACCAGTGCCTACCCTCTAGAAGCTGAAGACGTCAACCTCAGAGTGATCACAGTAAGAAAGAATAGAACAAACTGCTTTTACACCAACATGTTAGGATACAGCTACATAAATATAGTAGAGATTACAGTGTTTTTAACTGAACTGAATCCATTGTTTATTTTTTCAGTTAACAAAGTTGAATCTTTAAAGTTTCTAGTATTTCTTTTATATTGTCTTGATGTAGTAGTTTATTTTTACCTGCTTCTTAAGAACAGTTTTTAACTTGAAAACTGTCACACCATGGAGTGGAATAATTACTCACACTACACTTTCACCAGTTACACTGTCTTGTACCCATCAGGAATACCAGAAGGAGTTTCCAGATATTCCCATTGGTTATTCTGGCCATGAATCCGGCATCAGCATTTCAGTTGCAGCCGTAGCTTTGGGTGCAAAGGTCGTTGAGCGCCATGTGACTTTGGACAAAACGTGGAAAGGGAGTGACCACGAGGCTTCGCTGGAGCCCGCTGAACTGGCCGAGCTGGTCCGGTCCATCCGACTGGTCGAGAGAGCGATAGGGACGGGCATTAAACAGATGTTACCCTGTGAAAAACCATGTCATGACAAGGTGAGACAAATAAAAACACCTCATCATCATCAATAATCCAGACGGACAATGTTTTCCAGTCTGTGTCGTCATTTTCTGTGTCATGTCTCACTGCCTTGTTCTTTTATTCCAGCTTGGTAAATCAGTGGTGGCCAAGGTAAAGATCCCCAAAGGAACCGTTCTGACTCTGGACATGCTGACAGTGAAGGTGGCTGAACCCATGGGCGTCCGAGCCGAGGACATCTTCCAGCTGGTCGGAAAGTCCGTGACAGAGGACATAGATGAGGATGAGAGCGTTGTGCCAGAGGCAGTGGACAGTTATGGCAAGAAGGCAAAGTGTTGATAATGGAGAGAGTTTGGAAAATAGTGAGAAAATGCATTTAATTTCGGGAGACCTTATCATATTTATCTGGGGGTGATTTTAGGTGGAGGTAAAGTGGACACATGCAGGAACACTTTGAATGTTTTGATTCTCTCTGAAGCCATGGATGGAAACATTTGGACAGTGTGTTGAATTTGTATATGATTACATAGCGATCCCCGGACTTACTTCCTCCTTTTTGTTTACTTTGCCTTTAGAGCATGTAGAGTTTGATGACAAGCGCCTTAATGCACATTCATACTTTGACATTGTTTCTACATACGAATCGCATTTGTCCCGAAGTCAGTGCAATTTTAATCGTCAATTGAAATCACAATTCCTCTTTTCAATGTGCAGATTTTGTACTTGTACCGGACCAGTGGAACCAGATCCACAAGTCCAGTCACAGCTGATGTGTCTTTCTTTGTCTCCTTCATTTACACTGTTGGTTACACACAGATAAAAATAGTCTCCACCCTTACTGTTAACAGTTAATATTACTGAGTGAACCTGGCATTGTCATAAACTTTATTCCCTCCGTCTACAATCTGTTCAAGGTGAAGGATGTTTACATGTAATTAAAAATGTTAAAATGACAAATTGTTGAAAGTATGCGACGATTGAATACGATCAAGCTTCCAATTAAAATGTTACCAAAATTCAATTTGACATTTGTCTTTTCTTTACTCGACCGTTTTATAGCTCAGCTCTTGTCACTTTATATTCATTCTTAGAAGTGTTCTTCTTATCACAGGATTAACTATAATGTAAATAAGTCATACAGTAATAGTATACTTAAAAATAATAGTAATAATATTAACAATTGTGTAGTGACTGGCTTAGACCTCTTTAAGACAAACTTGAGTGATCATATATGTTACCAGTCAAAAGTTTGGACACGTTTTCTCTTTTAAATAACATGAGATGGACCTGTGCAAATGTTTGTTTTGTTTTTTTAATTTATTATTTTCTTTAATCACCACCTGCAGCCCAAAGAAACAGATCTATTGTATGTCACGTTAAAACAAGTAAAGATTAGAATTCTTCTAAGCACTAAAATTAGCATAAAATGGATTTCAACTTTAGCATTTAACAAAATACATATGGAATTTCCAGGATTATTGAACACTGGTGCATCTGTCTGTGAGTTTCTAAACACAGGTTGTTTATAACTGTGAGTTCAGCTCAATGCCTGAACAGTAAACTGAAGACTGGACATGTTTCAGACTGGATTTAGTTTAGTGTTTGTAGTTGGAGCCACTAGATGGAGCAGTTTGCCTGTTTGTCCTTTACATTAGTGACAGAATGGATCAACAGAGCTTGTAAAAAGTGTTCACCCCTTTGGATGTTTTCCACTTTTATTATTTTTACAAGTGAAATCATGGCCTGTTCAATTAGTCATTTTTATCTGAAAATTTACAAGAAATACTGTCAATCTGGTGTAGGTTCATAATGTCATCCATATATATAATTATTGTAGGTAATTCTTTTATCAAGACAGACGTAGTTGTTTACCCGCTGAAACTAGTAAAGCAGGTAAACAACTACCCCTGTCTTGATAAATTAATTACTTACAATAAACAATACTGTCAATCAAGGGAGTACATGAACGTTCAGCCCTTGAAAGTGGTTTCGCTAATTCAACAGATGCATACAGTCCTGGAAAAAAGTTTTTGAACAGTCTTAAAACTTTACACAATCTCAAAAATAATCATGAAATATCTGCGGAAAAATATTTTTTGTGTTTCAAAAGA
>JAPTYQ010000001.1:14795470-14824872 GCA_029814465.1 Ostorhinchus cyanosoma
TAGATAGATAGATAGATAGATAGATAGATAGATAGATAGATAGATAGATAGATAGATAGATAGATAGATAGATCAGTCAGTTTAGAAAATCCGATCTCTACTTAAGAGATAAAATGTATTAAATGTGTACAACATGTATTGAATGCATTAGAATTCACACAATAATTATATATCGTTGTCAATAAAATAATAAAACTATATAGAAAAAAGATGCTGTAGAAAAAGTTTAGAATTTGTGATAATTTGCATTAAGCATCAATCAATCAAATGTATTTATATAGCGTCACAACATAACAGAAGTTATCTCATGACACTTTACATTTAGAGCTGGTCTAAACCAGACTCTTAGAATATAATTGAATCACTCTTAAGTCATTGAACTCTGGTACAAAAAAATTTATATTGCAGCCTGCATGTCCTTTGATAATGTCCTGATAATGTCCTTTGAAACTGATTCAGGGAATGACATATTGAAACTGTCAAGAATTTAGTTTTATTATTTCTTCTAGTTAACACTAACCAAAAAATAATTAGCATTTGTTTGTGTCTGTCTGAAGCAGCCACACCTTTTGAAACACAAAAAAATATTTTTATTATTTCATGATAATATTTGACATTGTGGAAAATTTTAAGGGTTTTCCGAAAGCTTACTTCCACTTCTGTATGTGCCTCGAAATTCTTTTTATAGTCACTAATCCAAATTTATTGACCAATGAAAAATATATAATTAATCTAACAATAATTTTTGGCAAAATATCACATACACAAAATGATTTGGCAAAAAAAAAAAAACGCGCCCTCCTTTTATAAGTTTAGAATGACTAATCCAAAAAACTATTGGAACATAATTGAAAATTTGAAAAAGAAAAACAATAAATTAATTAAAACAACTAAATTATTTCGTGAGTTTAACTTTAATGTGTAACAGACCCCTGAGTGTTGTTCTATTTTCTTGTTGTTTATCTTTTGTTTTTGTCTCATCCTTCATAGCTCTGTCTTAAAAATGTGTCAAGTGAACGTATTTTGTGTTATGTTTTTGTCAAGATTGTTAAGAAATGTTTATAAAAGTTATTGAAAAAAAAAAACTTCTGTATGTGCCTGAATGGACACCTGTCATTTGCACTCCTGAACAGTACGTGGCGGCAATGCGTGTCTTCGGTATTTTACGTGCTCATTACGTCACGCAGAAGAAGTCGCACACCGGAAGTATGCCTTGAGATGTTTAGTAACAGCCACGGTGTAACCGAGCACCGTGTTTCAACCAAAACACGGCAGGTTTGCTAAATTATTACGGTTTTTTCTATGTGTTGACTGAGTGGAGGGTTAGTATGGATCCGCCAGGGTCAGATGGAGTCGGTGCTTTAGAACCCGCTCCGGAGCAAAGTCCCAAAACCGAACTTTCTGCTGCTATGCGGGCGAAGATCGAGCGGAACCGGCAGCGGGCGTTGATGCTCCGGCAAGCCCGACTAGCGAGCCGCCCTTTGTCCGCTGTGGAAGGAGCGACAGCGGCTAAAGTGTCCAAGACTGTTGACTCCGGGGCTGGGTTCTTCATCGAGGAAGAGGAGGGCGAAGCAGAAGAGCAGAGGACCAGGAAGCTGGTGCATCAGCCAGGTGTGTGTGGCTTTTGGGGCCGGAGTGTGTTTGCGTATGCAGCTTACTGTGTGCACCTGCAGCCTTAACACCAAACACTAAAAGGTTCCTGCTTCAGTTATGTCTATAGAGCAATTTCATACTTTAATCCTTTTTTTTAACCTAGGCATGTTCTTATTTTTATTTCTTATTCTTACTTTTACTCATGCCCTAACATTTGGATATTCTCAGATATTCTGAAGGGTTTTATTATTTTATTCATTTTCTTTCTAGCTGGGCTGCCCCTTTTGGGGAAGTTTTGGTCGATACTGATGCCTATAAGGATGGGACAAAAACTTTATGTGAAAAAAAAAAGGGGGGGGTCATTTTAATTTATTTCTTCCAAGGTTAACTGAGGATTTTCATCCTGAGTGAAAGTTAACGAAAATAGCTTTTTTGTTTGTTTTTTTTAAATCAAAGTATCCTAAAAGCCAAAAAAAACCCCAACAATTTCACATGGAGCTACTGATATTCAGTAAAGCATAGGTGCTCATGGAGAGGGTGTGAACCACTGGAAAAAGACAAAAATCCAGGCACTCACTTGGTAAAAAATTTTTTTGTTTTAAAGCCTGTATTTGAGGGCCTGAAGATTAGTTCAAAGGCGCTGGAGTTAAAAACACACCAACACATCTTGGCATGTGCCTTCTTCAGGGTGTTGGACCCCCTGACACCCCCTATGAACTAATCTACAGGCCCTCATGAAATAAAGGCTTTTTTGAAAATTTCTAACGGAGTGCCTGGATTTTTTTTTTTTTTTTCAGAGTTTTTATTTTTTTATGGTTTAAGATTATTTGTAAAAGATGTAACAAGACAAAAACAATATAAAATCTGTGCAATATGATGGAAATGTCAAAGCAGATGTGACAAAATGCAAAGAATGACAAAAAAAGTTTTAATTGCCATAAAAGACACAATATGAAAGATGCAACAATACAAAAATACTTATGTCAAGAACAGAAAATGTACTGTTTTTGTGATTTGCTGCCAAAAATAATTTCTAATTAGCCTTTAATTCCTTTATCACACTACTCTGCTAAACAAATTAACACTGCCATGAGTGAATTTCATCTATTAGTGATAGCTGTTAAAAGAACATGTCTTTCTCTGCCAATGTTCCGCAGATGCATCTGTACTTTCTACCGTTTTGTTTTTTGATAATGTCATAAATGAGGTCTCTACCTAAGCATATCCCCAGTTTATTTCAATGTATGTTTCAGTTTCTGTTGCCTGTTTTTGTATTTTCTAGCTCCAGTGATTGAGCCGGATTATCTGGTGTGTGACGACTGTGAAAAACCCTTTATGGATTCTTACCTCAGCAACAGCTTTGACCTATCTGTATGTGATAAGTGCAGGTAATACGAAAAAGACACAGTTGATTTTATGAATTTTTCCGTGCATTTTACCCCTTGCGTGACTACGTAAGATTTAGTCCAATCAAAAAAGTCTCGGAATTGAGGCCATGTATTCTTTATACTAATACTAGGCAAAAAATATTGTTTTCATCACATGCTTCAGTAAAAACAGAAAGACTGTGGGTAGTGAAGCATGTCTTTGTAGACATCTGTTGTTTCTCTCTACATTCAGACACTCTGGTTGTTTTTCTGCCTGTTTTCTTCTGGTGGTTCATAACTTTTTGAATCATGTTTGAAATTTTATGTTTTCTCCTCAGGGACAATGAGGAAAAGCATAAGCTCATCTCCCGAACCGAAGCCAAGCAACACTACTTACTGAAGGACTGTGACCTGGACAGGCGAGAACCCCCGCTCAGGTTTATTCTGAAGAAAAACCCTCACAATCCTCGCTGGGGTGACATGAAGCTCTACCTCAAACTACAGGTACACACCAACAAACAGACATGAATCATTCATGTCTCTGTTGTCCATTCATGATGAATGGAATACATATTTGATATTCCATTTCTCCATTAAAATTCAGGGATGATTCATTGTGTTTTATAATCATTTTCCATTGAATACGTCCTCTTAGCTATTGCTAGGACAGAACATCATTCTGACCTCATACTGATGGTATTTCTCAATAATAATTTATCGATAAACACAGAAAAAATTCCAGTAGGATTTCTTATTCTCAGTAGGCACGTCAATGCAGTGATTTTGTGTTCTATGTGGCCTAGGTGGAGAAGAGATGTATGGAGGTGTGGGGTTCGGAGGAGGCTCTGGAGGAGGCCAGGGAGACGAGGGAAGAGAACAAAGAAGTGCAGAAGCAAAAACGCTTCAACAAGAAGGTCAAAGGTTGGTCTGTTTTAATAAACCGAATATGTCTAAAGCACAAATGAAAACACTCATAAGATAAGATGAAATGTTGTTGATTCCACAACAGAAAAATTCACTGATTAAGACAAGAAAATGTGTGTGCATATAGTGTAAAAAGCAAGCAAATCACAAAAAATAACAAGTGGCGCCAGGGACAACAAACCCCACCCCTTGCACATATTTTGCCCATTGTAAGTAAATGGGAAGAGTTTAAAAATTCATAAAAAAATTTAACTTTTACCTACTGTTCCCAAAATGTAATGAGATCTATCTGTGTCACTGGTAATTTATAAACACAATTTGATGTGAATTCCACCTAGAGTTTTGCTGCTACAGACATATGAAATTTTGCCCATTATAAGTAAATGGGGGGTATTTGAAAAATTCATAAAAATTTTTTACTTTGACCTACTTTTCCCAAAGTGTAATTAGTTCTATTCTGTATCACTGGCAATCTATAAACCAAATAAGGTTTGAATTCAACCAATAGTTTTGCTGCTAGAGTGTTAACAAACAAACCGAACCAAAAACAATACCCCTTGAGGTGGGGTAACAATAGTAATATCGCTACAGGTTAAATATATTTGTTTGTTTATTTATTAGTTTTACATAAGTAGAATTGATGAGACAAACACAAAAGAGCTCCTCTGGTGTGTTGCACAGTCAAATGACACAAAATTCTATGGGAGTGTTGTAGAGGCAAGTACAGTCTAAGTAGTGCTTGGTCTGTCGTCTGGTCCGCAGGCTGGGCTGTGGTCTTCACAGAAAGTTTTTTCATTCTGACTAAACTGCACAACACTGAGTACGAAGAGCAGAATAAATCAGTCTCTTCAGTTCATACTCTTCCACTGGTCTACTGCCCACCCCTGTTGTCGTTACTTTTTCACAGATATTGCAATTACATTATTTCCATACTGAATTAATGTTATATTTGTTGGGTATGATATTGGCATTTCATTTTCACTGAAAAGATTATCCAAATGTTATTTTAACTGGATTCTGATTAAAACAAGTATGTCCCCTTACATCTGCAAATGGAATGGATTTACACCACTATGCTTCATTTATAGTGATATGTTTTACTTTCCTCAAAAAACGTCGCTCTTATAATTTGGACATTCCATGTAGAGATACTTTGATTACATTTAGATCAAACATTCAGCCATGTGTTTTCTGTAATGTTCTTACATGTTTGTTTTCATGTGATTCAGAGCTGCGCAGGGCTGTGAGGAGCAGCATGTGGACCAAAAACATTAGCGCTCACCAACATGAATACGGACCAGAGGAGGTGGTGGACCCAGAAGAAGACCTCTACAAGAAAACCTGCACCACCTGTGGACATGAACTCACATACGAGAAGATGTAGAAAACACTCATATTGACTGATCCAAGTTTTTTCTTTTGGTACTTCTGTATTAAGCACTCCATTGATTTCTCTTTTGTGAAATGCACAAAAGGACAGAAACTGACGAGCTTCTCCATGACAGCAGCTTTTCCTGACCACAGTTTGAACTTAGATTTAATTGAATTACACATTTTTAGCAACACTGCTGACCGACCATTGCTTATTGCAGTATTTCCCCTTTCTTTCATACCTCATCCTGTTTCTTGCAGCGGTTAAACCATAAGATACATGTTCATACTTGAAAAGGTCTTGGGTAAAATGTTTGTGTTGCCTGATTTGATCTTTCCATTCTCAGCATTAGTGTATTTCCTCCATCAACCATGTCTTTATAAGGAAACCTCAACATTCTGATCAATGTTCCTGTTATGTGCTCTTATTCACTGCATTACATTTCTTAAATGGTTCAGTCTACTTTAGACTGTTTATGTAAATATAATTTTCTATCAGCTGCAAACAAACTGATCTGGTTGTTCAGATATTCACTTTGCAGTGGTAATGAACTGGTGCTGTTTGATTAGGAAATGGGCTGATTAAATAAGTGCATCGAGATTTAAAAGGGTGTTTACATTTTTGTAAATAAAATTTAAGAATGTTAACATTTGATTAAAAATCATTTTGTTCTTAGCCACAGGCCATGTGTTGTGCAGGATGCCAGAGCACATGGAGGTGTTGACAGGAGCTGGCATTATAGGGTCATTTTACTTAAACTGGATCGTTAATTACCGGCTTTAGTCAGTTTTTGGCCCAGATTGACATTAGGCAGCAAGATATGTTTAGTGTCAGTTTATTTTTTAAACAATGATCTCTCATTGGTTGACAGACATGAAATGGAGGCAGATATTTAACGTTAATAGTTTTATTCAATAAAGTGCTCAACATTCATCTACATTTAAAGTCAAATAAACATGTCCTTCAGTAAAGCATGACTGCAGGATTGCAAAGACAGTTCTTGTGGGACATTTGAGCCCTCTCTTGGCCCAGGTGTGGTTTCTAATGCACCTGACCAGGCCTGGATCAAAGGTCCACAGCTTGGCAGTTTAGTCCGCTGTAAACCCCAGCTGTTTCCAATTTGTATAACACATCACAGTCTAAATCATTTTCTCCTGATCTATCAACTGAGATGATACTGAACATTTCATATGGAGGAATCAGTACCTCGTCCTCATCTGAATCAAACTCTGAATAGGATTTGAGGTAGGCACCAAAACAGGTGTGCATCTCAAAGCAGGTCCTCCGACCGAACTGACGCAGGTCAGTGTTGAGGGAACTGGAGGCAAAGGAACCAAAGCGGATGATTTGTCCAGGCTCACCTATGAAAAGCAGTCTGCTTCTGCGGTAAACTGTGTAGCAACCTCGCTGGTTCAGTTTTAGGAGTCTGATGGCATCAGACAGAAGAAAGTGCAGGGCGTGGAACTGAAATGAGGTCTTGTAGGAAGTCTTTCCTTTTCGTACTGCGCGGTTTAAATCATCGTAGGCCCCTGCAGTGTAGGCACACAGAGCCCTGAAGTGGTTCCAGGACAGCAGGTCATAGCTGTCCTTAGCCTTCATGGCTTTATTGGCACACAGTTTTGTGTATGATGAATGCAAACCTTCTCTGGTGCTTCTGGGGAGGTAGAAGCGTTTGACTTTGATGAGCATCTTGTGGGAACAGCCATAATACATGTCATCCACAGAATCCAGAGACATGCTCAGATGGATGCTGATGAGTCTGGACACATCAGCTGAGCTCGAGGATGCGCTGCTCTGGATGGAAATGTTCTGAGAGTGTGTTTCCTCCGAGGCAGCAGATGGATTCAGAGTAGCATTTGGTTCATCCAGGGTTTGGACATCTGAACCTTTTAAAGGGACCTATATAAAATGCAGAAAAAAACCCAAAAATGTACAGACACTTATTACATTGATTCAAATATGCAGCAAAATAAGGAACTGAATCAACGTTTCACATCTCTACATATAAACCAGAGGGATTTATGTTTTGTAAGGTTTCTTTACTGAAAAGATGCAGCTGTATCAGTTAAGAGACTGTAGATCTAACTCCATACATTAACTGGACAGAAAAAGAAAACGATCACTATATTTGATTCACACCTATAACATTTGTCTAAAATGCTGGTGATGCAAATCTTGCAAAAACTAAATCTGAAAATTATGGGTGCGCCAAAATATTGACACAAATGTTGCATTTCTTCCTCTTATAAAATTGACGTATTGTCACTGAATATTAATGTTCCAAACTCAAGGCACACATGGACAGTCAGTGTGAGTAAAACTGCATACACTTATGGTAAGTTTCAAATTTTAAAAGCAAATACCATTACTAGACTTAGAGAATATTGAATCTTACCATATCTGCAGTGAAAGGTCTTATCCTAACACATAAGCAGCAGAGGGCTACAAGCGTCAATGCGTTCTTCATATTATCTGTTAATGCAGAGCAAAGTGATACAAATGTAAGCATGGCGGTATTTAAAATGTGAATGTTCCGCATAAAATAGTTATAGTTGATCTTACCTAAAAATTGTGCCGCAGCAGTCACTGAGTGAGAGATCCTAGACTGGATGGACGCAGCTGCCTTTATATATCAGCTGGTATAGGTTTGTACAGAATGGCGTCAGAGTGAAACCCAAATTTCATTTACACAAGTACTTAACACGGATTCCCCATGATCTTAATTAAGCAGCTACCCCACCACCACCACCCATTTCAAGCTCCCAAAATTACCAAAAGAGGAAAATTTCCCCTCTTCTGTCAGCTATTTGGTTCTTTTTGGCCAGTTTGAAGTGGAAATCCTACAGAAGTTACATTAACTAGTTCTAACCATTACAGACCACATTTAATGCATCTTCCCTATAGAGGTGGAAGAAAAACTAGCACATGTTCAGTTGTATTGAAGGAAGAAGTTTGGATGTGACACTTCAGTGTCATAGTATTTTTGTCTAGGTGAAGTGCTGTAAACTGAAGACTAATATTAGTGATTTGCATTTTTTCCTCTAGCATCACTGAGCTGAAATTCCATCCTATTGTAATTCAAGTGATCCGAGAGGAAACAAGGCTCATGCACTTCAAATGACCCAAGACTGTAGAAACTCCACATTACAGGGTTTTTTCAGGGAATGCAGCCAATTGTGTTTTAGGAGAGGGTTGAATGCCAGCTTTGATTCAATGTCAAAATGGAATCAGATGCAGCTTTTCTGCTGCCAGAAGCAACACAGCAGATCCCCTAATCATAGTTTGGCTTCACTGTTCCATAAGAAACTACAGTTAATTTTCTGAATATGGGATGACCTACAGGAGTAAGTTTTCTGATTGAATCAGAATAACTGAAGCTTTAGAAGTAGGAAAAACAGTCTCTCATGGAAGCAGTTGCACCAAGAATGGCAAAATGTTTCTATTCTAAGTGTATTTATTAGTGCTATCTAATGTCTACAGGTCAATGAGCGTTTAAGGCCAATGTAAGAGTTTTGAGGGAAAAAACAAAAAGACTCAATAGCTGCTGAATGCACCCATCTTTCTACAGACTCAAATGCTTGTTGAAATTACTCACTTTCACCATTAAAAACTGAATACTTGGTAAGTACCTAAACAAATCTGAATCACTGACCCAACTAATAAAAATAAAAGAGCAATTTCTACTTTTTGTACATAGTTTCTCCTTAATTTCCAATAGAAACCTCAACTGAGAGGGGGGGTGACCACAATAAATCAAACCACTTTTACCTAGAAGTATATTCTTCAGTCATTTCTCTGTACTTGAGGCCAAAAGTGAAACTGGAGCTTGTACCAAGAATAACCCTCGTGTTGAAATATGCCTTACAACTGACATCTTGGGAAGCCCCTTACACGTGTTGCTAAAATATTCATGTGATTTATTAGATTTTGGATCAGTGCCAATTCAGTGGTAGAGTTCATGTAACCACTGCAGGGTACTTTTAAACGAAAGTATTAAAACCAATGAAAATATTAACCACATACTACTGATCAGCTTAGGGGAAGTTCACACTTTCACCAAGAGGGAAAAAAAACCCAAAAAAACAGAGTGGACAGTTTTAATTCTTCAATACAAATGCATTTAAAATTCAAATTGTTTCTGAACAGGAGTCTGGAAAACAAATTCATCTTTTGCAGCATCAACAGCACATCCCTCAGTCTCATCCTGGAAAACAAGAAAATGTCTGAATGTAAACAGGTGACAGAATGCACTACAAAGCCTCTAAGTATTTGTTCACAATTCCTTTACAGTGTCTTCAGTAATTAGCTCCATGTGTTCAGTACCTGAAAGCTGCTGTACATTGTAAAGTTCACTGGTCACTTACGTCAGTAAAGTACTTTTCTATGAGGTTGTGTGCAGCCTGGTACACCATCTCATTGCTGTGGTTCTGCAGTATCTCGATGCAGTCCAGTCCTCCCATCTCCTCGATCAACAGGGTCAGTTTTTCAGTTTCACCAATTTTCTCTGCTGCCTGTGTTGGTTATAGTATCGATTTAAACCGTTTATTCATTCGGTGGTTTGGATCAGATGAGGAACACTTCTGCACTTAAGACCAAGTGTTGTGTAATTCAACTCTGAACTCACCAAGAGCATATTGTTGATAGCTTCCAAGATGACCAGAATAACTTTAGCATCTTTGACGTGCAACAGGTCAATAATTGCCTCTAATGCACCGCTTTGCACCAGTTTGACAACCTGCTCCACCGTCCCCCCACTGGTGAAGTTTGTGACTGCCCACACAGCCTCCCTTTGAGTTTTGAAGTCACCCTGAGAAGATATTCAACATCTGCATTGTTGCACAGCAGATTTCACACATTAAGCAAAACCCACAGTATTCACTGGTTTTTCTGTGTATATATATATATATATATACACACACACACACACACACACATTTAATCCATCTTAACAGTGCTTAAAGGTTTGACTTTGCTCCCAGCTGTTAAACTACTGAGTTTATCTTGAAGACAGCTCTATACTTACAGCTCTGAGTAGTTCCACCAGAAGGGGGAGCAGACCACAGGTGATAACTTGTTGGATTTGCTTAGAAGGTCCAGCTACAATGTTGGACAATGCCCACGCAGCCTCCTTCTGCACACTGGCCTTTGGGTGCCTCATGAGACGAGGTAGCATGGCAAGCACGCCGGCGTCGATTACCATCTGGGTCTGCAGGTCAGAGCCGCTCACCATGTTCCCAATGGAGCGAAGAGCCGGGGTCTGTCAGTTAAAGAAGGCATACTGCAACATTCCTACAGCCATCCATTTGATAGTGAACCCATTTACATAACTTTTTTTTTTTTTTTTTAAGAATACATAAGTAGTTGGATAATTGTAATCTGGTGAATTTACATGCACTTCAAAAAACCCAATTTACATGTTTTGGTCCATTATCAGATGACTTCTTTTCAGTATGTCTATGCATAGTGATGGCAGACAAACGTCCTACTATGTTCCTCTGAAGTGTCAGTTTGTTTAAGATTGAAAGATATATGTGCAGATGGAAAACAATGCAATAAATCAGATTAATGAGCACACATGCATGTGAGCATTGGGGAGAAATCCACATGTGTTAATCCATCATCATAAACGGACACCTGCCGTTCATGATAAAAGCAGATCAGATGTTACTCTATATATGATCACTTTAATCTGATTAGGAGTTTGTACGCATGTAAATGGACTTCCTGACCAAGTGACTTAGAAAAGCCTTCCCAATAGGAGAAATGATCACTCATTATCATCTAGTTTGAAAAGCCACATTTTGTAACTCACTGAATCCTTAGTGCCTTGTAAGCGGCACAGGCAATATTTGGGAAGATTACGTTACCATGACGCTCAGCTCATCGTGGCCCATGAGCTCCACCACCCGAGGGATGACGCCAGTTTTCACCACTATGTCGATGCGGTCATTGTCACCATCAGTGAGGTATGAGATAGCCCAGCATGAGTCGCACAAGATGTCCTTATCGCTATGATGGAGCAACTGGATCACACAAGGAAGCAGCTGGAAGAGGAGATGTGACCATTAAAGGCATTTTTACCTTTTTAGACAAAACTCCATGATTTGTAACATTTTAAAATGCTGCAGTTCAACACCAAGCAGATTTCACTTGCCTGCTGGACGGCAGACAGCGGAGGGAAGGGGTGTTTATTTCGGCACAGGTTGGATATTGTCCATGTGATGTTGCGCAAATAACCAACCTGGCATGATAAACAGGTTACTACATCTAGTCTGTTGTCCGTTCAAAAAAAATAAAGTGGACTTGTAAAATTTGACTTACTGGTGTCTCAGGGGTGATGCAGGCAAGTACAGCTGGGATGACACCACAGTTGATCAGAACATCCCGATAATGTGGACCGTCACCTGCAGTCATAAACTTTAATACAGCAAGCTATACAGATAGACCCTGGTGTACAAGTTTTTGCTTTTGGGAAACAACTATAGTACCAACTACATAAAAAGCTCTTCAGTGTCTGATTTGATAATTGTGCCAAGATTACTTAAGTGAAAAGCTGCAATGATAAAACTACCTGCAATGTTGCCAAGGGCCCAGACTGCCTGTTCACGAATGTGCAAATGTGGTGAAGTGAGCAAAGAGATGAAAGGAGTTACTGCCCCATGGTCCACCACCTGAAAACACAAGCCCATATGAGATCTAGAACACACTTCATTTGGGTTATTCTGAGGCAAATCAGACTATGAGCACAGTCTTCACAACAGACAGGCTGGGTTGAGTTCCAGTTGATGCCATAGTTTTGTCACCTGTTGTGTATGCCAGGGTGTTCCTGAGGCAATATTTGTAAGAGCCCAAGCTGCTTCAAACTGCAGAGAGGGCTCATCATCCATTCCCAGGAAAGTCACAAAACATGTCAGCAAACCAGCATCTACGATTTCCTTCATGGGAGGATTACGCTCTTGAGAAAGCAGCTTCCTGTTGACAGTGGAATATATTAGTCACTTGGTTCATTTGTACCTGTAATTCTTAAATATGACAAAGGTTGATAAGTACAGTTTAGAGGAGGAAAACCCTGATAACATGGTTGCCATCAACCTTTGAAGGGTCATTTGTGTTAGCATGCACACATCACCCCCCACTGGCTCCCAGTTCCTCTTTGAATAGAAACTAATCTCACTGATCCATACATTCATGGCCATACCCAGGATTATCTCAATGAAATGATCATTTCTCACCACTCCCACAAATTTATTCCATTGGCACATCATGTCTTCAACCCCAAGAACTAAACTGCACTCTATGGGAGCAGACTGGAGTCCTTCAAAGACTTCTTTCAGAAAGTATATGGACAATCTTACATTTTCTTCAGTAAATTATCTTATGGTTTTAATGATTTTATCACTTTACATCCCTTAATGCAACACTCAGATCTGTCCATCACAGATGCAAAGTGTATTACAAAAAGCATTTTTTTATTGTCCTCAAGAATCTAGAGGCAGTTTCTAGGTTTTTGTATTTTCCCCTAAAAGCCAGCAATTCTAGTTGAGAATCCAAATAGCCACTATTGGAGCCAAGACCTGCAGATACAGTCTAAGTCAGGGGTGTCAAGCTCATTTTAGTTCAGGGGTCACATACAGCCCAATATGTTCAACCTGGTCAGACCAGTAAAAATACAATAAACTAAGTGTCAACTCCAATTTCTTTTTTTAACAGAAGTAAAACTATAATCTTTATATCTATAAACTATCCTATAGATAAAGCGAACATGAAATTTCTTGAGAAAAATAAGTGCGATTTCAGGTCTCAGTTTATCATTTACACATGTGTAACAACAGTGGATCTACAAAAACGCACAAAACATTTATTAACAGCCATAATAGTTTAAATTTCACTTCTCAAGACATTTCGTCAGGTCATTCACATATAGTTTGTTTACATTTGCTAACATTTTCACACAATTTTACTTTACACTAAAACAAAAGGGCAAAATTTGGAGTTTATTATTTATAGGTTAGTATGATAGTATTTCACTAGTTTGACCCACCTGAGATTAAAATGGTGTATATGTGGCCCTTGAACTGCAATGAGTTTGGCATCCTTGACTGTTAATGTCTTCTGTGTAATTATACATTTCACAAATCCATCCCAGGGACCAGATTGGACCCAAGGCAGGCCTGTTTTGACCCAAATCTATAAAATCTCCATAAATGTATATGCACCCATAGTAAATCTGTGGAGCCCCTTAGACTCCATATTGTATCTGTAGTGGCTCACCTGGCTGCCTGGCATCCTCGGGTTTGACTCTCCCTGCAGCTGCTTTTCACGTCTTTAATTATGTCCTCAAGGCTTAGAGAGGCCACCTACAAAAAAAAAAACCCACACAAAGTAATGTCATCATAACCTACTTTTTCCTCTTTTCATGCAATAAAAACATTAAATTATGAAAATACTTACAATTACAAAGTATCTGTTCACAAAAAACAAGTGAATAACCTGAAATTTTGTAAGAAAAAGTGCAGTTTTAACAATATTATGCCTCAACCCATTTTATACAAGTGCATTACACAATCATTTGTTAGCAGATATAATATTGCTAAAGCTTTGGAGTTTGGAATTAAAATTTCTCATTTGCCCCGGTCATTGTTGTTCTTTGAGGTTCAGCTGGACTAGTTTTGCTTTAAAAGAGCAAAACTAGTCCAGCTGAACCTAGAAAAATGGAGTTGTCACCATCTACAGGTTATTCTGATATTATTTGACTTTAGATCATATGGATCTGGAACCTGAACTAAAAATTAGTTCGACACCCTTGATAATATCTTCAGTGTAATTTTTGCACTTTGCAAATTCATCCCACATTGGACCTTTTTGATGGACCGGCTTTGGCCCCTGTACTAGAGTCAGTGGCGGTTCTAGGATTTTTCTGGGACAGGGGTCATTAAGGGGCCACATTTAAAATTCAGGGGCCAAGTACATGGTCAACATCAAAACATATCACATGTATGATACAGAGCATGTTTTTCCAGGGTTATCTTTTCAAACAGTCATGGTAATAATAAACTTTAAAAAAAAAACAAATAAAAACAGTTCAACTGTTAATGATTCTTATTTGTTTTCGTACAGAAACATACACAGTATTTGTTTTGTTAGCAAGAACTTACCCTCATATCTGAACAATTAGACAGAAAATGCATTTAAGCCAGAAACATCCTAAACAGAATTGCTACCTCAAACGTCTTTTTCTTAATCAATAGTTTTATTAGTCATTTTATCCAAGTTTGAATTAATTTTACAAGTTTTGTTTTTTTTACTTTTTTAAAATCATAAAGCTTAATTTAGAGTTATTGCTAACCAACCTTTTCGTCGCTGATGTACTCAGGAGACAGGGGCTCCTCATCCAGGAGGGAGGACATGTTCCTCCTCTTGCAGACCGCTTCATCCTTCTGGGCTTTACGCAGCTGCACACACACCTCGATCCTTTTCTCTCGAAGTTTCTACAACAATTCAAGACTCACCGTGTGTAAAACTCCTCATATCCTGTGGGTGAAATGTACATTTAAACGTAAACTTACTGCTGAATCCTTCCCCTTGTTCTTGAACCTGGAGAACCTGTCGTCGGTGAGGTTCTTGTTAGGCATGATGGACGCTTCTCTGGAACTCACTCCAACTGATGGACACGAGCGCCATCAGGTGAGTTATAACGACGCATGCGTAACAGGTGAAACTAATCGTTGTGATTGATGCCACGCCCCTTTTAGTAGAGGTACACCTGCTTACAAGTCAAACGCAGGCATTTCCATCCCTCCAAAATATCAGTAACTAATCAAATGGAATAATAATTTTTAAAAAAGAAGAGGAAGAAGAAGAAGAAGAAGAAGGAAAGACAGAAAGGCAAGTTTATTTGTACGGCACTATTCATACACAGGGAAACTCAAAGTGCTTTGCAAAGGCATAAAAAAGATAAGACATTAAAGGGTAAAAGACATTAAAATAATCAGAGATAAAATGTGGGTTTTAAAATGCATACACAGAGTGAAATAAATACATTAAGTATGCTAAAACCATACATTAGAATTAACATTCATATTAAAACGGAGTAAAGCAAGACATTAAAATCAAAAAAAGAAAGAAAAATGCATTTAAAAGATAAAGGAAAGGAACAAACTTATGGGAGTAGCATCTTCTCCAGTTGAAATAGATACAAACTCTTTTTCTTTATTGTGTCAGTAATAATATCAAGGAAATGTATATTTAAATTTTACACAACACATCCCACAAACCTGTATTGTTGTAAATATACATACATTTTGCTCTTTGTTTTTGTCCTGTCTTTTTCACTACACTATGAACATTGCATGTGTATCTTTTGAGGTGGAGACTGGCTGGTAAACCCCAGTGTTTGTTAATATTATATATCTGCTAACCTGCATTTTTAGAGCTGTTTGTTCATGTTGATTTTACTATAATCAAGTTAATCTAAATAACCTTTAGAATTAAACAATAAATAAATAAAGATTTACTGCTGTTTTCCCCAGTCGTTGCGTGTCTTATGCAGTAGATGGCAGCATAATATAAGTGGCATTCACACTGGAATCTGTTAACAAGTTTAACTCTCAGTTTATGAATGGTATCTGGTTAATCTGTGGTCAATCCTTTTTATTTTTCATGTTAATGTGCAAATTGGTAGGGCAAAAAAAAAAAAAAAGGAGAGAAGGAAGAAAGTGTAAGTGAAGAAAATGAAAAAGGGAAAGTAAGGCTGAGAAAAAGAGATTGAGTTGCTTCTTCCTCAGTTTGTAATAACCAGGAAGGGCTGAACAATAGCAGCTGAAGTGGAAGTTTCCCCCCCACCAGTTTATAATCACTTCCTGTCGATAACGCATGTAGACACAAACACAGTCCAAACTCAGGGTCATGTGACTGCGACTCATGTATAATCACACAGCTGTAAATGATTTTAGCTGGTAAAATAAAGGTCAAATAAAATAAAATAAACAATCTTTCTCGCCAAACGCCTCAATGTAAGCCACAAATGGTTTCCCCAAAAGAAGCACTTTAAGGATCAGTCTAGTGTCAAAGTCATTTTATTTCAGGGGCCACAGACAGGCCAATACGATCTCAAGCAGGCCAAAAAAAAAATATTAGCATATTAAATTAGAAATATTTGTTGTAGTGCAATTTCAAGAATATTGTGCCTCATGCTTCCTATTTACACGTGTATACAAGAATTAACACATCACAGAGGATTTACAAAGGCACAAAACATTTATTGACAGGCATAATATTCTTAAAATTCCTTTTATTTTTCCTAGGAAATGTGAGTTTGCTCAGGGTTGTTTAAATTGTTCCAATTATTTGTGCAAGTATACTTTGTAAATGTAAACATTGTCATTATGTAATTTTAGTTTTTTCATATTAAAACAAAAAGAAAAACTGGGAGTTGTCATCATTTTTAGTTTATTATGCTATTATTTTACTGGTCTGAACCACTTCAGCTCAAACTGGGCTGTCTTTGGTCCCTAAACTAAAATGACTTTGACACACTGGATTGTTAATGTCTTTGCGTCTTGCAAATTCATCCCGTGAGCTGGATTTTGACCCAGTGCATTGTTTTTGAAGTCTGAAGAGTTTTAGCCAGATTTGTAGAGCTAGAATGGAGTCAGGAACCGAGAGGTAACTCAAAAAGATCAACATAATTTAATACAAAATGTAAAGAAGTTGAATATTTTGATGAAAGCTCTGCCCCTTTTCCGTTTCCTTATTCAAGCATCAATACAGGGTAAACAGTGATGGATTATTTAACTTAATGTCATCCTTTCTTCTGCTATTTTATGATCATTACAGTATTCAGAATATCCTTCACAACAGTGGTGAATTTGGAAAATTTTACAAGGGGTCTTCACATAAGATAAGATATGCCTTTTTTAGTCCCACAAGGGGAAATTCCAGATTTACAGCAGCAAAGCACAAAAGCACACAAGAGCAAAAGAAAGTGTAAAATCAAAAGTACAGTCAAATCAAAAACGCTGTGCACATACTGATCATGCCACAGGTTATGTGGTGACAGGGGAGGACAGCAGATACTGTATATGCTAATAGATTAAACAAAACATACACAAAAATACCTCAAAACTGTTCATCGTGGCTTATATTAACACACTCCCCAAATTTTGTCAGTGACAAGATGAATAAGACAAGTGTTCAAACAAAAATAATGTTTGCACTTCCTGACAGATAAGTTTTAATTAACAAAATAAAAATATTCCACTGTTAGCAAAAGTTCTCTGTTGATAGTACAATATGTTTTTATTTGTATTTCTTTTGTGGATATTTGTTTTTACAAGTAGGCAACAGTTTGGTGAACAAAAATGTTAGGGGGGCATTAAGGGGGAGGGTAAGGCTGACAGAGGAGGTGCATTGCTGCCTCCTGTAGGTCCGTTCAGAAAAAAAAAAAGAGTCTCCTGAGAACTCAGATCTACAAAATCCCATCATAAATTAGAGGTTTTACTTTGTTCTCATCTAGTTTTCTGTCCTTTTTGTCTTTTCTGTAGTTTTTACCTTTTTCATGCAACTTCTACATTTAGTTTTTTACATGTTGCTCCATCTTTTATGTTGTATCTATATTGTTCCATTTTCTACGTCTGAGGCCGCTCCTGTACATTATTCATTTTGCTGAGGTCAGCATTAATTAAATGCTTCCACTGAACTCTCATTCTATCTTAATTAGGAACATTTATTCTCCATCATGTTGTAATATAATATATTTAAATCTGACAGTGACCCAATTAAAAACAGCACCATGAGGGATCAGCACTGTCAGAAATGAACTATGAATTTAGTAGAAACTGGTTGAACTGAACTTTTAAAGGCATCTGTTGGTATGATTTGAAGTGGTGGTTGATGAAATAATTTTCTCGTGGGGCGCAGTATGCAAGTCAGTTTTTAGATGCACTATAACCATATATCACCACTAGGATACACCAATGCACATACACTACTATTTTAAAATATTGATTTAAATAAAAATACACAGTATGTGCGTTCAGTCATGTATTTTTTATATATAAATTTCACCCATCTATCCTTCAAACATGCACATTTTTCCATGACTTTATGATTGAAGTCAGGCCTGTCCCTGACAAGTGTCTTTTCCACTGATAGTATAGACCAGGGGTGAAGGTGGTAATAATAATGATAATAATAATAATAATAAACTTTATTTATATAGCACCCTTCATATAAAAATTGTGGCCCAAAGTGCTTCACATTGGATAATATTTAAAATACAATTTTAAGACAGAGGTGAAATAAGAAATACATTAAGATTTGTTTAAACACAAAATTATAAAAGTACAAGAAATAAAAAAAGATTTTCACAGATTTGCATAAGACAGGGGTGAAATAAAGATGCAATAGTAAGTGATTATACATAAATTATAACATTTCAATAAAATAGAATAAAATAAAAACAGTGCACATTCATGGTTATGAACTGTGACCCCATTCTTATCTCCTTTCAAAGGCTAATGAAAATAAAAATGTTTTTAATTTGGTTTTAAATATATTCAGCGAGCTGGCTTCTCTAATGTCTTTCTGAATTGTAATCCATTACTTTGGTGCATAGTTAGCAAAGGCTGCTTCCCCAATTTCCCTTACAATATTTCTGGGAGTCAGTACTAACCCTGCGTTGGATGACCTCAGTGTTCTAGTTTAGTCTAGGTAGTACGGGTAAACATGTCATTAAAAACACTAGTTAGCCCATGGGTTAAAGGACGGCATTGTTACTACTCCTGACAGGAATCGAAACCCCGGTCAGCTGCATCGTAGTCAGTCAGCTATAACCCACTGAACTGTCCAGACACTAGTGGAAGTGCCGGTGGTGTTACCTACTGAGCCTCATAATTTTGTCTTAGTCATTTTAAAAGTAGCTCACAAACCAAACAAATGTAGGCTCCTCTGGTGTAGACAGCCATGTGTGACGTTGCACTTCTGAGGAAAGTCTTAACTCTTTTTGGGATGTGACGTTTACTCCTGTAGACAGTGTTTGGGCACAAAAATCTGCACCCCAAGGTTCTGCTGTCTCTTGTATTGGAGAGGGGTCAACTGGAAACATGTCATTTGTAATAAGAGTTTATTATTGTGAAGAGAAAGCCTGGGGCGCCGCAAACAGGAAACACTGGACTTGACTACTCACTAAATGACCAAAAACATTTTTTCACTATCCTTGAATGCAGGTTAAACATGTTACACAGGCATTTATTTAAATATTCATGTTCTTGTAAAATGATTTCATGTGATTCTTATCGCCTTCTTCTCCATGTGCAACAGGTGGGGCAGCATTCTAGCACCATGACTAATGATTTGTTCACTTTTTTGACCCCCATACGGACAGTGTGTAAAATATTTGATTTCAATTTCCAACCAAATTAATCTATTTATCATCAGGTAGAGCTTGACTGAATTATAAGCGATAGGGTAATAAAAAAAAAAAAAGAAAAAAAAAAGAGTAATAACAGGGAAGTGGATTTTTGAAGCTTTATTTAATCAATAAGGGATGTGTATCATTGAGATAAAAACAAAAGTTATAACAGACCATCATAACAAGAACTATATGAGGCAACACTTATAGATATTAAAGAAATAAACATGTTGATATGATTCATATAGTGATAAAATCAAAAATCAAAATCAGAGCTGCACAATATTTAGGCTTAGATTAGCGCAGTCCCCTCAGTTGTTATTACAGTATAATGATGCTTCTTTTTACGGTCATACTGAAACATGTTCAGTCCAGATGAAGGTGTGTGTCTGCAGAGGTATGGGAGCTGCTTTCATTGCCCATGAGCTCATCGCAGTGGCCTTTTGACCTGGAAGTGCTTATGGTTCCTCAGAGATGCCCTCAAGGGTGCGGAGTGTTTCTGCCCTGCCCTGTTGTCTTTGACTCGCTATTAGTGTGAACAATGTGAACTGATTGAAGGAAATTCCACTGAGCAGGTTCAAGGCTTCCCCAAAACACACACAGTTACGCACAAACACACAACACACAGTACATCCAAAACTACACACTTGTTAGCACAAACATTCAGTTATTTTCACAATGTCAAGCAAAATGATAAATGAGTAATATATACACACATAGCCTACAAGATCCACTTTCTACCATTAGTTTACTGTTAAATTAATGCAAAAATAATTGCATTAAAAAAAAAAAAACTGAATACAAAATGTCCTTGCATGTTTGTCATCATCTTATATGTCAGTTTTATTTATTATATATCCTTTCCTGTCCTTCCTTTTAACTTTACTCGGTATAATAATGAGTCAATATTAACTGTTTAAAATGCATTGCAATAAAATGAAAATATAAAACCTATAACAAGACCAGACTCACACCCAACAAATTTGTTCTTAAAATGCACAAAGCAATGGACGGACCTAATAATAATTACTCATAGTTGAATAATCAGGTCAAAATCAGTTGATTAGTTGAGCTTAGCAGTGACCAAAGTGACAGTAATAAGAAAAAAGTGACCAAACAAGGAGTGAGATTTATAGCATTTCATTTTTAAAAACACTTTAATTGCTTTTTTATACATTGTGTAACACCTAAGTATTAGTTTTGTATCTATGAAGTAAAACATAAACCTCATTCCAACCCCTCTTAAAAAGAAAACAAAGGAAAAAAATAATACTTCCGATCAGCTGTACACATCCTATAAAATATTTCATCAAATATAAGCCTCTCAGAAAACTCAGAACTCTTTTACTACTCGTCTTTTCCCATAATATTAACTATAAATTGCGAGCTATGTTGTCCTCATTTTTGTTAATTTGGTGCCGTTGCTTTGTTAAACTGACTGGTACAATGGGATCAAAGGTCATAGTTCAAGAGCAACCCGGGGTGAAAAACACATTTTTATACTGATAACCCCACCCACCCACTTGAGCATCGTCACAAAGCTCCAGAGTTGATCTCCTGATCCATCTGAAATCCTACACAATGTACTACACACATAATATGTAATGTATGAGCTAATGTCCAGGCTTGAACATGCTGAGGTTGTGAAAACATGTCAGTTGCTGTTTGGGGAAACGTAACCTTAGTAAATGACCAATCTCACCTCCACCAACTCTATGGACTGTAATACTGTCTGTTTTTGCCAGAACTGAATTGCATTGTGGGATATTTACACTTGACAATCTATCCAGAGCTTTCATACTGTAGTACATTTCCAGAAATTGTTTGCATGTCACACACTATCGGTTCATTCTGCAATTTTAGACTGAATTTATTTAGCATTTTAACATGAAATTTAAGACATAGACTCCCACCTGGCAAGGAAGACTAATAATACCACTACATGAAGGAATAACAGCTGTTGAATATAGTGGATAGTATAATGATAATAAGTCAAATTTAACTGTACACATGAACAGAAACACAATTCAGTATCAAATGAGTAGCTGGTTGTTGTTTCTTCCAGAGGATCACTAAATATTCTGAAACAGGAGTGTGTAAGCATGTGGGTCCCTGTTTCCAAAAGTCTCCGTTTTTACCCATCCACATTGCAAACACAAATCTGAAATGTCTGTTTTAAGGATCCTGAGACACAAGAATAGTCAGTAAACACAGCAAAAGTTGGACATTTTAAAAGAAAAACCTATTAGTGTGGATGTAGTCTGAAAGAAGGTGAAAATCTGAACTCTTCCTCTGATGGATCCACTCCACGGCCCATGTCCTAACCTTCTGTCAGGTGTCAGAAAAATAAAAAAATAAAACTTCACAGCTTGCCAGAAAGACTGAAACGATCATAGAACTTCATTAGAGATCAACAGAAAACCATTTTTTAAAAACAATTTTATCTGCTGTCCCTTTAAGTAACCTCAGTATCTGTGGTAACTATAACAGGCCGACGGGTTAATAGTTTAACAGATAATTTAATTAATTCATGAATTACATAAATGGCCCTTAGTAGCAGTTCCACATAAACCAGTGAGTAGTTGTTTTCTTTTTATCCCTGTCCTGCTTCTTCTCCTCTTCCTCTGCATTTGTCTCCTCTGACTTTTCTCCTTCCCATCCTCCCTGGTTCCCAGATCAACTTGAGGCGTGAGGTGTCTATGGGAAATCATTAGTATAGATTGTGCTGCAGCGCTGCGTCAATACACACACACACACACACACACACACACACACACACACACACACACACACACACACACACACACACACACACNNNNCACACACACACACACACACACACACACACACACACACACACACACACACACACACACACACACACACACACACCTTTGCTTAATATGCCCTCTCTGCATCTAATAGCAGTGTTGTTTCAGTCCTCTTTACTGATTAGAGTAATAGTGAGGACAAATCTTTTGCAAAGGATTACTGTAGGGTGTGTGTGTGTTGGCAGTAAAAGCATACTTTTATACTCATTCCAAGACACTTGCAAAACTCAGTTTGCAGAAAATAGAGGCAAATACAACCGTGTGGCGAAGACAAAGGTGTGCTTTGTCTGTCCATGTAAGTCGACGGCTCTCAGATATCAAAGCACAGAAGAGAAAAAGAACCACAACAGGATGTGAATTATAGCGGCACTAGGAAAGAGATGCAGACAGAGAAACCAAGAGAGACACAGTTTTATGTTTGCATGTGTGGACGTAAGTTATATAAAATTTGAAGGGAATTTCCATTGAGAAAAGAAGAAAAAGGCAGTTCAAGTACCAGAAACTGATATCATGGCACATATTTCAAATTCTCAGACACAAGTATACAAATGCTTGGTTTTGTAATTCTTCTCATCAGTGCCACATGGCGTCATTCTTCAGGTATGGCTACTGTCATCGCATTGTTGAATGTTAAACGTCCCCCTCAGTCTCAGTTTGTCCTTCTCTTTCTCCTTCTCACTCTTTGTCAGATCGCTGTTTTTGCTCCACTCTATTAATATTTCATGCTGCCACTCCAATACCTGCCTATCAATACTCAAGACAAGACACACCTCAGGTCCAATCCATCATAGTCACACCCGACCAGGCTGAAAAATTGTGCGTGTGTTGAATAGATAATTTTTTTTTCTGCTGACAAAGCCCTGGTCGTTGAATTCTATAAACAGGCTGAGGCTCAGCAGCTGAAAGATCGAAATGAGCCATTCATCATTTCCCACAGACGCACACATTTACACACTCACATCTGCACACACGAAGCTGAATACACACACACACACACACGCACACACACACACACAAAAAATCAAAGAGCTATTTATTGACACTCAATGCTAAAATTTAGGGATGACTAATAATACAATAATGATAATTACCATGATATTTTTTCATACCATGTTGCAGTATAATTTATATTATGATACTAAAACAAAAATCTTTCATTGGAAATCAGTAAATACAATATTGTTACGTTCAAAACATAAAATGTTTCGGTGTCTCTTTTACTTATTTTTACTTTTTCCAGTTTTAATTTTTCATGTTTCACCAACATTTTGTCTGTTTTAAATAACGTTCTATTAATATTCTGTTTTTGATGTTATCAGGTTCATACCACAAAATATATTTTAAGACTGTAATAAATGTGTTTTACTTTGATTTTGTCTTGTTATGTTAGTTTTCATCTTGACATGTTTTTTTTAATGAATAATTGAAGACCCTAAATAATCCGGATTATTAAACTTTCACACAGGACAAAAATTTAACCTTTAAATTTGAGAGAAATAATGATTTGACATTCATTATAATAATAGTTTTATATTGACTAATCACAATAGCATTTTTGTAGAGCTGCTCAGCCTAAAAATTAATACAGAGAATTTAAAAAATGTGTAGAAATAGAAACAGTAAACACATCATATAGAAACAAATGAAATGGGAACAGCAAATATGAATTATTATAGATTAGATTTTTTCATAATGGTTAATAAATTGATATACATTTTCATCTTATTCTCCTGAAACACTTTTTTTTTTTTTTTAATTTCACATAAACATGTAAGAAAAGTAAAAAACTTCACTTTCCGCTAAACAAAAATCCAGACCCTTTCGTCCAACTTCAGGCTGGTGTTGCTGGGAACTCTTTTGATGGTTACAGCTGTTTGTAACAAAGCCATACAAATGATGCATTGTACCGTCCTAAAGTCAGCCCATTCAAACAGTCATCACCATGCACGTGTGAGGCTTTTTGTAATCTTCCTGCTCTCAAACAACTTTATTTCAGCAATTGTGACACACAGGCGACATGCAGTAAAGATCCAGCACAATAGCCATTCAAGCCGAGAAAGCACACTGGTGCAAACTTGAGTCAGAGGGACAGTTTTTCAGACAATTTCTACTTCATTTTCTGTATATTTATGCAATGCAGGGCTCACAAAACCACTTAAAAATCCCAAACATCTGCTTGTGTAACTCCTACTGTTTTTTCTGCACAAAAAAGGAGGAAAATCAAGCAAGATTAAAGGTCTTCATTTGCTTTGCACGGAGATGCTGCCCCTGTAAGATTTTTTTTTTTTTTCACTACTATGTTGTCCAGAAGAAACGGCATTATCTGTGGATCAGCCAACTCCCTGTAACAAAGAAGGGAATCAAAGCAGTGGAGGAGAGGCGGTGAGGGGCGGTGAGGGGTGGCGGGGGTGTGGAGATGCATGGTGGAGCACTTCAAAGGTGAACACATAGTTCACACAGATATGAAGCGCAGACAACAGGGCAGAACCCACGTAGTATGTGACGGTTTATGGTCTGCAGAAAAACAGGGATGACCCCACAGAGAGACCACAACAAGCAAACACAGACGAGGCAACTCTGCTAATACTGTCAACAATAGCATCCTTCATTCTTGTGTTTGTCAGTTAAAAAAAAAAGCCAGACAACGAGGGAGGAGTTGGAGTCTTTAGGGGTCCAGTGGGGAGTTTGGTGGGTGGGTGTTAGTGTGGGGGTATGAGCCAGGTATCAGGTGTATCTGGGCTGAGAGGCCCCTCACATGGGCATCCTATTCACCTGCTGCCCGGGCCCCGGACAAAGGCTGGGGCTCCGCTGGGCTTCAGACGGACCAGGTAACACTAGAAGGACTTAATGGCTCCAAGATGAAGGGAAGATGGTTAGAGAAAGATTACAACATGGGAAAAAGTTGGCTTAAAAACAGAGCTTTTTGATCATGTGGGACTCAACAGTGAACACAGTCACCTTTTTCCCATGGAGTCATTTGAATTCTATGAACAATAGTCGCTTTACTATTGACCCTCAAATATCGCAAATATAACTTACGCATAAAAACTCGCCTAATGGAAGAACAACAATTTCGACAAAACTCGTTTTTCGATTAATAGTTTTTGTGCTGGCAAGAGGTGGTTTTTCAGGCGTTGCGAAATTAGTATATTATGCAAAACTGCAATAGAAAGACCTTTTTTCACAACTACAGTCAGGTGACGGACGTTACGACAAGAGAAGAAGAAGAGTTTTAAAAGAAATGCGTGGACACACCAGGAAACCATATCATTTTTTTTAATTTAGTACAGGATAGAGGGGTAATATATAATAATAATTAATACATCTATAAAATAACATGATATATACGTTTGTTACCATGTTTATGGAATGACTTCCTGTGTCATCTCGCGATAATAAATAAACAAATCATCACATTTGTGATTTAATGGAAAAACAGACATTACATACTTCTGTTTTTTCAACATTTAGTAAATATCGGTAAAGTTTATATCCAATGGAGAAGCAACTAATGACTTCAGCTATGTCTTATTTCATGACTGAACATAAATGTCTATATTTACTTATTCTGATTTTTAAAAGAAAAAAAAAATCAACATACATAGATTAACACCATTATTCTGGCATCTGAGATAAAGCTTCCTAAATGACCGAATGCTGTTTGCAGGACTATGGGCACTTATATAAGTAACTCTTTTTAGGACAACCAGAGGCTTATTCAAAACCCACCACGTAAGAGTGAGAGAATATAGTATGCGTGCTTCAATGAAACTGGGGTCATTTTAGTACCAGACACTTTCTCAGCTTTTTAGACCCAATAGTAAAAGAGAAATTTTGACATATTTTCCCCCAGGCTATACCTAATGATGACCTCAGATAAATGCAAAACAAAAAATTATACTCTTACTCTGAGCCATTCCAAGATTAATGAATTCATAATAAAATATTGGAGCCAAAAATAGGACCAAAATTGGGAAATTAAAAATTACCTAGGTGTCAGTGCATTTGATCTTGAAATCATGGCTTAAAACAGTCTTATATACCACTATAAATAAAGACACTGTGTTAAATTTGATGATCTTAGTGGTTTTTCTAATCCAGACATGCGGGTTTTTCATGAATCTGCAGTCTCATTCTAGGATTCGTGGGTAACCCATCGTGTCCACTGGCGTTACATGCGGAACCTGCCCATTTAAACACAAATTAATCTCGAGTGACTTTGCAACAGTGGTTATTTTTGTCAAACACTCTACTTTGCATAATTAGTTTGATTCCCAAAATATATATGTGAGAGAATAAAAAGATATTCAGAAAAAAGTAGCGCATAATTTTTTGTGTCCTTTTGACTGTGTTACATGCAGTGTTTTACATAAAAATAATATAAAAATGCGTTTTATCTGAAAAACAGTTTCTCTTTTATCTCAATATTTATTTCTAAAATAGACTTTAAGTGCTTCCAAATTTGCTTCATAACATGTATAGCTTTTATATTGTACATTTTTATATTCTACATCTGGTTTGAAATTTTAGCCCCCATGTCCTGTTTTTAGGAACCAGTTTCATAGAAGCGCCCATACAAAGAAACAAGTTAAAGAAATTGTTTGACACCTCTGTAATATTCTTTCAAACTCTCAAGACTGTGTAATTGCGTTAAACAAATGTGAAATGTGAAAAATAGATCTCAATTCAAAACGGACAAGATCATGTCAGCGCGGTGATAAAATGTGACAAATGCACAACAGTCGCACAACACATTTCGGCGAAAAACAGCGGTATAAGCTACTGTGAATGAGAAATGAAATATGGGTAGATGTTCCAGACTTCACTGGTTCTGCTGTTTAGCCTTGTGTAAACAGACAGACAGGCCTGGATAGATAAAAAAAAAAAATAGATAAACTGTAAGGTGCAAAATTATCTCCAATGTTCAGCATTATGAAGGTGCAAAATGACATTTAAGTGCAGAAATACATCAAATTCATCAGCCTTGAGATGTTACATAACAGAAGTACACATTGAAAACCCTCCTGAAAGCAAACAAGTATACAATACAACTGTACGTGCTTATAAAAAAGAGACTTTACAGTGACTGAAGCAGATCTGTGCAAAAACAGCAACAACTTCTAAAAAGGGTGTTTTGATTTCTGCATTGTTCTGTATATTTTACTGCAGACACATACCCATTGCAGATGGCTGAATCCAAACAATAATTACCATACCTGACTGACATGTGTGAGAGTGTGCGTGTAAGCAAAAATCTATCACCGAAAGAACATTTTTGGGCCGTAAATGAAACAGTCTCAGCTGTTGGTGGATTTAAGGATTCACAAATAGGGGACAGGATTTTTTTTTTTTTTTTTTTTTTTTTTTTTAAAGGCAGCATTATTCATCTACTGCTGTTTTTTTCCCTAAATCTGACATTGCTTTAATTTTAGAGTCTTGTCCATGTTTTCTTTAACATTTAAATCCTCTACAATTAAACAGGTTAGTGGCTGTTATTTTAAAATATATAATTATTGCATAACAGTTGCAGTAAAGTTATAATAGATGAGATGATGGTAAAGAGAACTGAAATTATTTACAACATTTATGTGTGTGTCAGATGCAAGTACTTGGTGGGATGGAAAAAGTAGAGACATCAAAGAGTCGTGGAAGAGAGAAACAGCTGGTCAGTGTGTGTGTGGGTGGGTGTGTATGAAAACACACCTTCAAAGAGGACCCTAGATGTGCCAGCTCGCCTGACTTCAACCATCAGAATAAGGACACATGCACACACACACACACACACACACACACACGCACACACACGTACACACACACGTACACACATAGTGCATAGTGTGACTGAACTCTGTACCGTCTCTTTCGTGCACATATGTAGGGGGGGGTTTCATGTCCTGACATGTCCAGACTCAACACACCACAGCTGGGCAGAATCAGCCTCGATTCAACGTCTGTAGATGAGGAAAAAACATGGTTGGAGTTGGAGGGTGCAAAGGTGATTGAACTGTTGAGGCCGCTGTCAAATATTTGCTGTGCATGGTTCATTTTTTTCCTTTTACCATTCAGTTTGATTTGACATCATGCAGAGGAAGTCTGGGTGATTTTTGTTGAGTTGCGTTCAGTCTAGTGCCTCTCATAGTGTTTGAAAAACTGAGAACGATTGAAATGAATGCACAGATCAAATAAATAAACATCCAATATCCAGGATGTGGGTGTAAATGGATTTCATTGCTCTAGGATGATAATTAAATATGACCTTTGCATTGGAGCCTTGTAAGTGCAGACAGGTGACAAATTAAAGGAAAAATCTGATGGGAGGGGTTTCTTCCAGGATGACAGTGCCTGAGGGTTAGAGGGGTCACTGAATGGTTTGATGAGTATGAAAATGATGTTCCGTTGCAGGCGCCAGATCTCAGCTGGACTCAGTATCCAATATGATAGGCCGTGCCCTCCACCACTGAAGCACCAAATGAGAGAAAAATGGTGCTCATTCCACCGGTAGAGTTCACGGACCTGGAGAATCCATGTCAAGGAGCACCAAAAAGCAGATAAAAACCTTGAGAAGACATGGTGAGTATTCCTTTAACCTGCCACCTGTCTGTATGTATTGGTCATAGACTAAATGAAGAGTTTATCACCCAGTAGAAGCCAAATCCAAAACGTCACAAATCATTAATATTTTTAACTCACTGTGTAAATGTGTGTCTCAATTTCATTTCATTTTTCAGTCACCTGATGCCTATTCACAGTAGAAATTAGAGCTAGAAAATGTAAGGTTGAAATAATACAAACCTCTCTGTCCAAATTAAAGGACTAAATATTGTAATAAAAGATGTTATGGTAATGTGGGAGGTAGAGCTGCCATACTGCTTTTGTGATGAGTCACAGTATAGAGCATCTTAACA
>JAPTYQ010000001.1:14849745-14864336 GCA_029814465.1 Ostorhinchus cyanosoma
ACCCACACACCCACACACACCACAAAGAAATTACAACCTAATCGAATGCCTGGGTAATGGAATAACTGAATAAGTAGCCTAGAGGTTATTAATGCAAGTGGTTTCCAAACTGGGGCCTGGGGAACTCAAAGGGTCTGTAAAACTGGGTCCAGAGGTCCCATATTAAAAAAAGAAGACTTCATATTTGCTAGGATCTGAAATTTCACTTAATGTTTATTTTCGAGTAAAGCCTTTTTGCTATCATTAAGCAAACTGATAATCAATCAAAATTTATTTATATGGCACTTTACAACACAAATAAGAGCAAAGTGCTTTACATCTAAAAACAGGATCAAATTATAAGATGAGAGCCATTTAATCACATACTATAAAAGTTCATATATCAATAAGTGACAAAAAAGAGAGAGAGAGAGAGATTTAAAACCGAAGAGTGTCTCAGTGCTAAGGGTTAAAAGCCAGTCTGAACAGGTGTGTCTTGTGACAAGTGAGTGAAAGCATTTCTTCTAGATGGGCTCATTTTCAACAGTGATTATTACATCGATTTTGATCTATAAGTAATAAAGTAGATGTTATAATTTAGCTAATTCATCAAAAAGATGCATTTTTCCCTTCTTTTTGTCATTTTCAACTGAATATCTCACTGGTCAACCAATTAGTCAGCTATTATTAGGATTAACTCTATCATCGGCCAACCCACAGTCTCTTAATGAGCAAAGTAGAAATCAAGCAATTTACACATTTTTAATAGCTGTATTTCAGACTTTTAAAAGTGTTTCGACCATGAGGTTTGACAGTTATTGTTTGATGTGTTTTCAAGTGTAAACTGAGCTTACAGGTTAGAGTCATCCACCACGCTTCATGTGTGAACAGGTGACATCTGTTGAACTATTAGACTTCTCCCCTTTATTCTCTCAGCATCAAAGTCATCAGAAAAGTCCCATCAGGTTAACATTAGCCTTATGCAAAGACTTGAATAGAGGCTTCATCTTTGATATTTGTTTGATATCTGCTTTCCATTGACTGCTTTGATCTTAAACTTCCCCAGGAAAATTAATACAACACTGACCTTCAAAATGAGACTGATCACTGAGCGCTGAAAATATTAACCTCTTATAATTGACAACATCCAAGTTATTTCTCATGCTGACTAATAATACTTTTAATTGATCGTGAGATAAACTGATTAACAAATGAATGGTTTTCAAGTGAGAGACTACTGAGCAATAGCTGTGGGCTATGTAGTATATTGCAGTGTATGACTCTATGCAGTCAATTTTCTCTTGTCTTGAGTTGGCAAAATAGATTATGTATTGTCCACTATATTATAAAACCTTTTGTAGATTAATAAGACTGTAGCAAAAATACAAAAAGTTTGTATAAAAGGCAGTTTGATGCACAATCATACTTAAAACAAACAAACAAACAAACAAATGATAAATAAATAAATAAATAAATAAATAAATAAATAGGTTGGCTTAAGAACATACTGGTTCATCCAATGCAGCCCAATTACATTAAGAATTAAACATTTTTGGAATGGATCAAGCATTCTTTTCCTGGTCTGGTCTCTATTCTCCCATCAGCTGTGCCCTTTGAATAAAGCCAAAAAATTACCCCCAAATCCCCACCCCCACCCCATGATGTTATGTAAATCAAGTGAATTGAATGAGAAGGACTGCTGATCCTGGTAAGCAAAAGCCTATATGTTTTATTCTATTCTATTTTATTTTATTAAATTTGTTTTAGCTTACATGAAATATTTAGAGTGTTATACTTTTGCCAATTAAGTTGGAATATTTTTTTCTATTTTTAGACGCATTCCTCTTCCTATTCATACACATCAGTAATTCTCTTTGACCAGGTGGAATAGTTACATACAGTCCCAGTTACACTTTATCCATCAAGTGTAAATCCCATTGTTACAATCACTTCAGGTAGAGGTAGAAAATACTTGATTCCAACTTTAAGTACACTCATGCACTATTGTTGCACTATTTAAACGGATTCCTGCAGGTGAACTGTTCAAAACAATAGGTTACATCAGTTCACACTTGTTTATACTCGTCCACGTGTCTGTTTATACAAAACTGCGAATTAATCACTAACTTTCTTGTGAAGCATCAAATCCCCCGCATGGGACTTTGCTCCCAGCATCAGCATCAACAGGACGCGTTGACGTCTCGCGATAAACGGGACACACGCGATAGTTGTTGTGCTGCTTGTAAAGTTCTAATCACAGCAGCAGCAGCAGCAGCAATGGCCGCCTTTCGCAGAGTGGCATCGCTGGCTGGTAAGATAAACCTCTGGTCGGCGGCGAAACTCGAGCTAGCCCGTGGTCAGAGTGTCAGTGGAGGAAGGGCACGGAGGGCTCTAGCTGTTGGAGTGTGTTTGGCGACGGGAGGCGCCGTGGCGGTTTACTTCTACAACGAAATGACGAGCGGCAGAGGTAGGAAGAGGATGGGGGGATACAGCATCAGCGGCCGCGGGCTCCTGCCGTCCATCCCAACCGTGGAAGCCAAAGAGAAGGTAGGAGCTAGTCTCACTGTGCTTCAACTGGTCATAAAGCCATAGTGACACGTAGCTTAGTTATAGTTTTCCCTAATGTTGACATAAGGGCCTGACATTCCAGGAGGAAGAAAAAAAACACCAACGACCACCGGGAAGTGATTATTTCCATCGCGTTTCCTAAAGATAAGACACTCGCAGTCAGATAGACGGGTCTGTCTGGAGCGGTCTAGCTGGCAGTTTCTGCTTTCCTTGTGGGTGGATAAACTGTGTCATTCATTCCCAGCTGCACGCCCAGCCCAGTGGAAACAGTTGGATCAGTGTTTGGCTGCAAAACGATGTGCGTGCGCAGATGCAAGAATGGCGCTCTCCGCTCGAGCTGGTGCTGAAATGACAACACTGAGGATGTTCCTGTCACTTGTGTTTTCACCTCCTCTCTCACTTTAATCGGAGATCAGTTGTTGTTGCCTAGTCCAGCTATTTCTAACTAAAATTGAGAAAGTTTTATTTACCAAACCTGTATTTTAAAGGCATCTTTTTTTTTTAATCTTTAGTGCATTTTACATTTTTAGTCCAAATACATTGTACATCTACTCCTAATTACTAATTTTACTGCAATTATTAGTAAGATTATGTCAATTTACTGACTTGACATGAATTATTTGTAATTGAATTATCTTTGTTGTATTTTATTGTGTTTGTTAGGCTGGATTGCAAATGAGGCCTTGATGAATGAATGGATGGATGGATAGAAGGGAACGTACCTGTTTCTTTGTGATGAATGACTACTCAGGCAGCTATTAGCAGGGGCTAGTCTGAAAGATTATGCAATTAACAATTACATTGACAAGAAATAAACCAAAAATCAGTCCTGGAACACCTCATTAGTCATAAGAAAGCTTCTCAGGCTCACCCCTAGTTCAAGACCATCCCTAGAATAAAGCATTCATGAATAGAAAATAATGGTAATGGCAAAGCTATAAAACAGGGCTATAAATCATACATGCCTCTTGCTTAACTAATGCCTGCCTTGATTATTAATGCCTGAACTAATACACAATGCATCATGAGTTCTTCCTCACTGCGAACTAAAGATAAACTCACAGTGGTTTTATTTGATTACTCACTGTGACAGAAGTTAAGGAATGTTATGTCACAGTTCCTTCATACATGAACTGATTTGTACTTGAATTTGCTGGATTCCACAAATGTTCAACTCCGCTTCATGCATCTGTTCAGTCTCTCCATAAGAGAAATAAGATCTAATTGATGAAAGAAATAAAACGATATCCGAGGTACCCATTTACATGTTGTTGAATGACCAAAAAAAAAAAAAGGCACCAAAATGATCGGAAAAACTGTATATAATATTATGATAAAAATAACTTTAGTCATTTTTATATAGCACTTTTACAGTACAGTAACAAAGTGCTTAACAGTCAATAATAAACAATATGTAGGCTAGACCCTCCTCCTTTTAGAACATATAGGAAATATTTGTAGATAGAAATAATTTGCTAGACCCTTAAAACACTCTCAGGATTTGGACTCTTGTCAACTGATCATCAGTTGTTTCAAAACCACTTGTGATGCATGTGATTTCCTTTTCAATGCTGACTAGTATCAGACTGATAATGAACACTTTTCAAATCAGACAGATTTAGAAATTAAATAATCTTCTAGATTAGCAGGAAATTGCCCATGCTGATGGATGTTGTCATGCAACATGTGTGTGATTGTTGTCAGAGTAATAACTGCTTTAATTTCTGAGAAAACAAAGCATCGGAATATTAAGCACCAGATGTTCCATTTGTGAAGAATCCCATTTAGAATTCCAGACTCCACTTCCAAATATTTAAACTGAGATGTGGTAGAGACCTATCTTGTCTCAAATTTTCATGTTGAAGTATCCTGTAGAGTTATAGACAGACATACATGATTACTGTCCAAGACGGTACATCAGGTACCTAATTGTGACAGTGACTGAAATCGCAAAATAGATAAAAATAATGGATAAAAGAACAACAAAAGAAGTAACAGATAAAGAGTTTAGGAAAATGTACTAAAGTCCAAAGGTAAGAGTAAGTCTTAAAAGAGAACTTAAAATGGCAGTAAATTTTCTAGTAAATATCCTTAAGTAAGGTTTTCCAAAGCATAAAAGCTCTGACTACAGACACCCTATTAATCTTCACATATTTGCAGTCTTTGTCAGTAATGAACTATTAACTAATTTCAGATCCATGCATTTGATCAGTATCTCTGTCAAAACAAACAGCTGGTTTTAATATTCTAAAACACATAAAGCTTTATTACTTTCGGGAATATTAGGCATTTCAGAAATGAAGAAGACTTCATGTGACTGACCTCTAGTATCTCAGTTTTTTTTCTGTTCATTGGGTTTGCCTGTGGCCCCCTTTGGATGGATGAACTCCTCACCCCAAGCTCTAAGAGAGAGCTCAGCAAAGCTTTTATCCACAGTGTCATTCTTTTGGTCACTACCCACAGCTCATGACCATATGTAAGGGTAGGAATGTAGATTGACTGGTAATTTGAGAGCTTTGCTTTTTGGCTCAGCTCCCTCTTCACCTCAACTGACTGGCACAGTGTCTGCATCCCTGCCAATGCTGCAGCAATCTACCTGTGGATCTCCACATCAAGAGGAGCCAGCAGAGGTGGTTTGTGTCAGGATGTCTCCCTGGCGAGGTGTCTTAAGGCAAAGGCACAACAACCTGATTTTCGGTGGTTGGACGTAGCCGGCAGTCTGGCGAGGTCGGTGACATGAGTCTGCTCAGTGTGTTCCGTTCAATGTTAATGCCGTCGCCAGTCTTTTCGGCCAATTCAACGTGTAAACAGCCACTACCAGTCGTTCAGTTGGACCAATCTGATTGGTGGAGGGATAGCCCTTAACTAGTCAATCAGTGAACAAGAAGTGCACATGTGAATACAGCTATGCCAAGGTACTTCACACTACTATTGTCTTCTATAATAGGCCATTCACTGCTCATACTGCATCTGAATGAGTGCCAATCAGTGTTGATTATGGACCTCATTCATTTCATGAAGTGAACACTGTTGGCATTGTTAGCATAATGTGATTGCTCCTTAGTTTTCACCTGTGACATCTTTCTTCTTCCACAAGAAGAAACCCAGAGCGTACAATGCCAGTATCTTCTTATTACTAGCCATCCATTCAATGAGTACAAAAATCCTTCTTGACTACTCAAAACTCGCTGCTGACAACAATGACTGATGACAGCGAGCTCTGTGTTTTGGTCTAGAGAGATTTCTGTCATTTCGGGTTTTACTTCTCGAGCCAGTACAGAACATATGCACCAGTCAGCAGTCAAATTGGTGTGTTCTTCACACTTTTTTGACTGTTGGAGAGACGGGAGCCGACCAATCAGTCGGGCTACCTTTTCAGGTGACGATCAGGAGTCGGGTTGGTGTGTCTTCACCCATAGGCATCTCCAACTGATAGGAGACCATGGGACAGACTCAGGACTTCACTGAAAAAAATGGAGTGCATTTTATTTAAAAAACGTAGGCAACAATTTCCACACAAAAATCCTTAGTAAATTTTACTTTGGAAATTCCCAAGTAAAGATTACTTACTACACTGACAAAAATTGAGGGTGTTATCCACTTGGAAAACTTAGGAAAGTATTTGCACTTAGAATTTTAAGTAAATTCTACAAGCACGATCATCAAGTAAACTTTACTCGTGGATATGTTCATTTTACTAGCATACCTCAGGTAATTTACTGATGATTATTAATATGGTCATTGAATTTGACTTTCTCCTTTTTTGTAAGTTTTACTTAGATTCTTACTGCTTCAACCTGAAAAATCTCACCTAAAGCAAATGGCTTTTCAAGGTACATTTTAAATACTGTGACATTTTGGTTGAAAAGTTACAGGAGTGAATATTAGTTGCACTTCTCGAGTCCCAATGCACCACACGTTTACGAGAAGGCAGTGGTATTTACTTTCATTCAATAACGTGTGTGTGAAACAGCATAGACTCTATTACAGCAGCACAGACCATTCAGTCATGGTGTCAAACTGAAATATTCCTTCCACCCAGTTCACTCAGCTCTTCTCCCCTATAGGCAGAACATGAGAACTACAGAACACAGAACAGCAACTTGCTTTTAACGAATACAACTTGCAAGGTAGCGCACTGTTGGGGTTTTGCTGCTAAGGCTGGTGCCCATATGTTCCAGACCCAAATATGAAGTAGAGGATGGATGGATGGATGGATGGATGGATGGATGGATGGATGGATGGATGGATGGATGGATGGATGGATGGATGGATCTATCTCACATTTCTCTGATACTGGAATGAATATTTCCAGATAATTCTCATCGAGAAACCCATGAAATTAGTGCATAAATCTTTGTAGTATTTAGCTAAGTTGAGGACAATCAATGAATGTATGAGCTGTGAAGTTACATTCCTTAGCCACAGTGAGTTGTTCATTAGTTCATGATGAGTAACGGGAATCTATGACACATCATAAATGCATTTATTTATGGATTAAATCATCTTAACTCTAAGTACATGATTTGTTCCCTTATTTTTAAAAAATCATACAGTGTTTTAAAACTAGAGAACAGAATGCTAAATAGTATTTTAATTTAGAATATCCACAAGTACTGTCTATGACACTATGTAGAGTGTTTTTAAATGTAGGTTCTATGTAGGCCTGTTAGGGCTCAATTAGTCAGTTGTACAACATAAAATCATCATCAATCAGCAAATTGTTTTATAAACTTAGAACATGCCTTAAAATATTCATTGATACTGCCAAATATTGAAATGTGTTAACTAAGTGAATTAAAACATCCAAAAACTGCAGGTATAATCCACCACACTGCATGAAAAGACCTTTTACCGCCCTGGATTACAGCTGAATACTTCTCACATTCACAGGAGTATGCAGAGGGAATCAAAAATTCCCTGTTGTAATGCGGGAGGCCACATTTTCATCTTTACGTACCACTTTCAGGTGTGAAGAATCTCACCATCAGTTGTCATGGCGAATAATCCCCTGGGTGAATTCCAGAGGAGCATTAGCATTTCACACCTTGGCCATTATGCTAACGCTGGATTGGTGGTTTTGTCTCTTGTTGGTCCCACTCCTATTTGTCAAATGTGTAAGGAGGGGCTTATGCTATATGCATATATCAAATGATATATATGAAATATTCTGTATATTGATTTAATGTACTTATGTGTACATCATATATTGTATACACTCATGTACTTATAACATTATGTACTTGTAATTAATTCACTATAATCATATCATAAATGAGAATGACACACTACTACAGCAAATATTTTTATTTTGTGATTAGAAATCAAAAAGTGCAGTGAAAGAAAGTGTGTAAGTAACATGCAATAATAAATACAAGCATACAAAAACAAAAGCACAAACTACTGTCCATTTTATCCACCTCAAGATATTCTTGAAGAACTCCACACAGTATGATCAATTTTGTGCTCTGAGGTGGAGCCTGGACGACCCACACAGGTTTTCCATCCATGATGGCATCCTCCTCTGACATGAGCTCCACAGTAGCAGTCTTCCATAGTGCCTCTTCATCACTGTGCACCACACCACCTCTTGTTTTGTAAAGCTGTAAAAGCACCAGGAAAACAGATGTTTGGGTCCTGACACTATTAGATAGAGGAAAGTCAAACAAAAGCATTCAGAGATGGTGTCTTCACTTACTCTTCTCTTCCTTGGTCTTTTAGTCGCATCAGTCCGATGCCTCCTCTTTTCCTCAGGACTGTTGTCCTGGGCCCTGAAAGCACGCCGGTTCAATTCAAAATAAGTCTTGCAGCAGGCTACAGAGGGAAGGGTTCAATTAATAATAAGATTTAGCAACTACAATTCAACAACTCAAGATACGAGGAAGAAAGCTTATGTTAATTCCAAGTTAGTTGAGGTCAGGGGTGTCAAACTTATTTTAGGTCAGGGGCCACATAGAGTCCAACATGATTTCAGGTGGGCCGAACCAGTAATAACATAATAATATTATATAAATAATAATAACTCCATATTTTTCACTTTAGTTAGTGTGAAAAATAACATTGAATTCTGAAAATATTTGCATATTCAAAATAACCTGAACAAACTTTAATTGCTTAAGTGGGCCGCATGTTTGACAGCCCTGGTTTAGGGGCACAGGACAATGTAACTCACCTACAATGGTCTTAGGCTCCACATTTGGGTAGGCCAATAGAAGGGAGAAATGGCCTGAAGGTCGGCTAGAACAACACTTTTTTTATTACCCACAATCTAATGACAAAATAACAATAATGATTTATCACCTGGTATATCCGTCATATCTACTGATGACATCATTTTGGGCCCTGTGGAGCCTCCTCACAGCTTCCTGTAAAAGGCAAAAATGTTCATTTCTCAACACCATGTAAAATTTGCTTAGACAATATAAGAATCACCATACATGTCTCACGGGCCACTTACTGAAATCCTGCAGTTTTTTTCTGCAGGATTTCATCAGTTTGGTCCTTCATTCCTCATTAAAGACCTCTAATTGTCTAAACCGTTGGTCGATCAAAGCCAGTGTTTCCTCGATCCTCTTGAGGGGTGGCGTACACCCCGTTCAGGCTCATTTGGGGCACAGGAGTGATGCTAGTTCCGGAATCCCATCTCCAATCCTCCCTTCTTCGTGGTGTTGCAGAAGGACTGATGTCCAGACTCTCTTCTTGGTCGAAAATCCTAAGTTTCTTCTGCAAGCCATTTTTGTTGTTTATCAGGTAACAAACACGAAGGAAATGAGTTTCAAAGGTAACTGCTCTCTAAGTCTATCTTCAGAAACTCACTCCAATTGGTTGTTTTCAGTCATGTGTCGGTCGAGGTTACAATGAGCACACGCATGCCGGTACTCAGACAGTACTCAGACACAATGAAGGTGATCAAGAGACAAAGAGGGGAGAGGTCCACCACTCATGCCCCCCACTGACAATGATTAGCATATGAAAGGCCAAGTCACACAAAGTCAGACAGACTCCTGACACCTGTGTCTTGCACCAGCTTTCTGTTACACAGCAGATTTGCTGGCCGTATCCTTTTCCTTCAAACTCCTGTATACCGCCCTTTTCATGCACTGCCAGAACAAGGTGATGTCTTCTTGATCAAATTACATATTGGGTCAAAGGGATGTGAGGCTGAGACACAGTTGAGAAGTTAAAGTTGGCCCACAAGCAGACATAAAGTTTAACCAAAGCGCCCACTAAGTAATATACTGTATATGACCTAATATATATCCTAGGCCTTTGGAAAAAGGAAAAATGGTTATCTGTGATTCTGTAGAGGTAGATGGTTGAATCAGGTTTAAGAATGAGGGGAGAAAAATGCAATGTTAAATAGATCAGCAATTTTACTAAAGTTGGCTTAAGGTTCAGAGATCTGTATTTGCTGGACTTGCTTGTGTGTCTTCTGAAAAATTGGCCAAAGGTGGTTAATAGCACGTGGCTGTCGCAGATAAACTGGTTACTCAAGAAACATATGCCATTTGTTTTATGGGCTGTGTTTGGGCACAGCTGCTCGAATGTGTGGTCTTTAGTAATAGCATCAGATTTGTATCACAACAGGAAATCTGTGTCTTCCTTTTTGAAACTGCATGAAGCCCAATGCTTGACCTGGACCTGGTGAACAGTATTATCAAACAGCAGATATCTGCAGGGATCATGACTGAATTGTAGTCAAGCCAATTTTATTTGTATATCCGATATCACAAGTCGTAATTTGCCTCACGGGGCTTCACAATCTGTTCATTATATGACACCGTCTGTCCTTTGACCATCGGCTTGAGTAAGAAAAAACTGCAGTTCATTTACAATTCCAGAACTGGAATAACTCAAAGTAATGTCCCAATTGAGTGCAATAGGAATGCATAGCATAGTTTGAGATAACTGAGGTGGACTGAAGAACTGCAGCTGTCGGGGGAAAACTCTGGGATGCCTAAAGGGAAAAAATCTGGGGCATGTTGCTGTGCAGAACACAACACAAGGCAATGGGAACAGGTTTAGTTTTGGCTACATGATGACACTAATGAAAAACTTTGTATGCTCTCCTGAATCAGATTTTTAATAAGTGGCTTTAACTTGTTTTTTTCTTGGAGTTTACAGTTCTTTTACAACATTTTGTGGAGTATGGCATGTGAACCTAGCTGCCTTTGCAGAACTTTGCGAACTTCATTCATTAGTGAGTGTCAAAGCCAGGGGCGCCTCCACTCTCACAGCTGATTACAGTGCATTCCTATAAAGCCAAGTACTCATCTCCTATTCATGCCCTCAAAAGCTCCCTTGGTGAAAGCAGCATCAAAGCTTTATGAATGAATCTGTATGCTCATTAGCATGTTAGCTGAGCTGAGCAGGAACCTCAGTGCACTGGGCCCTGCAGCCAAAAAGGTTTAGATTTAAAAAGCCTCTCTGCTAATTACACAGCTTCATGCACCACAATCTGTTCTCCTCTACTGCAGCTAATCAAGTTGAAGTCATGGCTCCTCACAGAGAGGGATGCTAATCAAGTACAAAGTAGTGACAAAGTATTTGTGTATGTGTGTGCACGTCCTCTTCCCCTGTTATTGTACTGCGCCAGTGGTGCAGACTCTATTTATAATCTCTGAGCTAAATGGAGAGAGTCGATGCCAAGAATAGATGGATTTCCTCATTATGAAGGTTCAAAAGGAGTGAAGTGCTGCATATAGCGACTGCTGTCTGTATGCAGAGTCTTCCCTCACTCTCAAAACTGTGGAAGTCTCATACAAACTTTAACCACTGTAGAAAATCAACTGACTGTTTGTTTGCGTAGGCTGCGTTTTATTCTGAAAGTTAGATCCTCTGGTTAAATAATAAAACCATGTTTTACACCAAACCTTGTTCTAACACTTTTTTATTGTTTTTTTTAATTGCCTATGCTATATAATTGTACAGCATACTACATATAGAGTTGCCCATAAAGTTGGAATATAATATTTTTACCTTCTTATGAACTGATTGTGGTGATGTGATTGTTTCATGATAAAGTGTAATTGGGACTCAGTATGTAATCGTTGCACCAGTTCAAAGGATTTTACTGGTATGTATTTTTAGAAGTAAAAGGAGGAATATGTCTGAAAAGTGAATTATTCTAACTTTATGGGCAACTGTGTAGTACGTTGCATTATATTCAATATATAGCGTATTCTCTTTTTTTTCTGCTCAAAAAATACCCTAAATACAATAAAAGCAGCAAAAGTGGTGTAGATAATATAGTATGGTACATGATTAAATTCTCTTTAATGCATCTTACAGAGTAAGCCACGATTTGTTTTGTGTTTTATTGTTATATTTTTAGGCACGTCCATTGGACTTTGATGATGGAGATGTGCACATGTCATCCCATGAGTATCGTTTCCGCATGTTCAGCTCCGTAGAGTATGAAGGACAACTGTACATGACTCCACAGAACTTCATCGAGTCAGTCACCATGAGTGAACCAAGAAGTATGTATCCACACTCACACCGCAGCTCTTACACCATGGGACATATGCTATCATGTCTCTATGAGGAAAGAATAATAATAGGTTTGAAGGAGTTTGATTAGTCATAATTTTAGGATTTGGGTCAAAGACAAACTCACTAAATTTTGGAGTAGATCCATACAAAGGAACAGAGGCTGGAACTTTTTTCTACCAATGCAAGATAAGACTATGTTGCAGTTGTATTTCTGTAATTTGGCAAACATTCAAACAAACATCCCTAAAACTATCTCTGAGTCTAATCTAAGATGTGTACCACATGTAAATGTGGGTATTTTTTAGAAACTTGCATCATGTTATAATCTCTATAAAATGTGGGTCAGGACACATCTTTGCTTTTCCCTGCCTGCCAGTTGTAAAATATTAGTCCTGGCCAGCCAGCCAGCCAGCTATTGTTTAGTCTGAGGTTAATGTTAGTCAGACAGACACACACACTTGCACTTATCCCCTCGTGTAAATTCCATGTGCTGATGTTTACCCCTTCTCTTAACCAGTAAATATCTAAATTGGAAAATCAATCTAATTTTTGTCTATATGACAAGTACTTCAAGAAAATCTTTGATGCACAGTCGTGCCTTGTTGAATGGGCATGTAATTGTATTGCGTGCAAACTGTGCACCTGTATGTGTGTGTTTACATCTACCCTGGCTCACTGACATACGATACAGCCTCACATACCCTCTCAGCAGCCGACATCCTCTAATGCCCCCTTTGAAGTTGAATTAGATGAACCTTGTTGTATAAAACAGAACAAAAGTAGTATGTGCTTTTACGGGGACATTCCACACACTACAAAGACAAGCACGGGGCACTTTAGACGGTACAAATGGGCCTGTAATGATGACAGTGTATATACAGTGAATGTGCCTGTGTGTGTGTTTATGTGTGTCTCCCTGTGTGTTGTGACTGTATCCAGCACATTAAGACCCATTTCTAGATCATACAGATGCTATCTGACTGAGCCCACCCAAACTCTCTTCTCCTCTTTCCCTTCTTCTTCTCTCCTCTTTTGTCTCGTTCCCTGGCAGACAAGAGGCCCTGGAGGTCCCTGACCAAACAGGTGGGAGAACACTCTAAATTCTTTTTTCTGCTTCTCCATGTTGCAGGCATCTGTTGCATGTTACATCTGTTGCAGGCTTTAAATCTCAACTTTTCCAGGAGTGTTGAACTGTCTCTTTGCAGAAAGTGTCTACACGTAGCATTGCACATCAGTAAATGCTATGCCAGATATGAGTCCTTAACAAATCTTCATTGCATCGTGCACAAATGTATATAAATGTGCAGGCTTTGGTTCAGTTGTTCAGCACAGGTCACATGCTTTGCTTCAGCGTAATCATTCGTTACCAGATTTAAAGGTCCAATGAATGGACTTGTTCTTTTTTTCCATTACACTATATATTGGGTTGAAACCAGTATAGAAGTGCCTGACCATCACCTACTACTGTAGGTCTGAGTGTGGACCACAGTTAATAGCCCAAAACCAACACTGGGTTTGTAGAGGATCTTTTGTGGGGGGTTTTTTGTGGCCACCGTAGAGGGTATTAGTTAGATAACAGCATACCATGAATTCACAGCTAGATATCACTAAATATCATACATTGATCTTTTAAATTCTATAAGTTCTTTGCAAATTTTTTGCAAGTTTGTTTATGTCTTTATATCCATTTTTTTGTCCTTAAAAGTTAGCGCTGAACCATTCATTTGTATTGTCATGGTTATCACCATATGTGATTAATGCATCACCAAAGACTGAAAGGAAGATCATTTTGCTTTTATGTGCATTACATTAAATTGATTAAAACTTAGCATAAAAACGCTGGACATATCAGATTACCCTCTGGATATATTAACCATGCATTCACACTTTTGGCAGACCAATGTCAATTTTATAGTGACTGTGAGATTAATTTATTTATCAAGTCATGCAGTTATTGCAATGTTGAACAATGATAATAATAATAATGGATTAGCACAACAGTATATGACTAGGACAGAGCGGGATTCAAACCACCAACCCTACAGTTGAAGCTGTTAGATATGAATTGTTTGTATCTGCATTTGCATCAACAAGCAATCCTCCTCTTACCTTCCTTTTTTGAAGATGTGGCAGCATTACTGCAAATGTAGATTATTGAAACAGCATGGCTTTCACGCTTTACATGATTCAATGGATATGAAAACTTGCAAACTGTCCTGGGCACCTTTAGTCTTGGTATGCAGGTCATAAAAGAGAGGCTTTTCCAACACCTGTGCTGTTCACCCTGTATAAATGGCTCTCCACGCATAACATAACATCATTCACATGGTGCTACAGTGAATCTCAGACATTTCACTTGCGAATTGCGTGTTTTTGTTTTTCTGTCAGGAGCTGGAAAAGATTCTTTCAGAAACTCCGCCAGTGTGGAGAGGATCCTCCAAACTGTTTCGCAACCTGAGAGAACGAGGTATGACACACACACACACACACACACACACACACACACACACACACACACACACACACACACACACACACACAGAGAGAGC
>JAPTYQ010000001.1:14959711-14979509 GCA_029814465.1 Ostorhinchus cyanosoma
GGGGAGGAGAGGGGGGGGAGGGAGGGAGAGGTTTGTCTTTGATCTCAGAGCATGTCTGCCATGCTGTTTTCCTTCAAGGCTTCCTGGTATGTTTCAGTAGACACCAGCGGGTCCACTCTCAGGGATCGGACGCTAATGGATCAGTTAAAGGGGCCTATTCTTTATGGCCAGGCTAAGTGTTATCATCTGGGGTTAAAGACACTGACCATGGAGCAAACTCCTGCCAGATAGCCGCTCCTCTGGGGGATTACAGTAGGCTCTTTGCCAAAGTAAGGAGGCAATTGAGGGAAAGTGGTTCTCATTCTTTGTTTTGTTTTGGTTCATTTATCTCACTCAGATCTCTCTCTTCTGTCTCTTTTTTTTTCTCTCTCTCTCTCTCTTTGCTTCTTTCCACTTTCCTCTTGTTCAGGCTGCAGACGCACATCAGGGAATACCTCTGCAAATCTCCCCGAATGCTGTTTGAAACCATTTGTCAGTTGTGCAAGACAGAAAGCTGACGATGGATTCCAGAGGTTGAGGTGACCCCTTTCATACAGCAGTTTATCCATGGGACCTGTCAGGGCCGACTGCTTCAAATACGACACAGGGCCCGTCAGATAAGGATCACAAAGACAGAGACATGCCTCCTAAAGTGATTATTCTCTGCCTGTGTTTTTGTTTAACGGCCGGTGCTAGGGCTGGATTGACAGCTCATAGACGTCCTCTAATTGAATGTGATAGATTCAGTCATTAAGTTAATTGGCAGCTGGTTTTGATCAGGACCTGTCACACTCACTCATAGATTTGATGCCATCATTTTTGTTGTCAATCGGAAAAGCTCAGTGGTTCGGCCGATACCAGGCCTGTGAGAAAGCACCGGACGTACGAGATGAGTCTTTTCATCACGTCATGTTTAAACACATGCTGTGTTATGTACAGTATGGAGCATACATGTTTTCACAGGCAGAGGACCAGGATTTTTTTTTTTTTTCATAAAATACACTACTCACACTAATCTTTTTGGAGTTCTACTTCAAAGAAAACCCAAAAAACGGTTTGATGACACCTGAAAGCAAGATCTCTGGAAATAAAAACAAAGAAAAGTTTTCTACTGGAAGTTCTTAAAGGTTCATGATGCAATATTTAGTGGCATCTTGCAGAAAAGTAAGACACCTATAGTCAGTGTTTGTGTGTTCTTAGCTCATGTCCACTCTCAAACGTAGCAGGTGAGGTTATGTATTCGAACAGGCCTGGACGTCACCTGTCATATAAGGGCGAAGCCAAGGAAAGGTTAACATCTGGTCAAAAAATGTTATCACAATAATCTACACCAAACTTATATTTCTGGGTAGGTAATTACTTATATTTTCAGGCAAATGTATTTTGAAATGACAAAAAATTGGAGGAGTGTTATGAGTGTGAATGTTTGGAAAGTGACAAAGTTTTCTGCTGTCATTCTGGGTTCATCTAATAACAAAATGTATTCCAAATACAGTGATATTTGACTATTATATTATTTATGTCATATTCTAAACACTGTGTTTAAAATTAATAAATGCATCATATATCTATGCAAAATGCATTTGACCATAATGTTAATAGAATTTGTATTTTGTAAATGTTAAAAATATAGAGAAGAAACATTTTTTATTTGATATTTACTTTTGTTGTCCATCCCTGATGCTACCATTTTTAAAAACTCTTACTCTTTAGGTATGATAAGCTATTTTTTGCCTCTAACCAATTATTAGGTTGCAAAATAGAGGGTTTAAGGTATACACTGAATACATTTTAGGATGATAATATCATAGGAACTTCACTTTTGACAACTTTGTGATTCTTGCAAAAAATAGACCTTAAGTTTTTGTCCTTCCGTGACCAAGTAATTTTTGATATTTTTCATTTGAAAATATTTGAAACCAAATTTTGCCCTTTGAGTGTATTTAAGATGGTATTTAGACCTTTACAATTATGTGTAAAGCTTGTCTTAACCTTGTCTGGTTCAAAAGTTATGAATCAAAAAGCAGTGGGTTGTCGCCCTTGACCTCACCCATAACACAAAGAAGAAGATGAGGAAGCCCTTCAGGGGTACTGTAAATGAGATGACCCACACCATCTATGGAAACAAGTCATTCTGAAGTGAGGAAAACACAATTCTTATTTTCATGTGATTATATTAACCCATAAAGACCCAAACAGCCACCAGCATCCAAAAACATCACCTGATATAAAAGATTTAATAACTTCTGATCCACTTAACCTATCAATACATGTAAATAATTGTTGTAAAATACAGTTCTTCATCTTTTCATGGTCATCAGATATGACCTGTTTGGATGTTCAGAGGCTCCGTAGTGAGCGTGGAAACACCGTCGTCTTCTACGACATTGACTCACCAGTAAAATCCATGGAGTTGGATCAGTGACAGTGGATGGAAACACTAGTTTTATGTTCAGTTAAATCTAAATTTTTGTGGAAAAAACAAAACTTTTTCTTCAGTTTTCTCAGTTTTTTATATGATAACCCTCAACTTTAATCTGAGCTTTTATGGACATGTACATGATCAGTAAATTAAATAAAGAAAAATACCTAATTTTCACAGAAAAACAAGGAAAATACAGAATAAAATATGATGATAAATGGTGATAAATCCCTTAAAAAATCATTTGAGCACTGCCACAAAAATAACACTGGGTCTTCATGGGTTAAAGGGTCTATGTGTAATGTTTTGAATTGTAGAGATATGACGTGAATATTTCGACACATTTCCACAGATTTGTCTTACCACTAGAGGGAGTAGTGAGTCACTCCGTCAGTTTTCCATGGTGTGGAAATCTAACACCACAGTGCCTTTGACTAAAGCATCAGATAAAAACCACATGGGATGAGAACCACTAAGAAACAACTTTTTAGAGTTAAAGAAAGTGACGAAGTGATAAAAGCTAGAATTACTGTTGTTGTTTTCACTACTGGATGCAGCACAGTTTGATGCTGAAATCATAGGATTTGTTCTATAGAAACGTTAGATTATGAGGCTTATGAAGGTATAAAATTATCTTTACTAAATTTGCTGTTTGCTGAACCACAGTTGAGACTACTGTGTCAGTTCTGATCTTGTTTGGGCAATTCCATACAGATCTTTACTCCAACTATATTTACTGGTTCTGTTTTTTTGTCGGAGCTAAGCTAACAGAGCTGTAATGTAAACTATCAGCTAACACAGTAACTTACGTGAAGTTTATGAGACAGTATTGTTTTGGCTGTTTGTTAAAATCACCAGCTATGGCTTTTTACTTTCAAAGACACTGGATAATTCCATAGTGCGTAGCATTAAAGAATGAGTTTTATACTTTAGTCAGCCAGTGAAACAGTCTGGATATAAAACATTGATTTGTTTGTGGTTTTGGTAGTCATAAGTGTGTTCTGATGTGCTAATTCCTCCTGCTGTTAATAGTTTAGAATATCAATACTACTTACTCTATAACTCATTTAATGAAAATGCAATTATGATTACAATATCACTAAATCTTACAATACCTAACCTTTAAGTGTGTCTTATTTTTAATGCTGGTACGTCTAAAAAAATAATTTCCATTCACCTCAATGGCAGAAACTCCCAACTCAGGCACTTTTTCTTCTTTTTTCCCTCTTTCTGTTTCTCTCTCAATTTCTCTTCAGCTCTTAATCAGACAGTGAGTCTATCTGAAACAAAAAAAAGTCCTTGTTGCGCACAAAAACATCCCAGTCAACTAGGAGAGGGGACCTGTTGTAAAATAGCCTATAACACGTGTTTCAAATTGGCCATTGGTTATAGATTGGTTTACAAGGCTGGCTGGTTATCGGCCAGTGGCATTTCCCTGTGTTGATAAAGCACCAGGGAGTTGTGGGTCAATTAGTTTGCCACAGCAGAAATTCCTGCAGACAGCCAATTAAAGCTCTTGGCCTGTAGACATGTTCGCATGCTCTTCCTGTTGGCGGCTCACACAGTTATTCTGAGCCCCCGGCAGCTATTCACTCTGCCGGTGTAAAACTTTATTCTAAGTCCAGCGCTATTATGAGAACACTTTAGGAGATCTCCACAATTAGCCGAAATTACTTTAAAAAAGTTGCAGCATGTGTCTGTGTGCGCAGCTTGCAGACAGGTTGTACGACGCAATACCTCGACTCGGTGTCTGTTTTTGTGCTTTTAAGCCACTGAAAAGCACATGCAATAACATAAACACAACATATAACCAAATAAACAAAATCAAAAAGGGTTACAAGGAGTTCATATGTTCAAAGAGAAAGACGTCTGTGCACAAAGAGAAAGATGATTAGACTGTAGGCCAAAGTGGTGTCGAGTACAGACAAAAGACAACACGAGATGATTGCATGGAATCAATTTTCCATTCTGCTCCATCTGTCTTTGACACAATGGCCTGAAAACCTCTGTTCTGCAATGAGGAGAATAAACTTTTATCTTTTTTCTTTCTACTCCCGAGTCGAAAAAGTGCTCACTGTCATAAGCTTTTATTATGAAGTCTTTTGTTCACATACAGGCTGCAAATTGTTGTTTTTGTGACGTGATGGAAGTGGAGCATAACAGTAAACAGTGATCCACTGTGGGATGTCGGGTGAGGTTTGTGTCTTTCTCAAGGGCAAAAAGAGCAGCAGCTGAGTCATAAGTGTGTGTGTGTGTGTGTGTGCGTGAGTGTGTGTGTGTGTGTAAGCCAGTGCTACACACTTTTCTCTAAGATAGATCATTTTAATAACGCCCTATGAATACAAACAAATTATTCTCACACACTTACGCAGCTTAATCTCTTTATTTGGTGGTCACTTTTGCTGTGATTCATTCATTTTTCAGAGTGTGTAAAACTTCAAAGATGAACCTGCAGTTAGTCAAAACCATATAATTTGATCAGATTCAGTCACACACCTTGTTGTTGCCTGTCTGTCTGTGTGTCAGGGGCCTCAAATAAAAGAGAGTTGGTTCCTGGGATCGCTATCATCCCTGCGGCCACGGCTACATGCATAACCACTTATGATCACTTATAACAAGTCTATAGACACTGCGGGCGTCAGCTGATCCACGCCGACAGGCACAAGGAGCGGCACCCAGGGAGAATCCCCCTTTAAAGCCCAATTATCCTGTGGAGCCAGTGTCGTTTCAAAGGCCAACAGTAGAAGATGTTGGCCCCCGATAAGGGACACATGTGTTCCATCACACTTAATTGAAGCAGGGTTTCCTGAAAATGAAACCACCCTGGAGCAATATGACAAAACAAACAGATATAAGCACATAACAACTGTATTTGTAAAAGATACATTTTTCATGGTGCATGAAAAATTTTGTGGGACATAGTTCTTTTTCAAAACAGGTCTCTTGTCACAGTGCAGTGCAGAGTGTGTGCGAGAGCATTTGTTCTTTTTTTTACTGGACATCATCCTGTCTTGGAGAGCACACTATGACGATAGGTTTCCAAACCTTCCCAAATCTGATTACAGGTCTGCAAAAACCTCAAACAATGCCGTGGCAAGCATGTCACTTACGGTCACAAGCCAAAGTCCTCTTAGATTTTTTTTTCTCCCCCTTTTCTTTTTTTTTTCTTCTTCTCATCTTAAGTTAAGAATAAAGACATAAGTCATATTTTAAAAGGAAACAGACATAGAACAAAATTACAGTAAAAGAGCTAAGATGAATGAAAAAAACATGAATCTTGACTTACATGTAATGTAAACACTGAAGCAACTCGTAGCTTTAATTTTCAGAGGGTTTTGAAGTGAATGGGTGAAATTTGTTGGCCTTTTCAGCCTTTACATCATCTTTTCTCTTCTATGTAGATGCACACTTGAAAGAAAGCCAAGAAAAGGGAAGGTTGATAGACGTTAGTTTGGGATCAGTCATAAAACTTTGTCTCTTTGTTTTATAGGTAAAAAATACAGAAGCCTCCTGTTTCCCAGTGGCTAGTGTTGCTCCCAGTCTACTCCCATGGTCTGTAGGATGTATTTAGCATTTACAATTTCTCATTTACGGGGATATTATTACCTCTCTGGCACTGAGCCCTGGGTTTGGGATCCTTCCCTTTAATGTTAAATCATGTGGACATTAAAGTCTTTTCTTGACTTACAAGACATGACATCTCTGGAAACATACAACCCAGGTCAAAGATGGAGCTTGTTAAAGGATTGCACACAACCACAAATTCACAGAGAGAAAGGGGATAAAGAGAAAAAAAATGTTTAGTTAAGTCAGACTTCAGTCGTAGGGAAGCACTGCTTTGTAACTGGCTGCTGGAGATGAGGGACAAAGACAGTTTTGTGCCAACTGCTCAATAAGGCTCCTCTGTCTTATTCAGTTTATCACAGGAAAATTGTGTTTGTTATCGACAATGGCTTTTAATAAGCACCACAAGCAATGAGGGGATATGACTATAAGGAGATAAAACCTCAAAATTACGCACACTGTACTTTGCTCCCTCTGATGTTAAATTGGGACCATGTTTTTAAAAAGGTCATATATGATTAAAAGCTGGTGTGTGCAGCTGTTTGATCACAAAATGCTTCCCTCTATTGTCAGTGGCACCTTAGTAAAATCTCAGCTCATTTCTGCTTTTTTACTCAAGCATTACAGCCCATCTTCCTCATGAGTTAGGTATTTGTACTCTTCTTTTAATTAACCTTAAAAACCTAATGCACACACAGGATACAATGATCTTAAATGGACTTGTTTAGTCTTCACAGCATCTACAGCCAACAGTCAGCCAGGCATAGCTACAACTAACTATTTCTCATTAACTGCAGTTTGTATCCCATTAAATCAAGCCAGGGAGACACTTAATGACCTCATAGACGAGCAAATTACAGAGTTAATATTGTGATCTTTAATTATACTTTACTAGCTGCCTTCAGATTTGGCAAAGTTATTTTAAAGTCTTATTTTCCAAACAAATCCAATAGACAAGGCTAGCCCTCTCTAGTTTACACATCCCATAACTGGTCAATAATACCATTTGCTTCATTTGGAGTGCTTTTTTCCTTGCTTTAATTGCCCAACATCATGAGGCAATTTGGGTTTTTTAATCACCGTTTTAGCAGTTACAGCGCGGCTGTTCGATTTCCTGCAACAAAAGTGTGTAGTGCCATTAGCGCAAGTAATTCCACACAGCAGGCCTCCAGTTGTGCATGTGATCTGCTCAGGACAAGACGAAAACAAGCTTCACAATGGAAAACCTGAGCTAATGTCCTCGATCGTCCCACCTTGTTGTGGTTGTTTTCTGGGGCAATTACATTCTTTGGACATTATGGGGGAGAAATATTCACAGATGGGATATAATCCCCTCGCTGTGTTTTTCTCTAAATGATGTGTTTATGTAAGCTCATGTTGAATTTCAGGTGTGTTTAGTGTATGGCCACATCCTCCACAGGCTGCTGTGTTACTGAAAAGTGTGACAGTCCCTTAAGAGTTCCTAAGTGGGTCTAAAGGACTGCTTGAAAGTTATTACAAGGTCAGCAGTGAGTCATGGAGCTCATGGCAGGCCGCAGGGGAGTGCGGTGCAGCGCTGGGATACTTTGCTACTGTGTCATCGTTACATTAAGAGACGTCAAGGTCAGGTTTTTAAAGCGTCTCCACAAAGAATTCCCTATTCTTTCTGCACTGGCCTGCGCAAATCATTTTGTGGACAACACTCACCTATAGTAAAGTGTATTTTTACATTTACTCAGTCCCATATGCCTGACAACATGTAGGCTAACCTCACCGTTTTGGCCTGCTCCACATTTCAGTCCAATGCAGAAGTCAAACAAGCAAAGTCACGCAGCAGGTCAGATATTGAAAATCATGCACTTTAAGACTCAAAAGCAAAACGGAGAGAATTCTTGTCCTATTTTAAACTTTGTCTTATATAAACGTAGCCGGGGCCGGGTGATATCTGATAAAATAGATCAAAATTACATTATTGGCTTTTATAGCCCACTGAAAACATAGCCCAAAGGTATGCTATTTGGCAGAGAGCAGCTCGTAATATGTCTAAGAATTGTTACCATCTGGCTTGACTGCAGGGAATGCTTCTCTCTTAAAAACCTCAAAGTCAAAATGATACAAGTAAAATGCAGCATTCATAACCAGGTTGGCTTTTTATGGACGCCTGTCCGCATCGATTTGGCTCCACGGTGTCTTGAAGATAACTTGTGCTATTTAGAAGTAATTTTTTTCCTTCTAAAAACTGAGTTTCAGCATCGTTTTCTGGTACGAGTGTATCCCGAGTACAGCTGCAGTATACAGAGGAGAAATGAGAATATGTTGTTTTAAAAACGAATTATTTGTTCGTTTAAAGTTAAATGAAGAAAGAGGGCGGACAAGTGGTGTCGGTTAAAGGTCTAATTTTCCTTGCCATTTTATCCATTAAAACCTTCAGTAACACAACACACAATATGCAAACCCTCTGTCTGGACAAGAAAATGTTATCCTCTGACATTTTAACCCCTTTTTCTGAGCTACACCCCTCTAATCGCACTCCTGTACACAGTTTCAACCCCCATTACCTTATTATGAGATTACAATGTCAGTGTGCTCAGAATTGTGACAATTACAGTAAGTGGTGGAGTAATTTTCAGCATTAAATGGGGTCTTTGTGTACTATCTTGCAGTATATTTCCGTAGACTGTCATTGGTTGGAAGGGGGCATTTTGGCTTTAAACCAAATACATGTTTGTTTATATAACAAGGTAAATAACAATAAAGATGAATATATGAATAAGTACAGGAGGACAGGCTGCACCCGTGCAGAGTTTCTCTATTAACACAGAGACACACAAACAGTTACACTGACAAGCTGTCATGGAGCAGGAATCCCTGTGTGTGTATGAGAGTGCTGAGGCCTGTGGCATATGAAACATGAGTCCCTGTTTAGCAGTGTGAACCGTGGGGGAGTGGGAAGGGGGAGGCTGTTTTCTCAATGCCTCCTTGACCTGTCACTATTGATGATGTGTGTATGTGTGTGTATATGAGTGTGCGTGCACATGTGAGTGTGTGAGAATCCGGCAGACATCTACAGGGGGACAGCCACCCCTCACCCCCCCCTCCCCCTGCTGCCGATATCCTCTCATGCCACCACCACCCCCTCCCCAGCACTCTGCCTCCTCTCCTCCCCTCTCCTGGCGCCCCGGTATGAGAGAGAAAGCTGTTGTTAATAAAAAGTTTTCAAAGAATGGGATGAAAAGGGAGGTGAAATTGAGCGGCCCTGGCCGTATTATTTCTTCTCCGTATGGGAGCTGGCCTCTCGCGGTCTCTCCGACGCTCTCGGACCAGGAGGGGGTCGCTGGCTCGGTGACCATTACTGCCCCGGGGCCAAAGCAAATGATTTGCCTCTCTGAGGCTTCAAAGGGGAGCAATTACACTTAAGTAACCAAATGAATAGATAGCCCAGCTTGGCAGCAGTTTGGGGGAAACAGTGGAGGCCTTTGAGGGAAGAGGCACCACACCTTAGGAGTAATATGTAACAGCTCGCATCACAGAGAAAAAAAGAGGAAGAAAATAAACAAGAAAAAATTCTGCCACTGAATTCAAATGAAAAAAAGAAAACAGGGGTTGAGCATGCCCTAACCAAAACAACAACATCATTTAGAGTGGTTTACCAATCCAGCTGATAGCTTTTAAAGTAAAGTTGAGCCATTAAACAAATAAAGACCCGACCACTGGCCTCTTTTCTCAGCATATCACACTCACATGCAATTTATGCAACTTTATACGGTAGGAGATGTAGGAGGAATCAGATATGACAATGCTTTTATTTCATTTTTCTCCATTTGCCATCTTTCAGAATTTTTGTCATCTATTTTATGGACACAAACCTCAGTAATCCTCCAATCTCTGCATTTTCTTTGTTTCTCTGGTGTTCTTTTTTTATGGATACTGTATGTACTTTAAACACAACTAACAAAGACACATGAATGCCCTAAACACAAACAGATCTGAGAATGAGAATGCTATAAAACATACAAATCATCCCCGTCCTGAATTTAGCTAATAGCATGAATAACCTTAATTGCAATCTTGAGGGCCATGAATTGCACTTCTGTGAGTGGCATATATAAAGTCAGCCTCTCCTCACTGATAAAAGACTTGAAAAAGGCCCTATTGAGTGAAGTGGAGACTGGGAGTTTGGTAGGGGAGCTCACCTGTGGAGAGGAGTCTATAGCTGCATAGAAGGCCCAACAGCTGCCAGGGTTGTAAGTCTAGGCACCTAGCAGAGCTGCAGAATGGGAAATGTAAGGCCCTCTTTCAATGCACTGCCACTTAGTAACAGAAGGCATGTGCCAAACTTGCAGAATGAGAATGAAAACTCCCCCTTCGGACTTCACTAAATATCAGCAGCGACTCTCTTTTTATCCCCTCCCCTCTTCCCCCCTCCTCTCTTTTTCTTTTCTGCTTCTCCTTTAGTCTATTATAATTCCTCCATAAAAGAACAATGGTTGACTGAAAGACCCCCAAACCACAGAGATATACCAACAATCGGCAGGGAGAAGGAAAAGGGGGGACTAGGCTGAAGTGTGGAAGCCATCAATTACTGAGGGCCTAAAGTTAACATCCCAGCAGGATATGTGCATTAGAATGCAGATATAGCCAGGCTATGGGCAACAGATGCCTAGCGGAGCGGTCAAAAGAGCACCCAGAGCTCACAGGAGGACATATGCAATGTGGGAGACTCTCACTTCTGCTCCCTTGCTTTGGAATCTACAGCAGAAGAATAGAAAATTAAGTTGAATGATGATTGTAGTAGCAGCTGAAAAGAGCCATTGTGTGGAACTAACTGGAATTATGGGTTCAAAATGTGACAAACAACTGACATCTCATATAAAGGGTGCCAATACACAGGGCTGTGGCGCAGTCTCAATAAATCTCACGCAGCAGCATTGAGACGGGATGTGGAGATACAGTGTTCACCTCAGCAACAAGTGGAGCTCCAGTCGGGTCGAAAACGCACCGTGATTCCTCCACATACACTGCTCTAACAGGATTTTCCCCTCTCCACATCTCTCTATTCTGGCTGCTCAGCAAGACTCGGCCCTCTGGGCTTCCTCGCGCTGCTAATTTACACTAGCCTGCAGGCTACCTTCACAGTCAGAACAGTGCAATTGTATTTTCAGGCTCATTAAGCAATAGCACAAAAAAGGGCAGTTCTTACCCCCCAACTACTTTCCCGTCCTCTCTCAGTACAGTGGGAGGGAAAGGGGAGCACAGGAGAGATGAAAGGTGGGATAAAGAAATGGAGCAAAGTGCTAAATTATAGCTGTGAGTCTGTATCAGGTTGTTTGTGTTTACTACATCAGGCGCTGCTGCTTTGGAAGCCGGGGAGGAGGTGAGCGTTCACAGGCGCTGCTGCTCTCAATCTTCTGAGAACCAATCCGGCTGCTCGGTAGCAGCTCTATTCAGGATCAACCCATGCTTGTTTATTTGAAAGAGACCCCCGCTTTTTTAACTTCCCACCCTTTCCATTGTTCAACTTTTCATGGGGAGGACTTTGAAATTGTAATCTCAGGATATTCAAACACACACATTTGTCCTGACCTTTGGTGCCTGCAATAACATTATTACCATTAGACAAGCATTGCCAATTTGGATCTACAGCGTTTCATCCAATTTAACACTTCTTTAAAACATTTAATTGACTTAAAAAAACATTTATATAACAACTCAATAAATAAAAGCATGAGGATAAAGTGACTAACATGATTTTTGTCATTTAAAATAAAAAAATGGGAGCAAGTGCAAGTTGGGATTGTTAATTTACTGACACCCTGCAATGAAAACATACAAACATCACACAAAAAAAAGGTCATGTCACTCATCTATCAAGGATTTTTTTAAAGCACTCAGTCTTATAAATATGCTTCCTTGTGTCTGTAATTAAAAAATAAACACAAATTTTAATTTCACCCTGTGGGAAAGCACATTGGTATTAAATAATCTTTGTTATCTGACACCTTTTCTTTTATTAAAAATAAAGAGTTAAAGGCTTCTGTTATGATGTGAATTACATTAAAATGAATCTGCCGTATCCTGTAAATTTACCGACTGTCACAATAATCCACTCTGAGCAGATATAACAATATCAGGAAACAAGAAGAAGAAAACTATTTGCTGCAAATTTTACATTTTTTCTCACACAGTTTAAATATCAGCCAATAGGTTTTTACGTTATGAAAATAAAAGATTCAATATTATGTACACCAAATTGCTGTAATTTATACAACAGTTACTGGCTTTGGCCTCGCATGGACATGAAACCAGCAGTAAAAGAGAAAACTGATGCTGCTCCCCGGGTTTTTCTCATATATACTGCATTACAGTTTTGGCTGCTAAGAGCATATGAGATTGTGGCGACATTCTTTGGTTTGTGAATGAGACCACAGAGTAGCCACACAAAGTTCCTCGTCCCCAGTCCTCAACCTAACTCGCCCACTCGTATTGTCTCTAGACTTTCCTCAAGAATGTGCATTTCTATGGCCAACGGCAAGCCAGACAAAATTGCCAATTGCATTGTCACCTCTTGTGGTTTTTCTCCTTAACAATCTCTATTGGCAGAGTTCAGGAGAAACCCTCTCAACAAAAACATCTGTATTTGTAGACAGCTGAGTGGGGAACAGTGTTAAACACAAATGTGGTGTTCAAATATAGCCATCATTGTCTCTTACTAGTTGCTAATGTGAGCAAACATTTTGAAGGAAATGCAAATTCTGTCGCCGCAGCTGAATGAAATAAACCCAGTTGTCTTTAAGTAAGACTGAAAAGCAGCAGCTATAACACTGCAGGACACTCCATTCTCCTGATTGCTCTTTTACAGTCCAAAAAGAAGCCATGATGAAGGCAATTTGCTTCCTTCGCTTCGGCACGGCAAAAATATTTCCCTCATTATGCTACATTCAAACACAGGGCACTCTGATGCCACAAGAGGAAGTGGCTTTGGCAGAAAACGTCAAACCAGCGTTTAAGTGCAGGATTGAAGTGGGTCTGATGTGGATTGGATCAACTTGTTAAGTCAAATGAAAGGTCAAGATATTTTCCACAGCATTGTGCAACCCAAAGCGTAGCTATTTAAACTGCTCTTAAATGGAGAGTGCCATGTTGGTCACCTTATGTGAGCGAGGCAAACAAACTGAGGTGCTGAGAAAGGCAGAAAATTAAAACGATAGACGGAAAAATCGAGTTAAAATAGTTACCTCCAGCTTTCATGCAGAAACAAAGACGACATCTCCACACGGAAACACTCACTTGTCACCAATAACATCTAATTGCACACAGTTTGACCAGCATCAGCACATCATCCCACTGTCCTTTTACTGATTTCAATAATAAAACTGAATAAGGTGCAGGGGCCGGTGCTGAGAATGGCCCTCACTCGTCCCCATGTGCACTCTGCCATGTCAGCACAGCGTCCATCTCATTCAGACCTGTACCTACAGACTTTTGTGCCACTGTCGACACATCTCACACAGATTGGGTTCCACTGCTCTCTTGACTAAATGATTGGTTTGTTTGCCAGAGGGCCTCACTACAGCAGGGAATTCACACAATGTTGATGGAAGACAGACCTGCTCATCTGAGCTCCAACAAAGTCCAGGTTCATCAGCTCAAGTCTTGATTTGGTCACTGGGTGAAGTTAAATCAAAAATATGAGAGCTGTCAAGCAATAAAAAAAAATTATCTCATTACATTCTTTGCGATTATTGAAATGAATTGTTAATTGTTATGTCAATATTTGCAGCGAGAAGCAGTAAAACTATTTCAATTCAAATGGTAGATTACTGAAGTAACTAATACAGTTTATATATGTTAGAACTGTCATTTAGTGAAAGACTATGTTAATCTGTCAAAATGTAAAATTCTGAGAATTAATGCAAAAATGGGTTTTACTCTAAAGGAATGTGGGTCTCAGAGTAACCGACTCTATTTCAAAACTATTTCTGTACATTACAATAAATTCACTTTACAGGTTCTGTCTAATGGAAGATTTATAAATCTATTGTATAAATGTGCATAAACCAATATATGTAATAACACTTTACCACATACATTGAAAGCATCAGCTAACCAGCACTTTTGTCATTTGTTTTCCTTTCAATTTTATCAAAGTATATACAATTTAGCAAATCTTTGAGGCAGATAATTTCTAAAAACAAACAAAAAACAGTAGACCATTATTGATATCTTTAAATTACGGACCAGACCTTTCAGTATAACATCTTGGATTATGGGAAACATCAATTGATAGTTTTATTGAGCAAACAAATAGTTGGTTAATAAAAAATAGAAAAAAAATCCAGACTGTAAATAGCCATTACTTGCAGCTCTAGTGAGATTTCAGGCTGAAATTGCAGAGCGCGGTGCTTCTGTCAACAGTTCCATCTGGGCCTGTTTTAAATCGAAAATTTCCATACAACACAAACGGTGTTTTGTCATCTGCTTCCATTGTGTTTACGAAGCTACTGTGGACAGAATGTGTTCAGTCACATATGGGGCCAAGGGTCATCACAGAAAACAATTCATCTCTGTTAATCTTTCCTATAATTAATTATTCTTAATTAAAAGGCAAAACATGAACTGGAGGGCTTTAGACAAGAGGCCCATCATCGCTGCAGAAGCTGGTAAATTCGCCACCACTTGGCTCTTGCACTTTATGATCTGACTAAGTGGTTTCGTCGGAACATGAGAGTGTTTAAAATGGCCCTGTACATACATGTGAAAAAAGTCTACATTTCTGGTGCCAGCTGAGGGGAAAGTGCTTCCCATCGAGCTTGCACTGACCTTGACGGACAGATCTGCTTTCAAACTCACTAACACCTTTTGACACAGTTCACTTGCCTGCATGCTGTTACAGAAATGTCTTTAAGGGCAGGGGAGAGGGCGCTTGAAGCTAAATACACCGGACAAAACTCCAGGGAAGGAGAGGTAACTGTACTTTTTGTGTAGATTTATCTTTGGGTGTACCTGTATCGGATGAATCTCTGTATGAGCTGTGTGCTCTGCAGGCCGACTCTCATCCCCTTTTTGCACAACACTATATTGAGATTAGATAGAGGGAAGGGTACAGGATCAGTGGGATTTAAACCCAAACCAGCTGGGTGACGAGAGGCCCTGGTGTGTGAGGAGACAGAGTGCTGCCTCTGTCAGATAGGAAATGAAGGAGCGGACTCAACATCAGGATTTACTCAAGTTGAATCATCAGGCAGAGCTGTGCCTCTTACCTGATGAGGACTAAACTGGTCCTAGCACCTCAGGGCTTTCAACAGGCTGATGTTAGTGATGTCAATACAGACTCATGGCAAGCAAAAAAAAAAAAAAAACCTCGCTCCCTGTCTAGGAAAAAAAAAAAAAGCTAAATTATTATATTATGCTTTTAGTTCATGAGAAAGAAACGTGAAAAAACAATAATACTTGCTGGAGTTTTGTGTGCAAGGCATTGTTTTATCCACTTAGTCCAAACATAAACTGGTGATTATCATTCTTTCTTGTTACGTCTTAGACAGAAGACATGTAAGTGGCTACTGTTCTGCAAATAATTACATGTGATCTCAGGCTACACGTGTTAAAAGGATCCCAGAGATCATTTCAAATGTAGAAATGAAAAGTCACCCTTTTAGTGATTTGTTTTCTACCTTTTCCCAAACATATTTCCCTCCTGCTGGTCTTAGTCTTTAATCGTATTAGTATTGTTGCATACTGTCATTGAAATGCAAATCTGTCCAAATGAATTAAAGTCGATGCTCATCAATTTTGGACTAGACGTGAAACAGTTAACTGTCAGCGCCTGCTTCCTCCCAGCTACATGCACTGGACTATGAAATATTTGGAGGACAATTGGTTAAGTGGAGTTAACCGTTGCCTTTTCTCCCCGAGGTATCTTCCTTTTTGATCCTGCAGAGCCTGGCGCCTTGCAAAACACAACTTGTCTGGCTTATTAAATAGTATGACCTGGAGAAAGAAAACGCCTGTTGCTTCTCAACTGAGGCCATTGTGAAGGGAGAAGGGCGCATGACAGCTCTTAAATTGCTATAATGCTGTGTGACCAACAGTCATACCTAATCAATTTCTATCCTGGTTGCGCACCTTTTCTTTTCCATTCGAGTTGGAATTTAATTATTCTGCTCATTTTTTAATTTTAGTTACCTCATAACGAGTAAATAATTGAATTATCAGCATCCTGTTTACTAATACAGTTCTACTCTGAATTCAAAGCTGCCCGCCTTTAACAGGACATTATATTGATCCGTGATAAAAGTATTTCTTCTTGGATATTAACAGTATGAACCCTTTGGTCAGGTTTACAGTACAGGAGAGCAAGCAATAAACCAACGGAGTAGTCGACTAATGGATGTAAATGTGCAGGAGAGTCCTCCCCACTGGTTAATTGCGCTAAAATTGGTCTAAGCTACTTTGTGAGAGCCATCAATAGATCCGCACCGCATGGGGTCTGTATGATTAACTTCTCCTTCCTTTCAAAGTCCTCTTGATGTTCTCTTGGAAGGCAGAAGGCCAATCATAACCGCACTTGGAGACGTCACGACGCTGACTTGACGAGCTGATTGGTGGGAGCGCAGAGGGGGACCAGCCCCTGTCCTTTTATAGACGACCCCGTCCAGCGCGTAAAAGCTACTGGGCACCACTGACAGCGAGGAGACGGATTGGACGCAGTTCACCTCACTAACTTCATTTCTCCGAACGGGCCAGGCGGAGGTGCATGGCCCCATCCCCTTGTATCATGATGAATCCTGTGCAGGGGTCACCGTCAAAAGACGCCAAACAGCTTCATCAAAAGGAGGAGACGGATGCGGAGAGCGAGGAACTGCAGCCTAAAGACATGACAACCGAAAAAGGATACAAACTCCAGAGGAGCAGCCTTCCGTTTAGTGTCGAGTCGTTGATTTCCAAGAAGACCACCTGTCGGACTTCTTATTCCCCCTCAGATTTAGCTCTTGTCCTCCCGAAGCCCGTGGCGGGGCAGGGCGCACAGTTCTCCCAAAGGACTTTTTACGCGGAGAGGAAGGCTTCAGCGGAGAGCTCTCAGGGTGTTTCCAGTAACTCCACTGAGGACAGTCCGCAGTTTTGTGAGAAAGATCAGAGCACTTGGTTCCAGACTCCCTCCTTTTCTTCTCCTCCGCGTAAGTCCGGCCCTTTGCTGTACTTAGAGTTCTGAAAAACAACCAAAGATGGAAAGTCTGCTTTTAATTCTATTTAATGTCAACATTCGAGACAGATGACCTGTGCTTTTCTGAGCGCACACTGGTTTTAAATAGAAGTTGTTGCACTGGAGCATCCTCTGATAACATGTTTATCTGCTGCTCCACAGTCTGTGCGTAATTTTACTTCTTGCATTTTGCTTTTTCTCGTGTCATCAAAACTGCACTTTTCTGATGAGTATGCATCTTGCTGCAGAGCAGAAGAAGCACATAGCCTGTTTTGTTTGTGTGGTTGGTCTGTGTCAGTTTGATCTTTTTTATTTATTAGGTTGTATTCGTAAATACAGCCCATAATTACCTGTGAAGAAGGTGGTCGATTATACTGACCAATAAAAACCTGAGGATGATACAAATGTTTAGTTTTTTAACTCATCAGCTTTTCATGAATGACATGTCACTTTGATATTCCAACAAAATATGTGTCATATTTATTTCTGTATGTATTTATTTATTTATTTATCTGCTCCTTGTTATTTGTTTTATTCTGTTTGTTTTTGCACGTGTTGGAGGTTACACCTGTTGTGCCGAACAAAGTTTCCACATCGTCAATAAACTTCATTTTGTTCTGACCATTTATTTCCTTGTTATTGTTTCTTCACAGGGAGCTCAAGTCCAACTCAGTGTACTTTAAGGAAACACAAAAACAACAGGAAACCTCGCACGCCCTTCACTACCTCTCAGCTCCTGGCGCTGGAGCGCAAGTTCCGCCAGAAACAGTACCTCTCCATCGCCGAGAGAGCCGAGTTCTCCAACTCTCTAAACCTGACGGAGACTCAGGTCAAAATCTGGTTCCAAAACAGGAGGGCCAAAGCTAAGAGACTGCAAGAAGCCGAGCTGGAAAAGTTTAAACTGGCCTCCAAGCCCGTCCTGCCCGCCTTCGCTCTGCCATTCCCCCTCGGAGCGCACATGGGCTCTCCAACCTGGGCTCCGTCAAACGCCTTCCCGAGACCCAGTCTGCCGGTCCCCGGACTGTTCAGCGGACCGGTTACTTATGGGATGTACTATTTGTCTTAGTATATTGATGTGTGTGAACGTGTGTGTGCTCCTAAATGAAAATTATGCCTTCTGATCATGGTTGCAATACACTTATGAATGAGGATAATTATGCTTTTTTTCCCTTTTTTTTACATTTTTAAAACCCTTTTTTATATTTTCATCAAATTGAAATAGCCTATTTTTTTTCTTAATATCCAGCATTAAAGACCATTAAAACTTTGGAGGAATTTGGATATTTTGTGTGAAATTGGACTACAGAGTTCAGTGAGCGTCCAGCGCTGTGGGTTGCGGGTTCACGGGCCTAAATTAGGCAGAACTCCAAATGTGGCCTAAATGTCAGGTTTTCAACGACATGCCTTAAATATCTCATTCCAGTCTGTCCTTTTTGGTGCGCCGTAGTTTTGAACATTCCAATTTGTGTCTAAGCATAAATGCAATGCAATAATAATCGACTGGATGCGTAAAAGCAACAGAAAAGTACTTAAAGGGTGTCAGTGCCTTAAGACCAGTGTGCTCCTTTTCTATCACTTGAAGTATTTCTCCTCATTCTGTCTTCGAGTAAATCTGCAGTCTTCCCAGAGTTGCTGTTTGAATGTTTGTATTTCCTTACAGCAGTTTCTGACACGACTTCTGTATTTTATAAACATGGAGCAAAAATATATTTTAGAAAACACATGTATTAGATATTTGACTCTCATAAAGGGGTATTTATGAGAGTGATAAAATGATAGGGTTTTGAGGAGTTATGCTGTAAATGTAAATAAAATTTGTAGTGTTCATAAAAGCCTGCCGCCTCGCTTGAAGAGCAGCAGGAAAGTGGTATTTATTGAATATCTTTGTATCTGTACTGTGTACATACATTCCTCTATCTAAATCTTCAGTTACTTGTAAAAACTGTTTTTAGTAAATAAACATTATACAAGATCTGAATGTGTCCTGCTCATTTTTATTATTACCTTATATCCTCTTTTACTTTGTATATGTCTGCCTGTGGATCACACGTTATAGGTTTAATGAAATGACAAAAAGGAAAACTTTAAAAAATAATAATAATAATAATAAAGACAGATAAATAACACGGTTAATTGTTTTCCTTAGTCGTGTGGTCAATGTGTTGATGCTTGTGATCGAAGACATAAATACCGTATCATCCACAAGCCCAAGTTACAATCTAATGTGAAAATGATCCATCATTAGTCTATTGCCCTTTTACGTAAAGTTTAAAAAAATCCTATCTCGTAGACCTACATTTTATCTGAAATCTAGCACAATCATGTTATTTAGAAGGCTCTGAAAGCCTTACAACCTGATATGTAGTGTCTGTTTCATTGTAAATGACCATTCTCAGATTTCGACAGCCTGACTGACTGACCACTTTATTTTATTGCTACATTTGTAAGCTTGTACTTCTTTGACAGCACACATTTAGGCGTACTTCTCAACACACAGGCCTAATTTATAGGCTAAATTAAATACGTTAAATTGCACATCATTCGCAGTTCGAAAACACGCATACTACTCTGACAAATGCTGCTGGATACTCTAAATTATAGCCTATCTGCAGAAACACCGGGATAAGGCCGTATACGTTATTTTAGAAATTCCA
>JAPTYQ010000001.1:15004122-15027568 GCA_029814465.1 Ostorhinchus cyanosoma
TTGTTTTTTTTATCCTACAATGTCAGATGACCATTGTAAATGAGAACTGGTTCTCTATTGACCTACCCAATAAAATAAAAGTTAAATAAATACTGAAGTCAGTCAAGAATATACAAAGTCGACTGTTAAGTGTTAACATACTGTTTTTCTCTTTAACAGGCGATGAACTCAGTTTTTAAAACTGTCTTGGACCTGACTTATCCCATCACCTCAATGTTCTCGGGTTCTGCCTTCAACACCAGCATCTATAAAGTTTTCCAGGACAAACAAGCTGAGGTGAGACTCAAGGTCATAAGTTCCAAAATAAAATACAAACAGCACCACTGCAGCAAATTTTTCTAAAACATGAGGGAAATGTACAACTTGTACAGGCAAATACAGACTGTGCAAGTGCAAAACACTTTGCTCAAACAAATCAAGGTTCATGTTTTCTTTAAAATCCTATGGCATTCAGTTCATCAGGGTCCGTAACCGACACTAAAAATGGCAAGTACTGACAAAGGCATGCATCTTTTGAGTGAGTCATTTTCTTTGCAGGGATTTTGTCATTTTAATTCCATGGCTGGCTTCCCCTTGTGCAAATGTTCCATTAAAACGACATCTCTTCTGACTCTGTTTTGCAGAGGCTCTCAGCACCGTAGAAGACAAGTGTGATTCATTTTAAAGAAATACAACTAAATCATTCCTCCCACCATCCATAGACATGCGCTGATAGGTTAATTGGTTATTCTAAGGCCCTGTCCATACGAAGACAGTTCCGGTTGTATCCCGATAGGCCTTTCGTCCACATGAAACCGGTGTTTTCAGTCACTGAAACCACAACTTTTTGAAACAGGGTCGCTGGTGCATACATCTGAAAATGCGTCTTCGTTTTTACGACCAAACCTCAAATTTTCTAAAATGATGATGTCATAGCCCCACCTCTCTAACCTTTCATCCTGGAAGCAAGACGCCGCTTCACAACAACAATGGCGGACTACAGACCAGTGCTCGTGCTACTACAGCTATTGAGCTTACTGGAAATATTGAATCAAAATCTTTGGCTACTCTTTCATTACAATAAGTAACAAACAACCATAGCAACAATATTCACTTCATGCTCTTGGATCAACCGTGGAGAATTGTTATTGTTCTTCTTCTTCTGTAGTCTATGGTTTATATACAGCCTGTAAGCTAACGCCACATACAGGCCTGGCATTTGTACTACATCGTTTTCAGTGGTTTTGTGTGGACGCAGATATTTCCTGAAACTACTATGTTTACGTAACACTTTTTTGAAAACGACAAAGAAAAAGATCAGATGGGAAAACATGCAGTTTCATGTGGACATGGCCTGACTTGCCCATAGATGTGAATGTGAGAGTTACTGTTTGTTTCTGTATGTCGGGCCTGTGATGAACTGGCGACTCATCCAGAGTGAACCCCGCCTTCGCCCATAGGTAGCTGGGATAGGCTCCAGCACCCCCCACAACCCTAGTGAGGACAAAGAGGGTTCAGAAGATGACTGAATGAATAAACTAAATAAATATAAACTAAACTTCTTCTAGAATGATAGTGGAGGAGACATGTCTAAACAAGACTACATATATGCTTGTGATACATCATATATGGAATAAGAAAATTAACTGTCATACACTGGAGTCCACCTTTAGCTGTGTCACTCTACACTTTGGTTTTTTAGTCAATTGAATTTGCATTTTTCACACTTTAAGTTTATGTCTTTTTTTTTTTTTTTTTTTACTTCGCTTATGAATGTGGTGTATAATTGACAATAAGACTTGGCAACAATTCCATCCTCTCTTTTTTTCCCAGGACCTGTGGCTGCCGTATTTCAACGTTACGACTGACATCACAGCCTCGGCCATGCGAGTTCATCAGGATGGTGAGTGGCAGCTGAGCTGACTGCAGGGGCAACCAACCCCCACACGTATTATCATTTGAATTAGTTTAATGTTTTAAAGTCCCTGACTGTTAGGGAAATTTAGTTTTAGCTGTAGGTGAACAAACAAATATACAACACACGTAACATGCAAAAGACAGCTAATTACACCTTCTCAATATTTAACACAGCTCAATCTAATAATACTGCTCTGAATGACAGAAAACTAATGAATGTGAAACTGGTTATGGGTACATGATTGAAAAGTAATTGAACAGTGATTAATGTTGCAGTCTGTCAGTCAGAAGAATCGCAGTGACTAAAGCTGTTACCCAAGAGAATATATTGACATGCAGCTGCACTTTACTGACTTCAGGAGGTATTTTAGCATGCATTAGAGACAGGAATCTGAGGCAAGCTGCCAGACTTGAAAGTGTGATTAGAGAGATTTGACTGCTAGCAGAGCTGTTGTTGAAGGTATGCTCCAAACTAAGCTGAAGTGGTGTGTCATCCATTTTGCGGCAGCGTTGGTATCAAGTACATGCTACAAGTACATTAGTTCTAAATAGTTTAACACATATAACCATTAAATACTTGTACTATATTTACACTATCTTATGGATGGCTTAGGAACATTAATATTCTTCTATCTGTCCAAACTCTAAAAGTTTTGATGGCATGTCATAAACCAAAGGCCAAATCAGTTTGTTCCTCTTGTATTGTAAACGCATGATTTTGTTAGACAAACATCCCAGTTTCAGGTGTGTTTGGAGCGAGGCTTTAGGAGAGCATTTCAATATGTGCAGCATGAAAAAGAAGAGTGTCTAGAATGTTCCCGTGCTTCTGTTTGCAGTTACTGAAATAAGGATTAATGTGCTCTGTTTGACTTGTATAAAAATGCATCATCACTAACATTAGCCAGGAGAGTAGATGCAGCTCCACACACAGCAAACCCTGCAAATCCAGTACGCAACATTCTAGATTATGTGATTTTTATTTTTTCATCACCATTATCAGTATATACCTTTAAATGTGTAATGGTATTCATTGAAATGCAGAGGGTTTTTAAACTTCAGGCTTGGCTGGATTTGAGGGTTTTGTGTGCTGGTAGGCAAATTCTGAATGCTTCTGTTTGCATCTTGGCATGTGTGTCTGTACTAACTGCTCGAGCAAAGCCTTTCTCATTCTCATCGCACCATGATCTGCCTCCTTTACTTTTTCCTTCCTTTATTTCTCTACTTCCATTCTGAATCTGATTTCTTTACTTCTACCTTTATTTAAAGAAATGTCATTTTTTTAGCTTGCTCTTCTGTGTTTTTCCTCTTTTTAAATTCCATTTCTCTTCACATCCTTTTTTTTTAACATATTCCCATGTGCTTAATTGACAAAACTGTTACCGTTTTGTTTGTGCCCTCATATTTTATGTCTAAAACTCCCAGACTATGTCTCAGATACTTGAGGTGACTCTGCACATCACAGAGCAGCCCGTCTAGAGGTTTTAGCATAGACAGCATAACCCTGTAGTTGCCTTATTGTTCCCTATGTCTGTGTCAACGTGTAGGATCCAGAACACTTCACCCTGCTTTTTCCTCCTTGCTCTGTAATAACACCCCATATTGCTTCTTCTTTACTTCCATTTTCAGCTTCCTGTAGTTTTTCTAGTATGAGTTTGTCATTGCAAAGAGTGTATGTTACTTTGAAAGGTACATAGTATTATGAGTTTAACACAAGTGGCTAATTTTTCCAAAACTCCCAGTTCGCCTTCCACTTTTTGTCTCAGTCTACAGTTTGGAGATGTTACCTAGAGGCCCGACTGTACTTCTTAAAATGATGGAAAACCTCTCACTCTCTCTTTTCTCTCTATCTCTTTCTCTCTGCTTGTCCTACTCTCACTTTGATTGTTGAACCTGTCGTCTAACAATGCTATTAACACTTATGTTAATATACTTAATGAACACATCAAAGTTTCCATTACCGTTTTGGTTATAAAGCTGAGCTATATACAGTGTATATGTATCATCACAGATAGGTTTTAGTTATAGTTATCCAATTGTATGCTCTTACCAAAGTAATTGGTTTCAATATTTTCGAATCTCGTATTTTTATTGTTTACGACAGACTATTTTGCCTTGAAAAGTGAGATCACACTTCAAAGAAACATGTAATTTGTTGTAGAGTAAATTCCCTTTATATTCGAAGTTCTCTCAGTTTGTTAAAAATAATAGGATGACGTAAATAATGTTGAGCTTGTGTTCCCATTCTTTTTAGTCCCTCTCTCCTCGCATCTCTGTCTGTTCTTTTTCTGTCTCTCATCTCACTCTCTTTCAGTACTCCTCTTCCTCTCTGTCTCGTCACTCTCTCGTTTCCATCTGTGACGTGGAGTCCGGCCCATATTTGATGTGTTCCTCCTTCTCCATCTCCATTTCCCGACAGGTTGCGTCTGGCGCTATGTTAGAGCCAGCGCCTCCTACACCCCTTATTTACCTCCCCTCTGCGACCCCAAGGATGGCCACTTGCTTGTGGATGGTTGCTATGTTAACAATGTCCCAGGTCAGATTTTTAAAAACCCGCTCACCAGAAACCTTCTCCTTCATCCCTAAGCCGTCAAACCCTCTTCTTGTCCTCACCCTCTCAAATTTTCACTTTTAACCAACCCCACCCTGACCAGTTGGACATTGGCCCATGGTTTGGAAGGAAAGATTAAATCTACCATTTGCCTTTTGGATTGATCGAAACAGCCCCCCATTCTTTAGCCAAGAATTATATCATGTTGGACACACACTTTTCAGTTTTAACTTATAAAAGAAAAATTTAAAAAGTACATTTATTCTTGGATACGAGGTTCTACGTATGCATGTCACGATATCCGTGAGTCATAGACGGATGCATGGTTTAATATCGTCTTGTCCAACATATTTGCTACAGAGTTCCTCTTTTTTTATCTCATACTGACACTTCTTTTTATTTCACTCATGGACTGTTTAACTTGTACGCAGTAGGGCTACCCCCCCAACCTAAGATATGCCTTATTGACTTTTTGGGCTGAAAAGGAAAACTGTTTGATTTTCACATTTTTAACATTGCACTACATTTCAGAAAAATACAAAAACCTTAAACCCTTTAAACTATGTACAGTATTTAATGGACACATAAAGGGAACTGCTTGCTAAAACAATAATTCGATAAAGCTAATTCTGCAAATGTATGTGGGCTGTCCAATATGAAAGTGAGTGCCCGTGCTAAGTGGATAGTATTTGGCTAATTCCTCATTTCAAACAATAAGCTGTTTCTAAGGTTAATGAGTAATGGACGAATGCCTGCAAATGGATCGTCCTTTACTCTCTCATAATGACCCCACTGTTTGGATCTTGTCCGACATGTGCAATATGCAAGGATAATGTCTGTCCGTAACAAATGACATGAATGAGTGTTTCTAGCTCTTTTTGTGTTTAAGTTTAGCTTTTTTACCTACTTTTTTTTTTTTTTAAACACATCTACCTTACCAATCAAAACTTGGTCCTCTCATCAGTAAACATATGGTCAACCATTTTGAGGGATTCCTTTTGTAACATACATACGTAGTTGAGGTCAGAGTTCGGAAAAAGCGCTATGTATCTTTTAATAATGACGGTAACACTTTGCTTTGTCAGACTGACTCTTAAGACTGTATAGGACTGCACTCTGTAAGCATCTCATCTGTCTCGCTGTTGTGGGTTCATTGTGAGTTTCAGTGGGCCTAAGTGTTGTCTGTCATGTGGACTGAAGTGCAGCTTGTTCCCCTTGTTTCATCCAAGGAGGTCCCTGTGAAGTCGCTTTTTGTTTCATTCAGTAATTTTTACCGACCAGCACCTGTCTTCTCCTCTGGCTTTGCTTCCTTACATGTGCATGCCAGTACTAGACTCAGCAAGCCAATCAATATATTTCACCTAAATATATATTGATGGTATGTAATTTCTTTTCCTGTTTTGGGGAATATGTGTTCTGGATCCTGCTGTTGCCCATTGTAGATTGTGTACGATATGATTAAGACCAACTCAAACAGTGTCTTTAAATCAGGTCTTAGGTACGCCTCAGAACTTTTATTTCATCCATTCAGATTGACTGTTCACACATACTCCACGCACAGTTGCACCCCTCGCTTTTCTCTGTGGTGCTCCTTATCCTTCCAACCCATGCAGCGCCCGGCCTGCTCCTGCCCCCTGCTGGCTCTGAGCTGTACTGCAGGACTGAGCAGGCTGGTCGTTCCCTGCCATGTTCACGGTGCAAATCTCCAAACATTCTCACAACATAGGCCACTGTATTTTCTATTTACAGACTATTGTACAGGGTTCCCGCGGGGTCTTAAAAAGTCATAAAAGTCTTGAATGTACAAATCTGCATTTAATACCTTTAAATTTGATATGGCAGGTGTTAAGTTATGTTGCCATAAATTTGTTCACTGGATTGTGTTTAAATGTGTCTGTTAAATGTCCAAGCCGCAAAGAAACTAACGTTAGTCGACTCAGTTCCATCTGTTGCAACTCAACAATTTATATTGAAATTAGGAACCAATTATCGCTAACTTTGCAGCCCCCAGTGAGAAATGACTCAGAACAGTGGGACTCAAGGCACTGGAGTAAATAAATTTGTTTTCCTATATTCTAGGAGTCACAAATTTTTGTATGGCAGTGGCAGGTGGTAGGCATTCAATTTTATTCTAAGTAGTCTTAAAAATATCTTAAAGTCTTAAATTTGACTTGTAGAAACCTGTGCGAACCCTGATCATATCTTTGAAGATCTGTTTGTAACAGTTACTTTCAATTTAAATGACTCAAAATTTTGGAGGATCTACTTAAAGTTTGTGATGACATGTTACAAAGCGCCGTTGTTGGGACATAGTTTGGAGATTCAACCAGCCTTGGTGCTCTGTGATGGATGCCATTTACTCTTTTTACCTACTGCACAAGTCATGCAGGGTGTCTGTGCAAGGTAATGAGGTTTGCGGTGGTGTACAACAGAGTCTAAAGGTGGGCAGAACCACAACCCTAGCAGGGATCGACCGCTTCACTTTTGTCGACCTCCCTCTGGTGTTGGTATTGTGGTCTGCATCGACACTAACCTGAAACTTATAGAAGCACTATTGAGATGTTATCCCCCTTCCTCCTCCTCCCTCCCTCCCTTCCTGGTGTGCCAGGCTCTCTGTGGCGCTATGTGCGGGCGAGCATGACCCTCTCAGGGTACCTGCCGCCTCTCTGTGACCCCAAAGACGGCAACTTGCTAATGGACGGTGGCTACATCAACAACCTGCCAGGCAAGTAGAGGTGGTATCCCCTACCCCCAAACCAACACACAGTCCTCAGTGTCCTCTTAACTCCCACCCTTCAAGAGGAGGGATGAAGGTGGAGAGAGGGACGGGGATGATTTTCAGGAGGGGTTTTAATGCAGTTGGTCATGTGTAGACATGGGTAAGTATCAGGTGGGCTTGGTGACGAAGGACGTGTAGTGGTTATGCTGAATTTTCCCCACTGGAATATAAAGCCGATTCAGACAATGAATTAATCAGCCTGTGAGATCGGTGAGAATAAAAGCAAACTATGTTTCTCCAACCTGGAAATGATTGGCTTTACTTGATGGGGAAAAATCAGCAAGAATAGCTGGAGTAAGAGGGAATTCTGTTCTTAGTATATAAAGAAAACATTAAATATGAAAAAATATTGAACAGGGGAATGTGGAACTGGATTTCAAACAGCACAGAAAAAACATAGACCAAAAATATGGCTTCCATCAACAATGCAATTTCTGGCAAAAACTATGGTGGTATGTTATTACATAGATATGTTTGAAACCACAAGACAATGGTCTGCTTTGAAAAGAAGGTCTTCTTCCCCTGAGGATGAAATGGAATTCATTATATAGGGCTGGGTGATGTGATAAGATAATTGCCTCATTTTAAAACCGTTTTTTGTCCAAATGAATGACTCCAAGCAATTTTTTTTACAAGCTAGCAAAATTAACTCAAATTTTAGAAAATTTGGTCTAAAGTAGTTAAGAACTGTAGAGCACACTTTAAATAATGTTTATATGATTTTGCTGTACAATGTTTGCATTGCATTAAAGCTCTTTGTCTATGTTAATTGGGTGTTACTGAACTCAGCCACATTGCCCAGTTCTATAGTTTTATTATTTATACTGGGAAATAAATTTAAAATCAGTATTGGCCTATTACATTGTCCTGAAGAAAAGTGAACTTTTAAAGTGATCTTTAAAATGAGTTAAAGGGGTCATTTTTTGTCTGCGGACCTTTCTGTTCATAAACCTAAACCTCAACACTATAATTTCAAGTGCCCCTTGTGTAAAACTAAATTTTAGAGAGACATTAAATGTTTTTGACATTTATTACGGTGCGCAGAAAAAATGCCCCTGTGTTCGTGTCTTTGTCATTTTGATAAATATACTCTACTGATGAAACATAACCATATTTCACAATATTCTGGACTGTCCAACTGTTATTCTCTTTTTATTTCATTATCCCCCTAATGATAGTTGCGTCTGAGGTTTGTGAAATATGGTTCTTTCTGAACCCAAACACTGATCCAACTACAGAACATCTTGTAACATCTGCATCCTTTTATTTCTGAATTTTATTAGTCTGCCTTATCCCTGTGGAGTTTTTGCCCAATCAGCTGTATTTGTAGTTGTTCTTGGCACACTGGATTAGTGCTTTGGGCTTGTGGAATGTAGTCCAGTTTCTGTCTTTGCAAAGGCTCTACACCACAAAATCCTCACTGCCAGGCCTCCTTTGAGCAAAAGTCAACAAGAAAGGTCATGATTTCAAGCCCTGTACTTGTTGGATTAGAAAGTATTTTTCTTTTTTAAAATGTCATTGTTCATTTTTAATAATTGGCCATAAATTTCCAGTGTTAATAACTGAAAAAGCCGAGGTTTTTGTGGTGCAAGTCTATGTGAATGTTATGACTCCTAAATGAAGGAACTGACGTAATCCTGTCATGAGAAATAATATGGATTATTGTTGTCTTATCATTTCTGCTGCTGGATTTTGTCGTGCTACGTCTGTACGTGTGTGTGTGTGTGTGTGATTGGCATATATGTCACGGCTAACAGCGGACATTGCAAGGAACATGGGTGCCAAAACAGTCATTGCCATAGACGTTGGTAGCCAAGATGAGACCGACCTCTGTAACTATGGTGACTGCCTGTCTGGCTGGTGGTTGCTGTGGAAACGGATCAATCCGTGGGCAGAAAAAGTAAAGGTAGAGTACAAAATGGTAGCACTTCTTCTACTTTAACACTGATCGACACCTCATGAGTCAGTAGGAGGCACAGTCACTTTAAAATAGTAATATGTTCTGATGGCGAGTGGTTTAAGTGTTATTCTCACACCGTGCTTTTGCCAAGGTACCAGACATGGCCGAGATCCAGTCTCGGCTGGCCTATGTGTCTTGTGTGCGGCAGTTAGAGGTGGTGAAGAAGAGTGCCTACTGTGAGTACATCAGACCACCCATCGACCGCTTCAAGACCATGGACTTCGGCAAGTTTGACGAGATCTATGTGAGTTACTTCCTAAATTTGGCCTTTTTTGACTTTGTTAAAGCAGCCTGTACAAGGACTTAAGGGTGCTGTATAACTTCATAAGAATTAAAACAAAGGCGATATTATATATACGAGATAATCTAAAATGTGCAGTAATATTATTCAGCACTGCAGTAATGATATGACTTGTATTAAATAGACAAATATTGAAGTATGAATATTGGCTTTACCAATCCTATGCCTCTGCTTTAATAAACACACTGCTAAGTCCAAAGAAAGCACAAATTGATAAAGAAAAATCCTCATGAATATTTAACATGATTCATTTAACATTAAACATTAAGTTAAAAGACAATATAATACAAAGAAATGAAACTATTTCTCTGACAACCTCAATGACACGACTGTTGAACTATCGATATCAATGTATGTCACAATATACTTTTATTCAATAACGGTGATATGAGTTTTAAACACATTTCCGATATTTCGATATACATTACAGTCTATGACAGGACTCTACACTTCACCCATATCAGTCGCATCTGCGAGCAAATGTTTTGGTGCGTGACCCAAGAAAACAGAACAGTCGCACGTGTACAAAAAGCAGAGCATGGGCGCCAACGGAACGGGATGAGTTTAACGTTCTAAAATGTATCAAACCGGCTCCGCCCCATAAGCGCCTGGGGAAGAGGGGGTGTGTCGATCTCACTCTGGACGGTTCTGCCATGGGAGGGACACGGAGGAAGTGTGTGGAAAATCCTGCGGCCTCAAACTGAAACCCCAGTGCAGAGGAACTGTCGACCCGGAGCTTCTGCGAGGAGAGTCACAGAAGTCGATCATTCTAGGAATATTAACTCAGATCCAGCCCCCCCTCCACTCCGTCCAACAATCACAGAGCACTTTCTTATCCATTATATTTCAGAAAGTTGCCGTGTGTTTATCACATACATTGATATTGTGATGACAACATTTACATTTACAAAAGATCCAAGGGAATTGATTTTTCATACATTACGCTATAGGAAGCTAAAGGATAGACTGTCCTGTGGAGAAGGGGTGGGATCAAATAGGTTATACTTCCTCCGACTCCTTTTCAAATATACGAATTAAGTCATATTTTGTGTTCATGTATATGTTTTTCTCATTTTCTTGCAGTCTGTTTTATTTCTAAGGACTAACGTAGGATTACTTTGTTTTATTGCATATTTGAAACTGAAACTGAAATTGAACTGAACAATGAAAAAAAACCACACTAGTATGTTTCACCCTATAATGTCTGTAGAAAAGTGAAATGAACATTGTTGTTTATTTTGGTAAATTAATTGAAGGTATTGAATGTCCTTATTACATTACTGTAGAGGTATTTTCTGAATGTCTAGTCATTATATTTCTGTTTCGCCTCAACTCTAAGGATGTTGGATACCAGCACGGCAAGCTGTTGTTTACTGGTTGGGCCCGAGGTGACATTATCGAGAACATGCTGAAGGACCACCGTTCAGCTGACTACAACGACAGCAAGAGAACTGATGTAAGGACACACAACTAATATAGAGGCTGGTTGAAATACAACCATATGTATGTTCACCATATAAGTTATTACTTCAGGATGTAACATCTATCATAACCTCTTGCCTTGTAGACCTGCACATGTCCAGGGGCGGATTTCACTGACCTCGCAGAGATCGTGTCCAGAATAGAGCCGGTCCAAAGCTACGTGAACACAGAAGGTGAGGATTAATGGACATGTGATGGGAATTCATCAAACTGTAGAAACTGTCTTTGTTTATCATATTTTAGAGAATAAAAAATGACTTTTACTGCTTATTACTGCATATTAAAATCCCAAGCTCACAGCTTGTCAATTTAAAGCTTCCCCTTTGTGTTTTTCTCCCCCAGAAGAAGTGTTTCCCCTTCAACATTATATCAGATTTAATCAGTGTAATAAATACAGTGTCAGAGGTTTCACCTGGTGGGTTTTATTGAAATACAGTAGGAGACGTCGCTGACAATTTATGGATGCGATCTAAATATCGTGGGTCAGTCATACAATAAATTCTCGGGGTAATATATCCTCTAAATCTAACCATTCAGCAGAGGAGTCAGACTGTCTGACGGAGTACGAGGAGGATGGAATGGACACGGTGAGAGAGGAGGAGGGGGAGGAAGAGGAGGAGGAGGCAGAGGATCCTGAGGACCACTCCCCTGGAGAATGGGGACAGAATGGAGTCTTCCAGACTGTAAGCACACACACAAAAGAAAAAAACTAATTGTTTTTGGCCACATATACTTTTCTGCATCTACCAAATCAATCACTGTGATTAAAATATAATTGTCCGCATCAAAAACATGGCAGTCTGCAAACTCTTCATTTAAATGATTGAATAACACTGAGCAAAGGCTCTGTGTTCAGAAGTGTATACTGATGTTACATACTGCATAAGCAGTGTGAATTGTAGCAGTATACTGTGGGAATAAAAAAAAAATCTGCATTAATAAGATGTGAAAGCCAATTGTTCAGTCTGTTATAATGTCAGAGCTCCACTTCCACAATATTGGACTGAAAGTGGTTGTCATAAAAACCACCAAAGCGTTGTAATTTTATTTTTACATATAAATCTCAAGTGAAATTGCTTGATACAAATGAGATTGTACATATGAGCTGCCTGCGGTAGATAGCTTATGAACCCCTTTCAATATTTCAGACAGAAAGAATGAGCTATTTTCCTCGAAAAAGATGTATCATATAATGTATCATAGCAAATAGAGTCATGGCAATTTGATGTCGTTATAGCTGCAGCTGCTCGTCTCCCCAGCAGCACACGGACGCTGAACAGTACGTCTAGATTTAATATATGGAAATAATGGAAAGTCTGGGAATGAAATCCAGCGTAGCAGGTGATAGTAATGCACCTTAAACACCAGAGGCCAACTGCCTTTAAACAAAACAAGAAGATGATCCAAAACCACTGTGGAGTCCTGCAGTATATGCATGTATCCTGCAGATGGATCAAACACTATGATGCCAAATTTGGCAGATGTAGTGTCATCTGGATATCTATCATACAGTGAATTTGGTTGAATCAGTATGACAGTAGTAGACTGTAGAAGTGTGGACATTTCTAAATTCAAAGATGCATGACAATATAGACATCATGACTTTTCACACTTATAATATGTAATGCACAACAGAGGGATGTTTATTAATGTTTACCTACTGAGACTGGTCACACTGATACTGGTATAGAAAGGATCCAGCTGTTATTAGTTTATCTGTTACTTTGGTCAAATATTTTTTGTAAAACTCTCTCTATAAAAGAGATCAGATTAATCTGTTTAATTGTACAAATATAAAATTAGCCTTGTGCTGTAATGTAGGAAATAGAGAATGCAGTATATTCATATATTTACACTCATTGTGCTCTTGACTCATTGACCTGAATATTAGTTAAAATCAAACCATGATCCCAGTGATGATTGACACCTCTAACAAGTGGTGCCAGGCACAACAAACCCCGCCCCTCGCACATATTGTAGCATATTTTGGCATCGATCCAACTGTTGTCACCGTGTCTATACGTAAACAAAATAAACAAAATTGATGTTTTTATAGACATTTGAAATTTGACCCATTATAAGTAAATGGGAGAAGAAAAAAGATTTAAAAAATTCATACAAAATTTTTTAACTTTGACCTAATTTTCCCAAAACTTAATGCCATCTGTTCTTGGTCACTGGTAATGTATAAACCCAGTTTGGTATGAATTCAACCAGTAGTTTTGCTGCTACACACACATTTGCAAATTTTCCCATTATAAGTAAATGAGAAAAAACAAGATTTAAAAAAATTCATTAAAAAAATTTCAACTTTGACCTACTGTTTTAAAAATGTAATCAGATCTATTTGAATCACTGCAAATATATAAACCGATGAATTCAACCAATACTTATACTGCTAGACTGTTAATAAACAAACTGAATTGAAAACAATACCCCTTGTCTCTCCTTTTTTTTTTTTTTTTTTTGGTAATAACTAGCATGCCACTTGGAATACTGCCTTTCTTTTGGTTTTAGTTTTAGGATGACATATTAGGAACCTTTAGACCCAGCTTTACTGAGCATCCAACACTGACTACTTCTATTTTGCAGGATGAGGAGAAATCTGTGCGGCAACGCAGGAAACTCACCAGTGACACCTCTGAAGTGTCTGACTGCTGACAGAGGGCAAAGACGTGAAGGACGAACTTCAACTGGATCAAGAGCCAAATTATGGGTCCGTGTTGTCGAGGCGAGGGACTAAGCCGTCAGATCTTGCAGCGTTTCAGCCTCTGAAGTACTGGTTTGTTTCTGGAGGGAATCACTGTTGATCCTCTAACCTTCTGAATCTTCTTTAAACGTGCAGCAGCTGGTTTCCTCCATTTTCTTTTTGCTGTTGCAGTGACTTCTCTTCTTCACTGTCAAAAATCTAAATCCATCAGATCTTCAACAGTCTGCTACTCTGACATGTGACTGACCTGGGAAGAGAGCTCTGTGCGTCTCCCAGGTCTGGCCAGTAACCCACATAAGTAAAGTAATGGAAATTTTCAGGATCACACCCCATTTCTGGTTTTTCAAGACCAGAAAGAAGCCAACTGCATGTCCGGTCTGTGTACGTCAGCATAGGTCCATCATTACACTCCTTCACTGATGTATTCCACTGTCCTTGGATTTGTCATGTGTGCCGTGAGTGTGAATGCATGGTTTTATGTTTGAACGGCTGCAGGTCTACAGAGATGTGAAGCGAAGACTGGAGAAGATGAAATGAAACTTGAAGGAATGGGCACAGAAATGAGAGTTAAGAGTCTAGTTTAGTTAAAATATGGAGTAAAGTAAAGAGCACTGTAGGCTGAATAGATTAACACCACAGTAGATTTAATGTTCAGTGAAGAGAGAACCAGCGTTTGAGAAAAGAAACACATTAGGAGACATTTGAAAAGAAATAAAATAAATAAAGACGATGGAGAAAACATATTGAAAGCAGACGGACCAGATAGTGAACTGCTGTTTAATTTATTTCAATTCACGCACAATAAAGTCACTGTAACTAGACTGAACTCAGCAGGGGGCGGAGACGGAGAGAACGTGCCAGTCCGTAAACATGTGACGAACGCGACGATTCGTGCGAGTGGGTGACACTGCCTGTGCGCTTCACATTTTGTTAAAGCTGTTTAGTTCAAAACGACGACACATTAAGCCGATGCCTTTTCAACAGGTTCTCAGCAAACGGCGACGGAGAAGAGTTGGACTGAAACCTCACTCCATGCCCTCACATTTGTTTTTCACATGTACCGTACTCAGAATTTCTGCGTTAAAGAGTTGTTTAAAACAGTGTGAGGGGGTTAAAAAAAAAAAAAAAAAGGAATATGCACACACGAGGCATTTCTCTCAGCCTGAAAAATGCTATCAAATGTTAAAAATCTCACTAAAGAACAGATTATTGTCAAAGAATGTCATTTTTACATGTAAAATACGCAGAAAACCTGAGTATTCCTTAACTTGAAATAGAAAGAAAGGCACCTCATGTAACTAACCGACAATTAACATGGACCTCTTATAGAAAATGTAACATGATTATATTATAATACACAAAATGTTGATATTCATATGTATATGAGGTGGACATTTGTACGCTGATGCTTTGCTGCAAATCAAGGGAACAACGAAACAAAACAAAAAAAAAAGGTTTCTTCTCTTAAAAAAAAAAATCCATTTTGTTGAATGGTTGCCAGATTTGCTTTTTTTGTTATTATTTATAAATGTTAACTACCTGCTTTTTAAAACCTTTTTTTTTTTTTTTTTTTATTTGGGGTTGGGGGTTTTATTTTGATTAACACGGCTTTAGCTATTTTGCACTGAAATACTGAATCCTTGCTCAGAAGATGTTTGGTTTTTAATTGCCATCCACCTTGCGATGCCAAGGGAAACTAAAGGAGAAAAAGAAATTATAATTTAATATGCATATTGGAAAATAAATGTAATATGCATCATTTTGTGGCTTCTGGGTTTTTTTTCTATCTTTTTCATGTAGCTTTTCTTCTTCTGTATTATTTATTTTTTGAAATCGTGTCATTTTTACATTTAGATACTTGTTCCCTGTTCTTCAACGTCGGTGTCATCATCATGTGTTTATAAACCTAGAAAAAGTAAAAGATATAAAAGATATGAAAAAGTTCCATCACAGTGTAATAAAAGAAATTCTTGTGACTGGTTGAAGTATTTGAGCCTTAAAATGAAAGTGGTTTTAAACAGTTTCCCATGCGATTTAATAGGAAAAAAGTGAAAAGTGAACATTTAAGAATATTTTAAACTGTCAAACTAAGGAAAGTGCTGGTAATGATGTTTCACCACACAAAGCCTAGTGTTTAATTCTGTGGGAAACACTTCTTCTTCTCCGGCTGTTTGTTGTAGTTCTTGATCTATGCTGCGTTTACGATGCTGTTGGGAGAGAAGCGTATTTTGGTGGAACATGTTTGCATGAAGAAGTATGTTATCAGAGTAACTAAATCTGTAAACAAAACAGGACTCAAAACGATAGGTTGTATACGTCAAAAACCTTCCGTTTTCGATGTGCAGTAGTTAGAGGTTATTGGTCTTTCACTTATAAAGGACTGTCAAAGTGGAAACATTTAACAAAAATATGATAGAAATATTCCAGCACATGAGCCAGTCTAGTGCAGTTCAATAATAAACCTGCAGTTTACACTTATCACCAACAGGGGCCACTATAGAGCAGAACAGAAATCTTTCACGTTGCCACTTTAACAATTATTATTTGTGCCAGTTTCACTAGAAAGAAAAAATAATATACATAAGATGTGAATTCCTCTGTTTATTCTGTTATTCTTCTCAATGAAATGCTCTGCAGTTAATTCATTTATTTTATTTTATTGATTGATTTTATTGTGAAATGTAAAAACTAGTGCTGTCGAATGATTGACATTTGGAATCAGATTAATCACAGGGTTGCTGTGAGTTCATTTTGATTAGTCACAATTAAATATACATTTTTAATCTATATTTATAGCATTTCATTTTGCTTGAGTGAACAGACTCAAGAAAGAAGGGAATACATATATATATATATATATATATGTATGTATATGTGTGTGTGTGTGCACTTAATGCGTCTGTTGTAAGCTGGGTGACGTGTTAGCTGACGTGCATCAGAATCTCAGACTAACATATGCTTTATGTGAATGTGGTATTTTAGGCTGGAAGTGCTTTGGGGAAAATAAAAGTCCTTCCTGCAGAGTGTGTCCAATACTTTATGTCGGTCGACTGTTGCATCTTGGGTTTTTTTATCCTCATATTTCCATCCAGAGGCCAACGTCCTGTTTATCGTCTTCATCATTATGGGCTGGTTCTGCAGCCTGTCACATGCACCATGGTAACTCTGCTTGGACAAACTGACTGAAATGCATTGGCAGAAATGTTCAGAGTCATTCTGCTGCAGGTGGGTTAACTGCGTTATTATTTTTTATCCAATTAATCATGATGTTGGATTAAACTGCGTCAACACATTAATTTTGATAGTCCAAGTTAAAACCAAAGTAACTCTTCTGTAGTGCACAGCGACTGAGCTTATCAGCGATAGTTTTAAGTACACGTCTTTTTTTTTTTTTTTTTTTACTTTATATTTAAAAATTTTCACACAATAAAACAAAACATCTGACACAAGATAATAATGTACAATATAAAAAAATGTGCATTATACAGACAAGCAATAAATCACTATCCACCTCATATCAGGGCTTATTTCTGCTACTCAATTACACAATTCAACAGTTCACGTACACGTCTATTTGAGAATCACTATTAATATTTTGGGATTAATAGAATTGTTTGCCACCTGAGGTTCATTTCATTTCATTGATGAAGAGTTTGTTGCCAGTAAATCCTTTAACGTGCTGTATTCTTTGGTCTTCGCTGGCATTGGCTACACTCCGACAGGTGGTTGGATCAGTGTTTGCAAAGAACACACTCCAAACAGGAAGTGCAGTCAGAGTGCGTACCTCCACCAAGGCCCTGTGGTCCATGCCCTACCCTTCCACCAGTTTCATGAAAATAGAGGCAGATAAGAGACATAAACAGACTGGAGTGATGGCATAACCTGGCTGTCACGTTTTTAATTCCAAGTGGTTCCAGGCACAACAAACCCCACCCCTCTAAAACATTTTACCTAATTTGCCCTACCTCGTATTGTTGTGAAAACATATTTTTGGTGACCTTGACCTTTGACCTACATTCACCAAAATTTAACGAGATCTATTCTGGACCACCTCATGCCTTTCCTGAAAATTTCATGGGAATTGGTTCAGTAGTTTTTGCGTAAAGTTGCTGAAAAACATACAAACAAATCGACCAAAAACAATACCTTCACCTTTTCCTTCGGGGGGCGGGGCAATAAAGTAACCAAAACACTTTTAAACACAGGAGAATTTGCAGTTGTAGCTGAATAATGATCTTTTAATTATTACAAGCATTTAGAAAGAGTGTTTTTTTCATCCCATTGTAATTCTGGCTGTAGTTTAAGGCGGTACTCAGGCTTTGGAACACGTCTCCACCTGCTGTAATCATTCATTAAGAGTTTCCCTCAGATTTTGATTTCAATCTCAGCACGGTGGAACAAATCAGACCTCAATTCAGATGTCATAATAAACTGCATGATGGACTATTCTTACCCATCAGCATTCACTTAAATTCCAGTCACTGTCCTCTGTGACTTTTTCTTTTATATTACAGCACTTTCATCTGAGTTTTGTTACGTCTAAACTGGATGAGATGAGAGAGAAGCACCGGTAAAACTTCTGAGCTTCGTCATCTTTGGCAAAAAAAACAAAAAAAACACCAAGAAAAAGAAATGAGCATCAGAAGTGTTTTCTCACCAAATTAAATATTAACACTAGTGAAACAGAGCAAAGTTTTAATTTCACCTCAGTTAATTGTGACAGAAGAAATGCTCGAGCTACAGTGTTAAAGAGTGGTGGTTTGTGTCAGTAACGCACATTCAGTTGTCTTAATGGAGTAAAAACATATACAGTGTGAGATACAGAGAGTAGAACAGGAGTAAAATAAGGAGGAGCAAAGTGAGAGTAAAATGCGGACCACTGCACAGGAACACCTGGGTGCTGTAAGGTTAATGTACCGTCTCTGTCCTCTTCAATAAAATACAGTAAATGCACTGAATTATATTGACCTTCTTTATGACTGAGATGTTTAAATGAAAGATGAATGAATGTGGTGGTCGTTAAAATGGAAAATAACTGTAATAGTATAAAAGCTTAACATGAAACATGAGTAGTTCTGTTGTATAAATGTGAACGTCACAAAAAAATGACTGTTTTTTTTTTGTTTTTTTTTTTAAGTTTAATTAGCTCTTAGTTAATGTTATTGTCAAACTTGACCTGGTTTTTTATTTCACAGCCGTAAAAACACTTTAAATGCCTTTTACTTCAGAATGTATTATTATTTTATTTGCACAGGAACTCATGTTCATGCATGGAGGCTGTTCTGGGTCAGACTGTTCTGACCCGTTTGTGATGAAAATGGATTTTATATTCACCAGTTTAGAGCATGTGTGGGGAAACTGGTGGATTTAGAAATGTTGAAAATGAAAGTGTATATGGCGTGTTTTTCCATTTAGACAGAGGCCACTTCAGAGGAATAACCCTTTGTCTGTTTGTTCTTAGGTTATGTGGACTAATGGATGTCCATCTGTCCAAATATATCACACATTTTACTTTGGTTTAAAAAAAAAAAAAAAAAACAGCAAAAGAAATACAGATTTTTTGTTTGTTTGTTTTTGTTTTTTTTAAATTTTATCCACGACAGTTATGTGAATATTAAGAGTTGATTTACTAGAATCAGGGTTTAAAAGTTTGCTTTTTTGGTCAGAATCCTGAAGCCGGGCTGGGTTACACTATTTTTTTTTTACTATTATATATATATATATATATTTTTAGCTTTTATTATGTTCTATGTTTTACTGTGTTCATTTTATTGTACAGCACTTTGTAAACCTTTGTGGTAGTTTAAATTTGTGCTCTATAAATAAAGATGGATTGGATTGGAAACAATATTTCAAGCTCCTGTACTTTCTTGTTTTGCACTTTGTCAATATTTCAGTGAGTCTTTTCTATTAACCCATAAAGACCCAGTGCTACTCAAATGAATTTTTATCTCTATTTAACCGTTCTTGTGTGATTTCTCACCATTTGTCATAATATTATCCTCTGTATTTTGCGTTTTTTTTTGTTTGTTTTGTTTTCCAGTGTAGGTCATGTATTTTAATATACGTAATTTACTGATCATATAGATGTTCATAAAAGCTCAGGTTAAATTTAACTTAAGGAAAACTTCATAAAAAGCCACTTTTTCCAGTAAATTTATCAATAACAGAACATAAAAACAAGTGCCTCCATCCACTGTTATTAATCCAACTCCATGGGTTTTACTGGTGAATCAATGGTGTAGAAGATGATGGTGTTTCCACGGTAACTACGGAGCCTCTGAAGGTCCAAATGGGTCATATCTGATGACCATGAAAAGACGACAAACTGTATTTTACACCAATTATTGACATGAATTGATGGACCAACAGGATCAACAGGTATTAAACATTTTAAAGCAATAGATGATTTTGTTTGCCAGTGGCCATTTGAGTCTTTATGGGTCAAATCAACGCTCGCTGAAGTTTCCTTATCCTTCACACAATCACAGAATTATTATTTATTTAATCTGTTTCCATTGCACATTTGCCTCCATCATTACACACAATGTTTCCAACTGTTTCTAACATTTTTCGAAGTCTCTGCGTTTCCTCTCTTTTATGCACAAATTGAAAATTAAAAAAAGTTGGATGGAAATACACTTAATGTTCCCTCAGGGACTATCATCGTTTATTCCACCCACTGTACAGGAAATATTAAAGTTCTCATGTTCTTGTAAGTTGTATAAACTGACAGTGACTCTCACACTACTATGGTTATGATAGTGTAGGGAACATGGAGAAGTTATTAGATCTGAAATAAAACGATGATATCAAATGGGCCACAAAAATAATAGCAGAGAATATACAGTGTGTTTGTGCTGTTGTGAAAGCCATACCAGCACAAACAGGCACCACAATTTTATAAGATAACATTAAAATGGAAGAAATACTATATCAGGGAAAATGATATTTATACATGTTTCAAACCATAAGCAAATTGTGTAAAATCTAATCATATCTAAACCTAATCCTGATATTCAGATGAGGTTATCTCTTAAATTAAAATGCTCCCTAAAATATTAATCCAGGATTAATCACCAAACAGATAAATTAAAAATATGTTTGTGGTTCAAACCTTAGTATCAATACTGAAGCGAAGTGAATTTATAGAATATGAACAGTTGTAAGAGATGAAAAAAAGTTAAGTCTTTAGTTTGGTTAAAAGAAACAATAAACAAGTGAATTTCCCCTGAAACTCCTGGAAAAACTGATGGGAAAAAAAAGTCATAACAAACCCTGTCCCTTCATTTAGCATCAATTTATCTGATGTGGTCATGTCAATGCAAGTGCTGATGTCAGCATATCTGTTACCTCGATATATGTGCCAAGTTTGATGTAAATTGAAACAAAACTGATGTTTTTATAGACATTTGAATTTTCGCCCAAAATAAGAAAATAGGAGTAAAAAAAAAGATCTCAAAATCCATTCCTAAAATGTAAGCACATCTATTCTGAGTCCCTGGCAATTTATAATCCCAATTTGGTTTGAATTCAACCAATAGTTTTGCTGCTACAGACGTGTGAATTTTCACCCATTATAAGTAAATGTGTCTGGGAGGGGGGGGTTCAAAAATTCATAAAAAATGTAAACTTTCACCTACTTTTCCCAAAATGTAAAAACATCTATTCTGGGTCACTGGCAATTTGTAATCCCAATTTGGTATGAATTCAACCAATAGTTTTACTGCTACAGACATTTGACATTTTACCCATTATAAGTAAATGGGGAAAAAAACAACAAAGTTTTCAAAAATTCATTTAAAAAAATAAAACTTCAACTTTGGCCTATTTTTCTTAAAATGTAACCACATCGATTCTGTCACTGGCAATCTGTAAACCCAATTTGGTATGAATTTGACCAATAGTTTTACTGCTAAAGTGTTAACAACTAAACAAACAAACAAACAAACTGAACCAAAAACAATAGCCCTTGGGGTAATAATAATGATAATAATAATATGAATTCAAAAACAAACAAACATTGAATTGAGTCAAACCCAGACTGCAGTACTTAGTGTCTTACAGCAGATGGAGGCAGGCTTGCTCATATCTCACTGGTACCTGGTTTGATTTACAGAACTAATTTATAGAAAACCTTTTAGAACTGAAGAGTCCAGTGACAGGACACAGACTGGAGCGGTGACGTCCAAAACTCCTCTGTGTACTCGTTAAAGAACTGATTAGTTTATTGCTCATATGCTTATTTTAGTTTTCATCTTTGAAGCTTCATACTCTTATTTCCAGTGAACTTGATTCTCAATCTTTTTAGCTTGAACAATACTTTTATTTATCCACTAAAGGGTAGTTTTATTTAAAACACTCTGATGTGTAATTGTACATTTTTGGGTTAAATGATTAAATGAAATGTGACTTGAGTCTGATGTCCGTTTGTTTTTTTTGTTTTGTTTTTTTAGACACAATAGTTAGTCAAACAAAAAGTGTTCTAGCAAGCACAACATACAATTATTATTAATTATTATTATTATTACATTGGTAAACATTAATTATGTAGTTAAATGCAATAGAACATGCTACCACACACAGTCCTCTGCCATTTACTTACACATCAATCTCCACCTTTCAAACAAATCCTCCATGTAAAAGTGGTCCTTTGCTGACTTTCTGAATCTCTGCGGTGCTGCCTTACAGTAATGACTCTCCAGCCCACTGAACATCAATAACTAGAAACCATTAAAGGTTCTTCACTTGGTTCTCAGTGGATTTGTGACTTGTTGTCTAATATGAATATGAATGTATTTGACGGTGGGTACCGACATTGTCATAAATATCCATCCGTCATGTGTGATTAAAGAGATGAGTGTCTACTTCGGATGTGTTAGCACAATAATAGCCTCGCTACCCTGTTCAATTATCAGCGTAATGATTGTCTGAGCATGCTGGGACTTCAGGGTACGACGACACAGGACGAGATGGTGCTGAAGTGTGAAGTCCCTGTTGCGATAAGGAAATTACATTGTTAAAGTCAGTTCTACCTTGCAGTTTTTACTTGATTTCCCTAAGCTTGTTTACAGAATTGTTAATTTTGTGCCTGAGTGGCAGTCGGTGACAAAGTCAGTCGTAGGTCTAGGCAATTTCAGACCCTGTCGCCCTAAAATTATCTGCAGAGTGACATAAGCAAGCCTTAAAATAAAATCATTTCACAGCAGCACAAAGAAAGCAGAGACGTCTAAGACTGAAACGGAGTGTGTTAAAAGTAGATTTAATTTACAGAGATTTTGTGAGAATTTCAAAGTAATTTCCTTGATGGTCAGTTCCTCGTCAGCTGCACGAGCAATGTTTGCTGTTTTAGGAATAATTCAGTGTTCTTACTAACCTTATATTTATACCATGTACTATATCTGTACTGTCTGATATTCTTGCAGTTCCTCTATGTTGTAAATATGTATCTCGTCTGTATAGTTTTTATTACCCCGCCCCCCCGAAAGGGATTCAAAGGGTATTGTTTTTGGTTCAGTTGGTTTTTTTTATCTTTATTTATTTATGAATTTTTTAAATGTTTTTTTTCTGTCATTTACTTATAATGAGCAAAATTTCTAATGTCTATAAAAACATACATACATACATACATACATACATACATACATATATATATACATACATACATACATACATACATACATACATACATACATACATATATATATATATATATATATATACATACATACATACACATATACATACATACATACATACATACATACATA
>JAPTYQ010000001.1:15028519-15041209 GCA_029814465.1 Ostorhinchus cyanosoma
ATAGTATCCTGTATATACTTGCAAACAAGCTTTCAAACAATAGTTACCGTTCTGTTTTCTTTGACCTGTTTCAGTGGATCTAACTTCACAATATCAAAGAAATAAATGAGGCATTCTCCCAGGATCCTGTTTTTAACTGAGTGCATAAATATTGCATTCCTTTTTCTTTGTGTGTCAAATCTGTGTCCACTGTGATAAAAGTCTGGATAGCAGATTGAATCCAGGCACTGAAATTTCTAGTTAAATATTACAAGAACAATGATTTGATTCCCAGGCATTTGGTGGGAATCAGAACGACTTATGCAGTTACACTCAGTATAGTTTGATTATAAATTCAAGGAGCTCCAGTGATTTCAAGGATTCTTATCCATAAGTGATGCTTCATCAGACATGTCCAGGTGCAAATCAGCCCTATGCTGTAATTAGAGGAATCCCTCTGACTAATTTAACGGCCAGGGGCAGATTTTCAGGTCAGTCACACTGTCTATCCCCTTTTGTTGATTGTCAGGTGAGTCCATCCTCCGTTCCTTTCCTCAGCTCTTGTCTTTGTACCTTAGTAACCTCACACATGAGACGTGAGTAAAAGACGTGAGGGAGAGTCGTGAGAAGTGAGAGGTTGACATGAATGAAACTAGACGTCCTTACTTCACAGCCTTCATTCTAAATAAACATTAAAAGAGAAGACTGTCTGTCCTACAGAGGCCACAGAAACTGAGCATTTGTTTTGTCCTTTCTTTTTAGTGAATTCCAGTCCACACGTAAACACAGTAGGTTAATGTACTTTAACACTTCCAACCATGACAATAGAGAAAAAACGGAGAAGAGCAAGTCAGTTCTTAGCTAATGTAGAAATTATGTGGAAGAGAATCTGCTGCTTCTGAAGATACAAACAGCTCAGTCAAAAGAAAAACGTAAAGTCTGTGCATCTGAAAACCCTCAGCCTGACGTATCAGACACACTACTGCCCCCAGTGGCCTGATTTATCAGTGCATGGCAAAGTTTTTAGACAGACGGACAGACAGACAGACGACCAACTGATGATAATACTCTGCAGCCAGTGTGGCCGAAGGTAAAACAGGTCATTATACACTGATGAAAACATCCATCTGTTTTCTGTACCACTGAGTCCACATGAGGGTCGTGGGGGTGGCAGAACTTATCCCGACTACCAGGTGAAGTTCGCTGCAGTCACTCTCACATTCACACCTACACAGTGGGAGGAAGCCTCAGTACCTGGAGAGAACATGCAAACTCCACACGGTGCTGGAACTGAACCCCTTCCTGCTGTAACCGCTGCACCATCATGCCAGCTCTAATGAAATAATTATGGAAATGATATTTCTCTTATGTCATCACACTATCAATCATCTTAAACCAGTGGTTCCAGGCACAACAAACCCCGCCCCTCGCAAAAGTTTGACCTGATTTGCCCTATCTCCTATCATTGCGAAAACATATTTTTTAGTGACCTTGACCTTTGACCTACATTCACCCAAATTTAATGGGATCTATTCTGGACCACCTCACCCTTTTCCTGAAAATTTCATGGAAATTGGTCCAGTAGTTTTTGCATAAAGTTACTGACAAACAAACAGATAAAAATTTAAAAAACAAACAAAAAACAAAAAACAATACCCTCGCCTTCCCTACGGGGGGGTAATAACTACAGCAGTTTCTAAACAAGTGGTTCCAGGCACAACAAGCCCCGCCCCTCGCACGTATTGTAGCTTCTTACGGCATCAATCCAGCTGATGTCATCAAGTGTATGCGTGTGTTGATGTCAGTATATCAATGCATAGGTGTCAGTTTTGAAGTAAATTGAAACAAAATGGATGTTTTTATAGACATTTGAAGTTTCGCCCATTATAAGTAAATGGGAGAAGAAAAAATATTTTAAAAATGAATTTAAAAGAATGTGAACTTTGACTACTTTTCCAAAAATGTAATCACCTCTATTCTGGGTGACTGGCAATCTATAAACCCAATTTGGTATGAATTCAACCAATAGTTTTGCTGCTAGAGTGTGAAACAAACAAACAAACAAATGGAACCAAAAACAATAACCCTTGCCTCCCTTTGGGTGACAGAGTAATAAGGTACACTTCCAACCATATATGACATGTCTTTCACACGTCACAGATGCTGGAAAAACATCTGCAAAGGCTAAACATACAGTACATATCCCTGCTCACAGTTCACCCAATTCTCCTCAAGGTGTGTTTCAGGAATCAAAACATCTTTTTCTTTTTTTTTAATCGAAACATCTTTAAGGTGGTGAACTTTCCAAGCAGGAGAGAAAGAGAAGGTAAGAAGGTAGAGAAATGAAAAAAAGGTCCACGATGAGAGGGAAAGGCGCAGATTGAAGGAGTGTGGGTTAAAGTTTGGGTTCATATAAAAGACAGAGACAGTCTTTTCAGTTTAGGTCGTTTGGTCAAACCTTTTATGACAATCCTGTCCTCTTTGGATTCCACTGTATGATGTATGACTAATGAAAATCAAAGCAAAAATGATGAACGTGTTGCAGTTTATTTTGATGAGCTGATGCGAATAGTTCTACTGTACAGAATCCAGAGTAGATACATGTGGGTTTTAAGAAGAGCCTTAAAATCCGTCAGTGAGGAGGTCTGTCTAATGTTCATTCCATAGTTTTGGAAAACGCTGGGTCCACTCTGAGCTTCAGCCTGGTTTTCAGAACCCTCAGGAGCAGCTGGTCAGCTGATCAGCTGGGCATGTAGGGGTGCAGAAGCTCAGAGAGGTACACTAGGGCCAGACCATGTAGACATTGAAAAGCAAATAAAAGAATTTTAAAATGAATTCTAAAAGGGATAGGAAGCCAGTGGAGCGAAGCTAAAATTGGTGAAATGTGCTCAAACTTTCTTGTGCCAGTTCAAAGACGTGCAGCTGCATTCGGAACAAGCTGAAGACGTGCGATGGACGACCCACTGAGCCTCATATAAAGTACACTGCAGTTATCCAGCCGCGTGGTCACAAAGGCGTGGATGACTGTTTTAAAGTATGTGCTGCAGAAGAAGTGCATCTACCTATTTGACCAATTATCACAGAGCATGACGAGCAGAATTACAGGTGGTATTACAATAACTGTCCTTACTGTTTTAGTTTGAAATAATAGGAATTTGTCTCCTGTTTAATTACATCTTTCAGACAAATTACAACTCTCAATATTTCACCTTCAAAACACAGTATCAGACCTTTGATATTTGTTGAAGTCTTTTGATGAGTCTCCCTCTAATACTTAACATGTCCACATTAACCAGTCAGTGGTCAGTAATATTAAACTTTAACCACGAGACACTTACTGTTGTATGTTTTGCCAGGTACTATTATGCGTAGAAAAAAAAAATCCATCCGAATATTCCTGCGCAAATCCATTCTTTTATCCTCCACATAACAAACAACTTGAACACCTCTTTTATTACTACTCTGTGTGCTTATTGAGTACTCGTCGTGCCTGATCAAAGAGCCGTAATTACACGCATTAGTGAGTGATGACTCCAGTGAGTGGGTACTACACATACAAATATGGGTTTTAATGGGTGTATGTGTGCATGTGTGTGGTGTGAAGGTGAGGGGGATAGCGGGGTGACTGTAGAGTGTGAACTCTTGTGTACATTGGAGCCTGTTTGTACACGTGATGCGGCTTCTCCCACAGAGCAGTGTTTGTCACTGTCACCCCGCTATTTAGCAGAGGATGATGGACGTCAGAGGGTCAGCCACCAATTATCCTCTTTATACCAACAAGAGAGGCTGAACCTCCTCCTCTTCAATGCATTTCAACACCTTCAACTCTGTCTTTCTCTTTCCTTGTCATTCACGGTGTCTCCTTAAATGGGCCATGACTGACTTGTTCATGCATTTCTTTGAATTAAAGCTGCAGCAGACAGAAATGAGGAGCAGAAAATGCCAAAACTAAATACACCCCTTCATCCCACAGCTCAGTTCCAGGCTCTATGTAAAGACAGAAAGCTGCTATGTGAAAGAGGCTATGCTATGTGTCTGTGATGAGTGTGAGCATTAGTGATGTATCTGATAGAGTGGTCATTATAGCCATCAACAGCCCCATTCAGACCTGCCATTAACATGGATCTGATCCCAAGTGGACATACTCAGGACACATTAAGACGGCACTAAGATCTGATCTGTTAGATACTTTCACATGTGATCAGATGCACATGTCCACAGTGGCTACGTTTACATGATGTTTTTTAATTCCGAATTATTCATACTGAATAAAATAATTCGGAATTAAAGCAAATTCCTTCTTGTTTCCATGGAAATGCTTCAGTTAATTCCTCTTTCAGAGCTGGGGGTACAGAGCGTTCTGATTGGACAGAACAATCGTGTCCAGTTCCTGTTTGTTTTCGTTTCAACTAGCAACACGGAAGACTGGATACTACGTATGATTTTTGCATTTATTTTTGTAATAATTATGAAGCAGCAGCTCGTCCACATCAACAGACTAATTCATTTTGATCGTCTGAAGAAGAGAAGGATGTTAGAACCAAAGACAGCAGCAGAAGAACTCACTTCGACAGAGGAATATGTGCGTCATCGCGACAGGACGAGACAAGGAGCATGTGCAGAATGAGCGGAACAACGTTAAAGTGGAATTAACCGTTTACATGTCTGAGGAATGATTTAATTTGGAATTAAGAGTGGAATTAACCAGTGACTTTATTCAGAATTAAGTTTAATTCAGAATAGTCATTTTCAACCGGAATTAGGTGTTTACATGGTCATCTTAAAGCAGAATTAACCTTTATTCTGAATTAAGCAAGAATAAAAACTCCCATGTAAACAGACCCAGTATGAACTTCACATTTAAAAAAAGCCCAAACAGATGAATTCCAGATACACATGGACTCTATTGATCCCCAGGGGGAAGTTCACAACTTACTTCTTCCTCTTCTCCTTTTTTCTTTACTACTTTACAACTTCTTCAAATGTGTAGTTGTATATGAGTGGCCAGGATCAACACTCCAGTGAGAAAATACAATATCTGAAGATATTTATAAAGATTTTAAGCTCTTAAATATTCAATCACCACAACACAGCGTGTGTTCAGGATGACCACCCCTCAAAAATTGTTTTTAAAAGTCTGAAATACCTCTAATATGACTAATTGATGCCTTTGGGATGATTTAGAAGTGTTTTTAAGCAAACTGAAAACAACTCATTATTATTATCATTATTATCATTATTATTATTATTATCATTATTCTAAATTATACATTTTCTCCACATGCTGAGTCTAATTCCACCGATCCCATGATTAGAAAATGATTCCAAAGTAGGAAACAAACAGACAGTGAACAGTTTAGTTTGGAGTTTTTATACTAGTTTCACCACCAAAGAAAGGCCGTCATATAATCAATATGCTCTGTATCTGCATATTTTCGAAGCTTTTCCATGCCGTCATGCAGTCTTTTCTCATGGGGAACAGAGGCCTCGAAGCTTCTTAAACCTACTACAGTTCAATGACAAACAGAGCAACGCCACAGCCGGTGCTCTTATGTCACGTTGATTTTTTTAATGGTACTTGGCTCAAAATGACAAACAAATTAACTGATGGAGGCAGCAAGTTATGCTGTTTTCACCTAAAAAATACAGAATTTCAGTTTTATTTGATTTTTATGTGTATCATCACTGGTATTAGTGTGTTTCATCATAATTACATCATACAGTGTAATTCCATTTGCAGCTGCAATATGTTTTAGTGTTTAGCATCACTTTAAGTAACTGCCAAGAAATCACCTGGAAAACTGCCAGTAGACTAGATTAAATTTGCAAAGAAATGTTCCAAAGCTAGTCTGATAAACTCCCAGTGAAAGCTTGTGCTGTATTTTATGATATAGATGAACCTGTTGGAAGTGAGATCACAACAAATATTCACAACAAAATGAGCAGTTTTTATCATCTTGTTCACAGAAAGCACCTGTGATTGGTCAAAAATCCTTTGTCATAGACTAAAATGATCTGAGGACAGTAGACATAGAAGCCCAACCACTTAAAGGTATATATATAAATAAAATTACAATACTAGTCAGTATTTGAAGGGGACATCTGATGCTTTCTGTACATGCCTACTGCAGTGGTATGAATAAGTATTTTTATTTATTTAACTGCATTAACATTTAACCAAACCTTATTGCCATGACATGATAACAGTCTAGTAGATGCCATAGTGCTTTATTATTTTAATTCAATAATTGGTATGTTGTAGTTGCAATTTCCTGTGTATAAGCTGTTTTGGGAGTGACTGGTCATCAGCCTAATTCAGTGATTTACGATGTGCTCAACAGGAAGTGCAAAAGTCTTGTTTTCTCTAAAACCACTTCAGTTCCAATATGTTGAGAGATCTCTGCCACCAAGTGCTTTTTCAGCTATTTTATCTCCCCAGTGTTATATTCTTTGTTTTAATAAAGGATACATTGAATAATTATTAAAACAATCCACTACAGGGTAATTCCTTTTTTTTTTTTCATATATACTGCCACCGCGAATCCAGCAGGGACTTTTACTTTATGATGTTTTGAGTTTAAAACTTTCACATTCTTCCTGTTGTGGTTACATCAGTAAAACAATGTTATGATTTATGTTTGCGTGTTTTTTTCACCTGCTTATTAAAAATAATACCATTTTTGTAAGAGCGCTCAGATGTTATTTTTCATAAAGCTCTCTGGTTTTGTAGGCGCCTGCTCTTGAACACTCTCCCAGTACATGATGTGAAATGAACATTGTTATTTGAGGGAAGAGAAGAGGCAGAAGTTAATGGGCTATAACGTGCTTTATGACTTCTGTGAGTGGCTTGTTCTGCTGCACATGCTTATTTAAAAAGGCTCAAACATATTGGCCCAGCATATGGTTATGAATACATTTAGGTGAATGCATGGAGGCTTACACAGCAACCAGACAAAGTCATTGCATGCTGTCTGAAAAAAAAAAAAAAAAAAAAAACAGCTTACATGAACACTTACATAAGAAGCTGCTGCAACAGGTACATGGTGTATTGGCTATACACTGCTGCAGTGACTGGGTATGGAAATGAGCCGTAAAAGCCATAGGTGAAGACTAGAGGGCACATATTGAGCCAGCCATGCCATTAGTCTTCGGTGATATCTGTCTCATTTAATTAGCATTGCTCTTAGTGGTTGACAGCATACAAAATGTCCAGTCAGTCCCTAAGAGGAAACATATTGTTCCCTTTTTTACCGGTATCCAAGAAAATCTCCCCACATGGGTATCCCATCTGAACCTGTTACCTTCTCACAGAGGGTGACTTTTAGAAAAAAGTCAAATAGGATTAGAAAGAGCTTTTTCCAAAGCATGCGATTAAATTCAGCCGTGAGAAAAGCATGTTGACAGAGGGTGTTGATCGAATTACCTGCTGGTTTTAAGGTCTGTTTCCCAGAGTGAACTGTAAGTGGAAGCTATGCCAGCTCTGCATATAGAAATGAGGACACACTAATATAAATATAATCACTACATTAAGCCTAAATCAGTAAAATGGACTTTTCTTTTTTGACCTTTGCCTCAAATAACACATTTTAAGCCTAATATTACACACATTAAAATATGCCTTATTTCAACACTTCTATTTCCTCTGCAAATGAGGTTGTGATCACGCCTTTTGTTTCCCTGTTCTTTCACCTGTCCATCTGTCTGTCTCAACCATAATGGTGCCCTTTTAACTGTGCATCAAAGTAATGAGTACATTCATCTTTAAATTTTATGTGATGGACTGAGATCATTCATGCAGTGTTTTGTCATATTAACAAAGGTATGGCGTCCACTCAGGTTGGACCAAAACATCTCTGGGTACAAGTGGACAGTCATACAACCAGTCAAAGCACCAACACCAGGTGTTAAATTTAACTCACCTAATTCTGTCAAAACTAAAGGAACATGTCTTTCTTGTCACTTCAGGCTTTAAAGTGCAGTGATTCTTTTATGGAAAATACTGGCACTGTAACACACTGGAATTATTGTCAACCAAGTCTGAGTTAGTCATATGAACATATGTTGTTTTATTTTTTATTATCTGGCACTCATAAAAGCTATTGTCATGAGTTTCAGTGATGATTGTCGGAATATTAAATACAGCACAAACATAATTTTGAGCATTATTATGACAAATACAGTCCAGTCAGAATGGTTCTGCTGCAAGAATCTGACTGTTCTCAAACAAGAAAAATAATTAAAATCTGCAATGAATGCAAATAGAGCAGCTGAAATAAATTCAAGGAAATAAGTCAGAAGGGCTAAAAGGACTATTCAGAATAGAGCTTATGAATAGAACACAAACATGAAAAAAAAAAAAACCTTTGCAAGAAATGCAGTTACTGCAACCTGTTACAGAACATCATGATGTATTTGAGGGTAGGACAGATGGTTTTCCTACGCAGCCAATGCTTGACATGAAGAATGGCAGGTGGCAGGTAATCATTGTATCAAACAACACCAGGCTTCACTACATCACAGAAAAGAATCCAGCCTTTAGAAATTCATAAAATTCAAAATAAAATGTACTATTACACAAACCAAGGACTACATACAGTTAGTTGATGAAAGAAATGTGACATTACCCATGTGTTTTTGTTATTTGGAAGTCAGTAGTGTGCAATTGGGTGATCACTATGTTGACTTTTTGTAGCCAGAAGTGACCATATTTGGGCAAAAGGGATGAATAGAGGAGGGCTAAAGCTAAATGCTACCTAACTAATCGATGTAAAGGTAAACTTAATCAAGCATGGCACGACTAATTTTACATTCTTGTGGAACTTTGTAACCACAACTATCATTTAGGTGTCTGTCAGGGGAAAAAACTGTCCTACAAGTAGGATTTTTGGAGCCAACACCATCAGAAACCAACGGTAGAAAACCTTCAAAAACAACTAAACCTAATGATGCTTTTCAGTACATAGTAAAACTTAAGTGGGTAACTTATCATTTTTTTAACAGGGATTATGTGGAACATGTACTCCCCTGATCCCACACCTCCAAACAAATCACACAATATCACATTGTCTAAACCAGAACTGTGACATTTCTAATTCCACATTTTTACCTGTTGTCTCAATTTTCTCCCCACTGCAAATGCCTTTGACATGAAATCGTATTAAAGTAATAAATAAAAGTGACTTTTAACCTTTGAGCAGACTTTATTCAAAGACGGTTTTCCCATGTTACTCAGGTTAATAAGAGGGATGCATGTTGGCCATTTGTTTCTAAGCAGAAGATGGTATCTCCCCTTATCGCCCTCAAAACGCCTGCTTCTTTTGTAGTCATGTTTCTCCTCATTTACAAAAGTTGTACAAAACATTTAAAAAAACCTCCTGTTTCAGCACACAACTTGTTGATGTTTAATTTGGTTCCAAGTTTCTTTTTTAACAGGGAGATATAGCAGCATCAACAGCACAAAGCCTTAAGATGAAAGTGATTGAAGTGGTTGAATCTTTAGAACACTGTAGAGCACTACTCTACTACTACTATTACTATTACTATTACTATTACACTACTACTACATAGTTTTGTGCAATAATATGTGCATATGCATGTAAAGCTGTGGATTCACTGCATGATTTTATTCTATCCCAGATGAAAGATAAGAAAATACTGTGATAAAAATAGTGGCCAGTGTCATGCAGTGAAGGAGGCTGTCCCGATCTTGGGACCAAAGATGATGGTCTGGGACAAAACACTGAGATTGGCAGAAATTCAAGATGGCCATCTAATATCAATTACCAATCTTAGTTTGTTTTTCAGACTTAACAAGTGGAGAAGAACATACAACAGAACAGTTGGGAAAGGGTCCAACTCTGTGGAAAACAGCACAGGTGCTCCACAGGGGACTGTACTGGCTCCATTCCTGTTCACATTGTACAGCAGACTTTAAGTACAACTCTGAGTCCTGTCTCATCCAGAAACAGTCCGTACGTTTACATGCACTTAGAGAAAATCAACTTATTGCCTTAGTCCGGTTGAGACCATGGTTAGCTGAACTTTTGACTGGCCTGGACATTCCCCCTTCCAGAAGTGACGAGAGCCACAGCATGACAACAACACAGTAGCAGAAAAAGAAGAGCTTACATGTGACACGATGAAGGTGTTCAGTATGTATGAAATGGACTGAGCATCGTAGTCGTCCATATTCTGGCTCGGTGTTGTTGTCCTCCTTCTACTACGTCTGCTTCAAATCTGCTGCATTTGTTTACTAATTGTTTTTTATCCGTGACACCAACTGGAAGAATGCCAACACAAAAGGGCGTGCAGCGCCACCTAGTGTCTCTGAGTCAAATGTATCTCACTCAATAATTTAATTCTCTTGCCGTGCATGTATATTCGGTTTTCTCGAAAACTCCAGTTACATCCTTAGCTCAGTTATTGCCAATAGCTCGGCTAAATGTGCATGTAAACATACTGAGCGATGACACAGTGATTGTGTGGTGTATCAGGAATGGACAGAAAGGGGAGTTCTGGGATGTGACCAAAGCCTTATGTGACTGGTCATAAAAACTACCTCCTACTGAATACTATCAAGATCAAAGACAGGTGGATTTCAGAAAGACGAACCCCCTCTCCTACCAGTCAACACAAAGAGGTGAACACTGAGGAGGTGCTGACATACAACATCTGGGGGTGCATCTTGACATCAAGAAGATTGGTCTTTGAACATAGATGCACTGTATTAAAAGGAACAGAGCCATTCATTTTTCCTTCCTTTTTTGCACTCTTCGATGCTGCTGCCTGTTAACGAGTTCTTAACGAGCTCACCCGTACAAATGGGCTGGTCTTTAACTTAGCTTTATTTAACTAGATCAAACAGAGGTGGAGCAAGTAAACTTACGGAACAATAAGTTTACTTCTTATCACTTATTTCTGACAATTATGTGTGTGTGTCTAGACGTGTATCAACAGGAAGAACAGAAGATAAGTAACTCCTATTCAGACAGATGTTTTCTATCTTAATCTTAAAATACTGACCAACTATTTAAACTAAAACAGAGTAAACCATGAATCTGGTCACAAAGAAATCATCACTAACATTACTGAACTAAAACAATTTAAACAAATGAATCCTATGTTAAAATCTTAACTACTAACTAATACGACAATTCATCCTGATACTTTAATATCTGAATTAAAATAATATTTCATGCCTGATGGGTAGGCAGTAACAGACAAAAAGACAAAAAGGTCTGTTTTCTTTCTTTGTTTTTACTGAGTTGAATAAAAAGGTGAATTTCACCCTGGGGATCAATAAAGTCAATCTAGATTAATATCTGTCACATGAAGTCACACAGTGGACAGTGTAACAGGTATGTTTATGTAGATTAAACTATTAACCTGTTACAGTCTGAACTTTAGCTTAGCTTCATTGTTTACAACAACTGCAGTGCAGATAGATTACATTCACTGAAGACATTTATTTCTTGTATTTTTATGTAATAGGTGTGCTGTACCCACGTTTGTTGGATCGATGTTGCACTGTGTGGCTGCCAACAAACTAATAAGACTGCAGAAATTTCAGTCTGCATGAACCTCAAAAGTAATGTTGATGTTGAAATTGAAAAACACCCACTGAAAACTGACATGGAAGATAATGCATCGGAGCCTTTCATCAGTGACGACCTTAACATTATGAAATTAAGCTGATTTTATACCCTTTTAAAGCCCAAACTGATATTTAAACACCAAATATAGCATTGCAGAGTTCATTTTTCCTCTTGCACCCATTTTCAAAGGTCATTTGGCTGAAGTCACAATCCCAAAGTCAATTAACTAAACTCATTCTAAATAAACCATTAGAAAGGTTAGAACTGTGTTTAAAGCAGGTAATAACATTTTGAATGGTAATAAAATACTGCACTTTCTAAAGTACAGGTCAATTAAAAATTATTGTGGAACATAAAACAGACGTTTTCCACAAATATTGGTTCCCAATCTGTCTCATTTATATGACATGGGTAAACAAATGTAGGAAAGACTCAGTGTTTAATAGAGAATTCAGTGTTGACTGTCTTGGTGACACCCAGATACACAAATGAACACTCTGTACAGACAATGACATGTTGTACTCTGTTGGTCCAGAATTAAGCCATGTGAAACCATGTGAAATTTGTGTTGATTCATGTACCTTTACTTAGAAGACGGTAGTATCACACTGTGGTGGCAAGATACAGCTCAACGTCCATCTTTTAGAACTCATCACTTATTATGTCAACACCGCATAACAAATGATAGCCACTGCGACACATTGGCATTGCAGTTTGCATTTGTCTGTGTCTGTAGGACAGGGTGTCTGTTTATATTTGCACTGCGAAAGTGTATTTGAGCATGATTGTTCTTGTTTGTTCATGTGGGAGGTTTCTGTTTTAATACTACAAGGGATTAGGCTCATGCTCGTGATAGCCATGTCTACATCGTCCACACTATTTACTCAATCCAGTCAGGCAGGGGATGGTTTGGCACAAAATATCATATTAATTATAATTTGACATTTTAATAATATAAAACTGTCACAGTAGTTGTTCTGGCTGGAAGAGACTAGATATTGAAAATTCACATAAAAAAGAATAATATATCCTTTCTGTTAGTATACACACACACACACACACACACACACACACACACACACACACACACCCTCTAGTCTAATAAAACATATCTTCT
>JAPTYQ010000001.1:15068946-15089817 GCA_029814465.1 Ostorhinchus cyanosoma
CTTTTGCCGTTGTGTTTCGTCTTTTGCCGTTGTGTTTCATCTTTTGCCGTTGTGTTTCATCTTTTGCCGTTATGTTTCGGCTTTTGCCGTTGTGTTTCGTCTTTTGCCGTTGTGTTTCATCTTTTGCCGTTGTGTTTCGGCTTTTGCCGTTGTGTTTCGGCTTTTGCCGTTGTGTTTCAGCTTTTGCCGTTGTGTTTCCTCTTTTGCCGTTGTGTTTCATCTTTTGCCGTTGTGTTTCAGCTTTTGCCGTTGTGTTTCAGCTTTTGCCGTTGTGTTTTGGCTTTTGCCGTTGTGTTTCGTCTTTTGCCGTTGTGTTTCGGCTTTTGCCGTTGCGTTTCGTCTTTTGCCGTTGTGTTTTGGCTTTTGCCGTTGTGTTTCGGCTTTTGCCGTTGTGTTTTGGCTTTTGCCGTTGCGTTTCGTCTTTTGCCGTTGTGTTTTGGCTTTTGCCATTGTGTTTCGTCTTTTGCCGTTGTGTTTGGCTTTTGCCGTTGTGTTTCGTCTTTTGCTGTTGTGTTTGGCTTTTGCTGTTGTGTTTCGTCTTTTGCCGCTGTGTTTTGGCTTTCGCCGTTGTGTTTCCTCTTTTGCCGTTGTGTTTCCTCTTATGCCATTGTGTTTCGGCTTATGCCGTTGTGTTTCGGCTTTTGCTGCAGTGCTTTGCACTTCTCGGCCATCGTACCTTGGGGCTTCGTGGTAGCATCCATGTTAGAAAGTCAGGCTTGGTGTGGTAGTTTGGGTAATTCACAGGTGCATCGAGGTTGGAAAACTCGTTCTCGCCCCCTACAGTGCAACTCTATGTATGCATCCACGCTAAAATATGATAGTGAAAGTAATCAGTTTGGTTAGTAGGCCATAGGACCCAGCTCCACACCCAATTTTGATAACAGATTAACGACGGTATTTTTTATATCGCTTGATAAGAGTCTCACATTATCGCAGCACGTTAACGCCAATAACGGCGCACCACTAATATATATATATCACTCCTTTAAAACATAATGAAGCTATATATGAATAATTACGCACATTTACATAGAGGAGAAACTTATGTAAACAGATACGACAAACCTGAAGTTCAGCCTGTTGTGACCTTAAATACACCTGTGTGGAACATCTGCATGTTTAAGGTTCAATTTATTGTCATCAAAAACATTTTAAAAACATGTTCATAATGACATTTTTTACCCAGGTCCAGCAGCAAATCACAAGTTTTGTGATTTTGTACAGTTTATGCCAAAAGAATACTTAAATGATTTCCATGAAAGACTATTTCAGACAATTCCAAGCCATTATAAATGCAAAGTAGTTCACTGGAATGGTTTTGACATTATTGAAGCCAAGCAACAAAATGCATTATATGAGAAACTATGTAAATGAAGTTGGTATTTCTTTATTTATCAACAAACCTTTATGTCACCTCAGTTTTTTGGGCCTGTCTGTACAATCTCATCCTTTTCTCTTCCGTTTGCCTATGTTCAGACAATTGTTCATGTAAAAAAAATGTCAAATGGATGACACAGCTGGCAGAAACTCCCCAAACTCTGTGTTTACTGAGTACTGTAGCTCTTCACTATTTCTCCAAAGTTCTCTAAACAGATTGTCAAGTGCTTTATCTGTTTTCTAGACAAATGTTTTTCTTCACTTGAGAATCTCATCCCGAAAAATAACCTTGAAGTGTGTTGTTAAAGAACATCTTCTCAGATCTTTACCCTGTTGAGGGACTCCGTTGGGGCTTGTGTAACCACAACAAGTTGCTAATGCAGTGTTGATTTACCACAGGGTAGACTGAGAATGGAGGAGCGATGTGAGAGGCATTCAGGCTCACTTCTCTTTAAGTGTAGACAGCTGTTACAAACCTTTTTCATAACCTACCTATTTTCCAAATCTTTGTGATCCCTGCACTGTGCTGTTCTGCCTCTCCCTGCCAACCCAGATCGATTCAGGACATTCTGGGGAAAAAAGACCTGCAGACCCATGGTATTGCCCAAATTCTCACAGTGGGGACCTCAACAAGCTCAACTTAGAAGTGTAAGGTTTTAAGATGTAAAAACATCTTAAAATACTAGACATAGTGTTGTTCAAGTAATCGTTGCGATATATTATTTCAAATCTATTCATTAAAACATTATCGGGTATGAAAATACAAATGCAAATGTAGACAATGGAACAAAAAAATGCTGTTGTTATTGAGCACTTATGGAGTAGTTTTAATTCTACTCCCGAATTCACAAGGAAATGAATTCCTTACAGGGTGTGAATTCATAATTGTACTAATGACGCTTATGTGTGCCCATCCTTTACTCTCTTAGCTGACAGAAACTTTTATTCACAAAATCCTGGCTTTGTTTCCTTCAGTGCTAACTTCATCATGTTTAATGGTTCCGTGTCACATTCATTCACTCACTTGACTCAAGGTTTAAAATGTTTTTGGAGAACATAAAGAAACAGGAGACAGTTGCCAAGATGTATTATTAAAATACAAAGGAGGTGTTTACCAAAGCACACAGGCACATATACCGACATAATTACAGACCAGTGGACTTATCGATCTCCAGCCAGTACAGACCAAACACTGACATTTTTGGCATGCGCTCATATGATGCAAAACATCTTAAGTAACTAGAGAGGAACTCAGTAGAGTTCATTCTCGCTCTCAAGTCATCACAACCTCCAGCTTGGCATCAGTTGTCAACACACAGGTTAGCCCTATAGTATCAATTTTTGATGCACTGGTTACCTGATAAAGTGCAAGTTGTTTTGGGTCAGAAATTCACAATAAGAGCAGATTGACAACATTAAAGACAGAAAAGTTAGTTGAAAGTTGTTGGGGGTGGGTTAGGTGGGGTTGAAGCCAAAAGTCTGTGAGCATTTTCTTTCCATGTTTTTCTTTTTCCCGAACTGCAACCCGAACCCTTGTTGGAAAACTTTTGTTGCATAGCACCTTTCATGCCTAAATCTAATCTAATCTAATCATAACCATGGTGTAGACATTTCTCTAACTTGTGCATAAAAAAAAAAACACATTATCAGACTGTAACAGGTCGCATAGAAACAGGACAGACAAATCAAACACCCTTCACAATGTCAGACAAAAGTTTCATAAATGATACAATCATTCTGTTTTCTTCTTCTTGTAGTACAGTTGGGTTTTTTACACTCAGATAAACTATTAACGCATTACTTCCTAAAGCATTTTCTGAAGGCTGATGCGGAAATGTATCTGTCTGTAATTTAATATTTTGAAGTAGCTATTGCCACAGTACTGTGGGACTATATCATTATTATATCATGTGTACACTGGTAAGCTGTCACTCTGCTGGCAATAAACATTGCACATGCCATGTGCCTATCTGGTTACAGGAAAAGGCTAGGGTACCAGTTAGGCTACGTCCAGATGACAACGCTCATGGTATTTTTCTTTTGCAGATTCTTAAAGTTTCATGTCCATGTCCGTATCATTTCAAGAAAAATTTGGGTCCAGGTGGAAATGGGAAAACTGGGTTAGAATGGTGTAATAAGTATGCCACACCTACATATGGTGCTGTACACAAACAAAGAGCTGTAGGATATACTAAAATCACAGAAGAATGCAGTGAGCATGTGCATGAGGTCACATGGAGTTTTCATCCGCTGCCCCTCCAAGGCGGAACTGCCTTCAGCCGTTGACTTCCAGGCAGCGCCACCTGGGAGGTCACAGCCTCCACCTAGGGTTAGGGTTAGTGGCGTCCCAGGCGGCACTGCATGACAGTCGACAGCTGAAGACAGTTCTGCCCTGGAGCCTTCTTCTGGTTAGGTGTTGTCATTGTTTCCAAAAAGTAGTGTTGTGCCTATCCATATGGTAATGTGAGGGTGGCGTTGGGAGATTTTTCCGTTCTGGGACCTGTTCTCCAAAAACCCCATTTCAGGTCACCAACAAGACTAGTGTCATGTGGACAAAAGGCTGAAACGATATTAAACTTTTGGAGATTGACTTAATTTCGTTGTCCTGTTTAAGGGGTGTATACACCATATACCACTACAAAACTGTGGCAACAAGAGGCCGATGAGTTCATGGAAAAGTTTCCATGACCAGCTCTGTGGCAACAAAATATCCTTACTGCTTATTGTCACAGTACAAATGCTAACATTTGATTGGCTCTGTGACAATTGACAAACCGATATTTCATGCCACAGTACTATGACAGTAGGTTCTTCATGAAATCCTCCAAGTAACACAGCCTTTCAATCCAGTAGTTTTTGTTCACATTTTTAAATTGTGCATAAAAAGTAAAAACACCATGAATAAATAAATAAAAAGAGGAGGTCAGTGGAGTGACAAAAGCTAAATGTACATTAGTGCATGGGAACTGATTTTATGAATGACTGCATTATGTGGAGTAAAAAAGCTGCCACCACTAATAGAATTAGTAGAAGAAACCTAATTATCATATTAGATTCAACATACTAACATGTATGGAGAAAGAAATGTGAGAGAAAGAGTATGACAAAATGTTGTATGATTCAAACCAGCTGTTCGGTTTAAGTAAGTGTTTGAGGTTCATTTACCCGTACAGAAATGGGTTAAAAGGCTTTTAGTTGTTCTGCACCTCATGTATGGAACCAGTTACAGAAAGACTGGAAACTTACTGAGTTGATTTCCTTGAGCACATTTAAGTCCAAACTGAGAGTTCTTGAGCCCAATTCCATACCTTGCACTTGCTTTTCTTAAGCAGGCAGTAAATGTGATTTTTACCAACTATTTTGTAGAGTGTGTGTGTTGTTTGTATTTTTACCGTGTATTCTTGTAACTATGTGTTGCAATGCTGCCTATCTTGGCCAGGACTCCCTTGTAACAGAGGTTCTTAATCTCAATGGGATATTTCCTGGTTAAATAAAAGTTAAATAAATAAATAAATAAAATAATGTCTATCAGCACCTCAGTGTTATATGAAATACTACTTTTAGACCATGATGATGATGATGATAATGTACTTGTTTTTAATAGACACAACAGTAATGGATAGAAATGGGCACAGATGCACATTTCTTTTGCAAATTTTCTTTAAATTTGGTTAAATATTTTATAGTTGTGATGTATTCATGCGGTTGCTGTCTCTATTTCAGAGTAATTAAGTAACATGTGTCCTTAAGAAACCCAGTGTTCTTGCTACTTGACGCTACATTAATAAATCTGTCAACACAGTGGAGCAGAAAGCCTTCAATCTGTCCTTGGCATCTACACTTGTTACAGTTAAGATATTAGCAAACCTTCTCATGCTTTGTCCTACAGCAGAAATGAAGGAACATTAAAATTCCACTGGAATCATCATACTGTCCACCAGACAAATGTAAGGTCAGTATTCTCTCAGCCATTAGTTGTTGGTTTCCACCAACCCTTAAAAACTAATATTGGCCTCATTTCATTGGCCACAAGCCAACGATGAAAAAGAATCCAAGCTTTGAATTAAAATCTACCTGGATGACTAAAGAAACTCACAAAAACACCCTGAAGCATCTAAACACAAACAACTTTTCATACAGAATGTGAATGCAGAGTAAGGAAAGTTTATTACACCAACTTGGAATTACAGCTCATTAAAACCTCACATGTAGTTGAGTTTTGTCTCGTACTTTTGTTTTCCACCTTCAAGCTCAAGGCCTCCTCCTGAAAGGCTTTTGGCTGTTGGTGCACACAACAGTCCTCGTCCTCAAGGCCTTACCCTGGGAAAAATGGATCCATTTTGGCTTCGAGTGAAACAACAGAAAGAAGAAGCACAGTGGTAAGAGTGATTGAGTTATTCAGTGCTTGCTTGTTTTTTTCCATCAGGTTTGAGAGGCCTTAAGTCAGGTAAGTTGTGAAGTACAAGGTACAAGCATCAAAGTCAAAATCACTGCTAGAAAACAGTAAACATACAGATAACAGTAATTGCCTTGGGCCAGACTGTAACTACACCTTCTGCATATTTGATCACAGATACTGTAGACAGGTGCATTATGTACAAATTGATGTGAGATGTAGTGCTTGGGGAAAACATTGTTTCAATGTTGTTGCTGTACAAGCCGTTATTAACGTTGGTTTTCCATGACACTAGACTCAAATTTGTGTCTTCGTGTGACTTGACACGTTTGATATCTGATATTAGATTAGTAATTATTTTTTTCTGACACAGTAAGGATGAGTGATTACGTCAGCAAGGTAAATCACTCATCCTTACAAACTTTGTCAGAAAAAAAGAATTGCTAATCCAATATAAGAAAAACAACAAAATGAACATTATCAATCTTCTAATGTCTGGTGTTTTAAGCACTGGAAGATCTAATCGTCACCAAAATATTGGTTCCGATGCAAGAAAACTGCTCACTCTGTAGCTGCTCTATTCTGTTAGCATGGCCATTGAAATCAAGGCAGAATGTTTCAGGTCACAAAACCATGTGAACAGAAAGGCACGCCTTCAAGCTCACTGCTTTTTTAACAGACTTCGCCAATGAACACTGTTTTTCTGATCAGGTCTCACAAAGGTACAAGGAAACTTGAGTCAGTAACTCAAACCACCAGAAACTCACTTCATTTCAGTTTTAGTTATTGAGATCCAAACTAGTGCTGTCAAATGATTAAAATTTTTAAACAGATTAATCACAGGGTTGCTGTAGATTAATTTCAATTCATCACGATTAAATGTTTTTCATTTTTAATCTATAACTGCACTTTTTTGCATGAGCAAAGAGACTCAAGAAAGAAGGGAATATACATGCACTGAACATGGTTATCCAACACCTTCAATAGTTTCAACAAAACAACTTGAAACAATTGTTCTGTCTTGGTTTTTTTGTCCTCATATTTCCATCCAGAGGCCAATGTGCTGTTTAGCGTCTTCCCTCTTTATGGGTTGGTTCTACTGCCTGTCACTATTGGATTAACTGCCCATTTGAACATGCATGACGCTAACTCTAATTGGACAAACTGACCTAAATACATTGGCAGACGTTCAGAGTCATTCTGCATTGCAGATGAGTTGACTGCGGTAAGATTTTTAATCAGATTAATCATGATGATGGGTTAATCTGCATTAACGTGTTCCTTTTGACAGCCCTATTCAAAACATAATGCATTATCTCAAGGCACTTCACAACTTCAGGACAAGAGAGATCAAGAGTAGTTTAACTGTAGATCAGTTCAAAAGATTTGAATCATTAAATCAGCCATAATATTAGATGTGAAGGACATGAGTTTTTAGAGTATAATGAGCTGACGTTTCAGCCAAAGGGACTACTAGCATAATTCAACTGAACTAAATGGATTCTTAACTTAACTTTTAACTTAACTAGTTTTTTTTTTACTGTTTCATTATTACCTGTCCTGGGGGTTTTCAGATATTTGTGCATACAAAATGTAGACCAAGTTTGAGTTTTGGTGTTTTGTAACACCGACAGAGTGATTACAGTACTCTGTTTGCTTTTGTACACAGGGTAACCACTCTGTTAATGTTAGACAACCTGACACATAAAGGCGTCACAATCACCATCCATCCATCACAGTGTAAACAAAAGCACATCACTCTCATGTCTATCTGTCTGATATGTAATGGCTTCAGTGGGTTCATTCATTGTGAAACATCAAATTATATTCTTATCACCCCTTGTCATTATGGTATGTAGTCATATAGAACACACCTGGAATATATAAATCACCAAAAAACATGTTTATCCAAGTATGTTGCATTTACAGTCTGGTTCTGTTGCACCCAGTCTAATGTGTCACATGTTTGTTCATTCACTACAATGCTGCTCAGTTCATTTGTCCAACACTCGCTGTCAAGGCTCAGTCACAAAGCTTCTTACAAATGATGGGTTTATATGAAACTCCTGGGTCGGGCAAGTTGTGGAATTCATAGACATCCATAGCCGTTCATAACGGCACGTGTGACAGAGGCTTGACTGAGGCTTCAGTGTTAGGGAGTCGCTATTAACACGTAATGGATGGTGGTTACTGAGATCAAATATAGAAATAAATTTGAGTTATCACCTCAAAATGTTTGTGTTTATACATGGGTTACACAGCTTATGTGTACATCACAACAGTCGACCGCGTCACTGGACAAGTAAACGTTTCACTACTGGAAAATAAACAATATTTTCCCATAAACTCAGAGGAGGGATCTAACATTATTGGTTTGTACTTACATTTTTCTTATACTTTGAGGGGTAATTTTTTACATTTCAAATTAAACCTTCCCAATGCTGCTATAGAAAACATAAACGTTTTTGAAAATTCTAAAAGTCTCACCAAGGTCTTTACCATTAAATATGTATCACAAGGTTAAAAAATATATATAACAAATGAGTTCAGTTTTATTCTCTTGCACATGTTGCTCCTGTGATCCTTGTGTGATGAATCACTTGGATGCTTCAAAGTCACTACAGCCACAATAACTGATTTTCGGAGCCGTTTGGGGGCAGTGGGAAAAGATGTAAATGCAGCACTGACCATTGAGTTGTGGAGGAAACCGAAGTGCACTCAGTTAAACGGGTATGAAATGTCTTGCCAGCAGAGAGCTGATGTTATGACTCAGTGACCAGATGGCCACTGTCAACACACTGTAGCTCCACTACTGATGAGTGTTAAGGGCTGTAATCATTTTGACACTCCAGGCTACAGCAGGTTCCATGCTGTTTTTTTTACAGCTTTTGTCTTATTTTTTGTCCAGATGCTGTGTATTTTCCTGGGTTTTACAACCAACTGTTCACCTCTTTACCACCTACATACCGTGTGCTATTTGTTTTCACATATTTGTTTGCTCTATTGATTCTTAAGGATTATGTCCTGCAACTGAAGTGCAATGGTTTGCCTCTTGCTTATTCTGTAAGTAAGTATATTTTATTTATACAGCACTTTTCACAGACAAAAACATAAAGTGCTTTACAGTTTAGAATAAAATGTGAATCAAAACTTAAAATGAAATAAATAAAATAAAATTCTGCAGTTATTGTGCACTACATATCAAATTTCATGTTATTTTACAATAACCCAAACTCTACTTTATTCTCATTTTTACTTCAGTTATGAGAAATAATTATTTAGCAACCATCCATTTTAGGGATGTGTCCCATCTCTCCTGTGGGAAATGATGCTTTGCCTCAACCTTGGTTAGTGGTGCATGGAGACAAAAACCCAGAGAAGTACGATATGCAACATAGCACTTGATTACATTTTTAGTTGGCAATCAAGCAATGACAGCATCTGTGAAGAATCAGTAGCTGGAGGTGGAGAAAAGAAGCCCTGACGGTGCATTTGTGTGGGTTGTAGCACCTGTTTAGAGACAAGCGGCAGATGTGAATTCAGTATTTGTGTCATTGTGAAACATATAAAAAAACAAGTATACAGGCATGTCAATTAAAGAACAAATGGCTGAAGATTGTTTGAGGAGGTAAATTGGCTTTTTGTCGTGAGGTAGCATGTCGGGATTCTAATAAAAATCCAATAAAACACTCCACAGAGGCAGCAGGACAGTGGAGCAGACTGAGCGCATAACAAGCAGCAGATGAGGCAACAAAGCTATAGCAACAGGCAAACAGTAAAAAAGAGGCCATGATACGGCACAAATAGGATCAACACAGCAGGAAAAAACAGATTAAAAGGACCAGCAGAAGATGGCTCTACAAATAAAAATAATGCTCACACCTGAGGGGAAAACAATGTTTGTTTATGACAGATGGAGTATGAGCAAACAGAGCAGGAACACAGTGAAACGAACACAAAACTGCTGAAGCATTCATCTCTAATTAGAGCCGGTCAACATTTGCAACAGTTTACAGTAATTAAATCAAATTTTGCAGGTTTTTAAGCTTTGGTTTGATACAATATTTCCCATATTTCTTGATTTCATTACAGAGCTGTAATGTTAAGATGGAACAGTCCTATAATTTCCCCAGTGAATACACCCATGATTGTACTCTCATTAAGGATATGCATCACTTTAGTGCTGAAAAAAACAAAAAAAAACCCCAAAAAAACCCTGTCTCCTCATCCCAACTGTTTCTATTGTGTATAGCACTTCACATGTAAGGAAAGAAGCCAGTTAATTTACCACTGGAAATAACTGCCTGTTTTTGCAATGCAGCAATAAATGAAAAACCAGGTCTCTCACTCAAATCCCAGATTATTGATCCTCTCAGATGCGCTGACTGGCCACAAGCAGATTTAATAAACTGTGGCTAAATGGCTGATTCATGCTAACTGGGGTGATTAGATCGACGTAATATTTAACTGACTTATATTACAGTGAAAAAAATGTCTCATATTTGTGAACATGTATGTGATAATGGATACATCCATACATGATATATACCACATTCTCAGAAACCTCTTTGAAGGAGTCAAAAACAAAACAAAAAAAAAAGGAAAATATTGTACTTTACTTTTTGTGTAAGTTGACATGCAGCAACTTTCTATGTATGCAAGACATATGGGAGCATATCTTGTGTAACTGATAGAAGTCATATGTCAGAAGTTTGAACTTGAGCAAGGAATTACATTAAAGCTAGACTGTACGATCAGGCATTTTTACACTTTTTTTGTAATCTTAAAATGCTCCTGATAAGTGTGTGACAAAGTAAAATGTAAAAGAAATTCACCAGGTTTTGAAACTCAAAAACATTTCATTCTCATATGTTTCTGATAAAAGTCTGACCAATCATTTCATTCCATCCGAATGAGATGATTGGCCGAGCCTGTCTGAGCCTCCTGTCCGTCATCCCTTCCCTTGTCCAGCATCAGGTCCCGGTTTCTCTGAATCTGACTCCACTAACCTGTTTCACTGGCACTGCTCCTCCTGTCTAGGGGTGTGAATGGATAGGACTCAAATACATGGTACTGACAGGAAAAAAAGGATTTATGAACAGAAACAACAACCGACAGAGGCAGACGTACTTGACTCTGCAGACACATACTCAGTGTCAAACAATGTAGGATGATGTAAATGTAGGAGATTGGTACACTTAACTATGAAACCTCAAACATCCGCGGACAGCGTGTAGAGGCCGTGCTGCTCACAGTACACCCTGACTCTGTGGAGCCTTTATCGTAGGTGATGAGGTGCAGTGAAGACAATGGTTCAGCCCTGCACAGACCATCCTCTTAAATACAGGGTCTTCTAATGAAAAAGGAGCCCAGCAGGTGGATGATGTTGTGTCTGACTGCTGAGGGAGGGGTCTGCAGCCACGCCAGAGCGGATCGTGACACCTCCACCTCCACCTCTACCGCTGCTTCCCACCACGTGCGTTAGGTGAGGAAGGGAACATCCAAGGTCAGACAGGGGGAAGTGGGCGGGGCTTTGGAGGGAGGCAAGTTGTTCGTGTTCAAATTTTTAAGTGCTGTGCGACATGCCAGATTGGTAGGTATAGCTTTAAGTAGACAAACCAAAATATAGTACGTAAAATTTAATGACTTTTTTTTATATATTGCTAATTTATGAATTTACCTCTCCAAAACTGTTTTTTCATAACCATAAAAAGTTATTTTCCTAGGATTATCATATACTTCTGCCTCTCTGCCCTTTTACCCAAATGTGGTGGGTATATGTTTGTTTGATGCTCCAAACTTGTAACTGGTGAAACTCCTTTACTTATCTCAGTGGTACAATATACTGGCGGGTGGTGTAAGAGAATATGCAAACATGAATTTCTGTGCAGTCAAGTCAATGTTTCAGTCATGTTACAATGCATGTTAAAAAAAAAAAATCTTTAATCTACAAGGGATGTGAACACCTGCTTCACAGGAAGTAAGTCTATAACCTAACCACTTAACCATCAGAAAACTGCTTTAATGGGGTTCTGCATCACTAGGTGACCAAGTGACATTTAGCCTGATGCTTCATTAAATAGCAGTCACTGTGTAAAAGACAGAGGTGGAGGAGACTGAACGGATGTGAAAGCTACAGCGTCTGGTAGTTTTTTTTGGGTTCACGGGGTAAAAATTCCAGAACTATCTTTCACCATATTGTGATTCAAGTCATCTGGGAGGACACACGACAAGTTACCCTATGATACAGAATTTGACTAATCACAGGCATTTTCAGATAAGTAAGGGGGTTAAATATGTGACTGACAGTTGTGATTACTGATCGCTCATCAGATCCGACCTGGATGTGACTCTACTGCTCTACTCTCTTTCTCTACATGCAAGCTTAAAAAGGGGCTTTATTCTTCCATCACAGCATGCAACAACATTAAGTTCATCTTCTATATTTATATTTAGTCTCTTAAGAGGAGCAACCGGCAGAAGAAAGGTGTATATCTCCACATTTCAGGTGTTTCTATTCTCCTAATTTCAGTTCCTGCAGCTTCAAACCTGAGTGTGTGTAATGCATGTTAATAGGCAGGTCTGCTTCATTGGACCATTATTATTCAAGGGACAGATATAGAGAATGGTCAGTTGGATTTTACTCCAGATGTTACACTTTTTGTGTCAACACAAGCCAGTGAAATAAACAGAGTTGTGATAGTGAGATCAACAGCCAGTTCAGTTTTTGTGTGGCAACTCTTACTTTCCCCTCAGACGGCAGGCTTAATTAAGCATCTGCACTGCCTCAGCTGAGCCGACTCTCTGATAGTGAGATACCAACTGCCAAACATCCCTCTTTCCAAGGCGTCAACTGGCCCTGTTACAAAATAAAAGCTGCCTTCTTAGTCCAGCTGAGCAGATACAACCCCCTGTTGTCTTTGCATTAATTAATTGTACTAAATGTCAGTAGCTGCCGGCAAGAGTGCAGGCGATTAAAGACGACCATCATTTAGCAGGTCATGATTTTGATAAGGGCAATTAGCCCACAAGCTGCTGCAGAACATCGATTGGCAAAGAAAGAGGCTGCATCTCTCGGATATTCCCAGGACTGATGCTGCAGGCATTAGGGGATAGCATCGAAACAAAGCTCATTTGAACAGAATAGAGTTGGGTACAGGTGAACCCCAAGGTATCATCATCTCCAAGGGGGAAAAAAATCTTTATGCAAAACAGGATATCAAACTGTCACAAAAAATAATTAACGTAAGAGAAGACAACAGAAAGTTTCCCAACTCTGTAACTTTAACTATGATGAAAGAAGCTTCGGTGTAACTTTTTTATTCAATAAAAGGCTCAGTTTTCATAAAACTCTAATCAAAAGTGTGCTTTCATTTGTTCTAAATCATCCCGCAGTTTCAGAGACTATTCCTCAAACTCAATAAAATCCCACTGTTCTGAATGTCAAAGCCTTACTGATCCATTCCTCCCTTTAAATAATAACAGTCATTTCCATAAAAGACTTAATGTGTCAATAAAAGCCCTCCGCTCACCTCCTTTGAATATTCATTTCCATTCCTGTGATTACATGCCTGGTGGCAGGTTTGGTTCACATACATATGAGGGATGCTGTAGACAGATAAACCATCTTGTGGTAATGAAATACTCCTGAACTGACAAATGACAGTTTTCACAGCACAGGCTTTATTAGGTTTTGTTCTCTTTAAATGCCTCCTTGTGGCTTGAAGAAAACTTTACTTGAAGCTGTGAGGCGCCCACAGCACAGACGATGTTCAGGAGCATTAACTTGTTCTCGTTCTCATCGTGGAGATGGCCTGTTTCTGTCTATCACAAAGAAACACAACCAGAGAAAACAGCAGTGTATTCAAAGTGATGTATGACTGAAATTTTACGGTGACATTTAGAGCCTCCTACATGGAGGCCTTAATATTGACGTGCATCACCCGACATGAGAATCTGTCAGCTTTACAGTGATATACTGGGCTAAAAAGATGATAGAAAAGATTGTATTTGTCAGTTATTATTTGTCATGGGCACATAGGTCACCAAGGTTTTTTAACATGATCAGGAAATAGCAACAAAAATAAGTCTCTAACAGCACCGACATCGATTATTTACATCGTTCCAGATGTGATTTAGATAACCCATTCACATAAAAGTTATGTTTATATCTAAACTACAAATCCATTTAACTTTGTCATCAAATATCCCAGTTAAGCTACAAATATAATCTGTAAACAATATTTCTCGTCATTTTTTTTTCCTTTCCTCCACTAACTCTTGCTCTTCCTGTAGGACGGTTGATGGATGCAAAATCCCAGACTCCCATAGTTTTCAGGCTTAAATAGCTGAAGCTTTGGTTTTGTTTTGGTTAATTTATTACTAAATGCAGTGTGAGTCTTTGTGAGTCCTGCTCAAAGATTAATTACGCTGTTTTTGGCAGAACAAAATTGCCTAGATCATCTATAGCTTTGTTTACAGGACACAGTCAATGTGGCATTGTTTATGCAGCACAATGCCACAATATTGCAGTATTTATTTCCATTCAGAGAAAATAATTTCTCATATTGATGATGGGAGAGTCTGAACACTGTATAAAGTCTTCCCCATCACATCCCAAACACTCTCAAAAGGGTCCAGGGCTGGAGGGGGAGGCCAATCCTGTTCATGCTCCCTGAACTGCTTTTTGACAACGCTGGGTCTGATAGATCCTGGTATTGTCCCCTCCTCCCAGACATGTGCAACAGAAAGCTATTTATTTATTTATTTATTCTGTTTTTATTTAATGTTCATCGTATGTGTCGTTTTTATTGTTCCTCATATACTGTCTTTTTTACATCTTTTATAATGCTTGTATGTTTGCTCTGTTTTTTATCCTTAGTACTGTGGGTGGTGACTGCCACACCAATCTCATTGTTTTGCACAATGACAATAAAGGCTATTCTATTCATAACAAAATGATGGTTGTTACCCCGCCCCTGAAGGGGAGGCAAGGAGTACTGCTTTTGGTTTGGTTTGTTTGTCTGTTAACACTCTAGCAGCAAAACTATTGGTTGAATTCATACCAAATTGGGTTTATAGATTTCCAGTGACTCAGAATAGATGTCATTACATTTTGGGAAAAATTGGTCAAAGTTTAAAATCTTTTTTTTTCCCCATTTACTTATAATGGGCAAAATTTCAAATGTATATAAAAACATACATTTTGTTTCAATTTACATGGCACATGCATGAAGGCAATTGATATGCTGACCTCAGCACATGCATAGACGTGATGATATCAGCTGGATCGATACTAAAATAAGCTACACAAGAGGGCAAGGGGCGGGGTTTGTTGCACCTGGCACCACTTGTTTGAGAAATGAGAAGCTACTTACTGTATAGTTATGGTTAAATGGTTTAGAGTTGAACCTGTTTCTAACTTTTTTTCCATGTGTTTGTTTGCCTGTTTGGAAGGCTCTTACCTTTTTGGTTGTTTAAATGTTAAAGCATCATTTTCTCCACTCCAAACTAACTGGAATTAAAAGTGTTTTATTATGTTGAAATAAAATATAACAGACATATTTCCAGCTGCACTATATTTGCATATGTTTGTAATTTGTGTGAAACATGGAGGTTTTGATTGCATTAATTACATCTCTTTTGCTTCGATTGTGCAGCACAAATGTCATAAAGTGAGTTGGTCTCAGACCTGTTGTGAGTTCATAGTTTGTAGAAAAGACATTTCTGTAGAATTCAAATAGTAAAAGCATTTAGTTGTATGTCATGTTTCGCTCCCATGAGCATCTTCACTCAGAAAACATGCGCCTGCACTTTTGTGTGACAGGAAGAGTCACGACACAGCCACAGACCTCTTTTATAAATAAGTCTTGTTTCACAGTTTTTTTTTTCCAGTCGACTTCCGGCTGATATTTTTATCATTGTTTGCCTGAGTGTCAGGAAGTGTTCACATGCTGCTGGACACTAATTTATAGAAAACATGCCTGGTGTTCTGATACTGATATCACATAAAATAAATTTGCTGCATCACACAGTTTCCACAGTTTAAAACATGTGTTTAAGGATGACATCTCTTAACTTAAAACTTCCCTCATTCTTAAAATATCCTGCCACCTAAAAAGTCTATAACCTCAGACATTATTAGTGATAATTTGTTATTCAGTGACGTTTTTTTTCTGTATTCATATCAAGATAAAAACAAAACAGAACACGTTAAGGCTTACACACATATTAAAATAAACATCAGCACACATTTTCACTCAGTTCCTTCCTACACATTAGTTGGTGTCCTTGGAGGCAATAATAAAATTCTGACTAAAGTCTCAACACATTTAAGGCAGTAGATGTTTAAGCACAATCAAAATATATCACTGTGGTATAACTATATGCAAACATGGTCCATTTCTAATGCCCTGTAATCATCCAAAGCAGATGATGACAAAAGAAAACAGGACAGATAATGTTGTTTAATGATTTCATGAGTTTTACCAAAGTATTTAGGGCCTTTAAAAGCAGAAAGAGTGGTGTAAAGTCTAAACAAATACTATGGTGAAAACAGTGACAAAAGAGCTGCATTATTCCTCTGGAGATGGTGAGGAGCTAAATGCAAGACAAGAGGACTTTTAATGAGGAATATGAAATTAGTATTGCCATGGTTACAACACAAAGTACTTGAGTTGTTGAATTCTTATTTTTCCAAATTTTTTAAAAATCTCTTCATTACCGTTACAGCCAGTTTGTGCTAAGATTCATCTCATATGATAATAAAAAGTTTAAAGAGGTGACTTTGAAGACATAATTAAAAATGATTGAAACCAAGCCTTAAAATCTTAAACCACTGAAAAGTGTTTCTGCACTGAATCAATGTGGCTTCCAAGAAAACATCAGTGTCAACAGGCTGGTAATATTGGCTGTTCCACATGTCTCCTCCAGGGCTGTGGCTCATAATGTTTTTTTTTTTCTTTTTTCCTTTTTTGTGCTTAAAGACTGAAAAAAAGCTAGACAATCAGCATAGTAATTAACTGTGTTAATCTCCTCCAGATCTCACTGAATTGTCAAAAAAAGTCGTGCTGAGTCACTCCATGAAAATGCAACAAACAATAACTACAAATACATTGTTTAATCATCTGTTTTGAGCTTAAATAGATGAAGTGATAAATCTATACACATGGCTGCTTAGTTCTTAAAGTAAAAAGAATGACCTTCTACCTGTATTTTTTCAAAGATGTGCTGAATTATTCTTGTTCTTCTTCCAGATAATCAAAAAGCTGTTATCTCTGGTTTAGTATTCCAGGGTAAAGTACACCCTGCTATTCCTCCTGATTGGAAATTGTAAAGACTTGTCCCACTCCTCTTTGCTGCTCTGTTTAATTTTCATCCCAAACTCAAAATGAAATTGCACAAATGGATTCTTATCCTATTAGAACAACGCAATGATCTGTGCAAAGCTGTGGGAGGATTGGTTCCCTCTCCTGCTCTCCAACAACCGTGTGCGTCATGACAACTTTTCCATTTAGGACTAAAGCCTGGGAGTGATTCATGTGGCTCTTACTTTTTTTTTTTTTTTTTTTACATAACAAGGTGTTTTATTAGTATCACCTCTGTGCACTTTGGGGAGATTGAGTGAAAAGACGGGTAGCGGGGGGCTGCTAATGCTGGAAGCAAACACTAACCAGGAAAATCCTATCAGGAGGGATAAATGAAATACAATGCATCAAGTGGCAAGCAGATATTGCAGAGGCCAAAGCATCATAGGATGAAACAATTTCTGCAAATTTGATATTCACTCATGCTTCCTAGGAAAATAACTACAAAAAGCAGCCAGAAAACAATGTTTAAACCATAATGATACACTAAATTACCATGTTTTTCCGGCAGAAAATGCCACATCCCAAATAACCGCCATTAATGAAAGTGTTGACACTAGATGATCTCGCCATGAGCAGGGGTTGGTTCAATCAAACTGCCTTTTATTACTGCAGTCACTGAGATTTAAAGACACACCATTAAGAAGAGGATAACATAGTCAGAAATGCCTTTTTAATATGGTTTTTATGTTAAAGCATTCACACTGTGGACCACATTTTATGAAAACTCCATTACTTTTCGTTGCCTTCTGGTGCAGTTTAAGGCCTAATCCTTTACTATCTTAGGTCAGTGACCCAGTTTAGCACGAGTCTGACATTCACGTGATAGTGTTGTTTCACATGTCCATCTCAAAATTCTTAGAAACCACATATATGCCATCGTAGAAGCCCAGTGGAAAACTGTCTGAATGTAAACAGAGAGGCCGGGAGTGTGAATATGCATATGAAAATAACATCATTCTGTTAAAACTGTGCTCCTTCACTGTGATGATTTAGCTTCACCGTTCAAAATGATATAGGGAGTGCAAAGTTTGATGCTGTCACGACGTTTTCATGTTCATCTGCTAAACAGGGAAATCATGTCTCTGCTCTCCATAAATTGTAGTTTATGCTTTGTTACAGGTACGAGACATAAGTGTAGCAGCATATGACACGTACTTAAATACTGCACAATCATGGAGAACTGGTATGGATAAATTATTTTTTTAAACGGTCCCCATAGCAAAACACAACCACAGTTACAGTATATTAATAAAGCTTTAACTGTAAATATGTAAATACAACAATCTCAGTAGTGAGTCTCAATAATAAGTGCAGCATTTATTCTAAAAGTTAAAACATTTATTATGATACATTATATGGACAAAAGTATTTGGGCACATTGAATTTCTGATGGTTTATTAGCCACTTTTCCACAGAGATCCCGAGAAAAAGGTGAGATGACAATCCCACCGTTTTTCCACTATTGACCGATTTCCACAACCAAAGCCAAAGGAGTAACAGAGGTGAGACAGGCCTGCGTTCTGGAATCAAAGGGGCAGTGACGCAGCACAGTTTATAGTGTGACGTATAATTTGTGTGTCAGAAATACCCAGAACATAGTGGTGCTGGACTCTAGAGTCTTTTACCATTCCGCAAATGTTAGCATGGATAGAGTCCTCAGCCCAAAGTAACAACAGCCCACAGATTTCAGCGTCTCCCCAGCTCAACATTTCTCCGGTCGCTTTGATATGTTTGTTTACTGTACACAGCCAGCGTTCTTTTTTAAATCCTCCCGGTTCGAGGCTCACACATGCAATAAGTCATCAAAACGTCACCTTGATTGCGGAATGAGCGGTGTTCCTTTTACATAGCGTTCCAGAATCATGATTCTACCTTTATCACAGCTCTGTTACTACCTCCAGAGGTGTTACAGAGCTGTGATAAAGGTAGGACCGAATGATCCCACCATTTCATTTACACAGACGTCGTTCTAGAATAAAGGCGATATATTCCAGTGTTGTGTAAAAGGAGCTATTGTTAACAGGGGACTGGGCTGCAAACCATTATGACTATAGATAAAATATAATTTTAATGAAATAAAGGTCCAATAAATGTTTTCATTTCATGTTTAGGCTTTATTGTGTTTACACTGTAAATTACACTGTTTTCACTTAATTTTAGTCAACGTTAATTTTAAACCATAAACATCTGGTTCCTTCAAGTCCACAGATAAAATCAACCTTCAAATGTTAAAGAAATATTGATTTGACATTTATCGTGATAATTATTGACAACAACTGACATTAACATTTTAGTCATGATAATATTTCATATCAGTGGGAATAGGAAGTCATATACTGTGTAGTGTACATTCTGATCTGTGGGCAAAGCAACACCTTTATTAAAAAACCATATTATTTATGGGGGTTTTTTCTGCTTTCTTAACACTCATGTTTTACCAACTATTAGCATCAGTACAAGTTCGTGTTTGACAGCTTATATTAGGCCTCTGTATTTTAATAAAACATTGTAATACATGGTAAATAAACAGCCAGACCCTCAAACCTTCAGTTAACCCTTCTAAAGCCATCTAAAGTTGTGAAGGCCACACAATTACAATGAGACGCACCGACACACACACACAAAGCCTTATTGTTGCTGTCTGCTGTGTGTCTCGGCTCCGGTCATTCACACAGTCAATTACTTGTATTTTATGATGGACAGACTTTCCTTCAAGTAAACACTGTAATCTCTGTCCAATCAAATATTGCCTCAGGCTGTGTCCAAAGAAGATACCTCAACACTCCTGAAAACTGCCATGTCCACACATGTTTACTTGATTCTTGTTGACCAAAAAAAAAAAGAAAGATTATATTTTTCTTCTCTTTTTTTCCAATGCCTAGCTCTACAAGGCTCCTGTTATCCCGCCACCTCCTCACAATATTAACTGCACTGTTTGTAGATGCTGCTGTTTGGATGCCTTCTACCCAGCTTTTCAACAGAATGATAAGTTCATCATCATCCCGCAAAATTACACAGTTAGGAGAGGATACAGCGCCATGGGGAGGTCCCTGAAATTCCAAACAAGGTCTCTCTGCAGTTGAACCATTTCTATGAACTGAAATGCATCAGCGATAACCTGCCTCCAACTGTGTTCACAGAAGGCAATGTTTGAGTGAAATGATGTGTTTGTTGTTCCAAAAGAACTCCAAAAAATTTGCAGGCAGTTTGTCTCTTATCTCGGGGCAGCAGCACTACCATCCCTCTGCCTTGTGTCTGGCTTGTTGTTTTCATATTTCTGCAACCAGTTCCCACTTAGTCGAGCGGTCACTGGGGAGGAGAGGTCACCAGATGCAACCAGAGGAAAAAGACAAGGAGGGAGGATGAAGAGAGTGACTAATGGCAGGATGGGGAAATGAACTGAAAAGAGGAAAAAAGAGCAGAAAGAGAAGGGAGAAATAAGAAGAGAGGAAGCAAGAAAAGGAAGTACAATACAGGAAAAAGTAAGAGGAAAGGAAAGGAAATAGAGGTAACATAAAAATGAAGCATAGGAGAGTAGCACAAAGATGAGCGTGAGTAAAATAAAAGTAAAAACAGGAGAGACATGGGAGGAGCAAGTAGTAGTAGCAACAAAAAGGTAAAAAATGATGAAATAAGAGGAGAATATGCCAGAGTTGAAGAGAAGAAAAAGGAGGCTGGGAGAGGAGAGGAGAGGAGAGGAGAGGAGAGGAGAGGAGAGGAGAGGAGAGG
>JAPTYQ010000001.1:15090314-15103309 GCA_029814465.1 Ostorhinchus cyanosoma
AGAGGAGAGGAGAGGAGAGGAGAGGAGAGGAGAGGAGAGGAGAGGAGAGGAGAGGAGAGGAGAGGAGAGGAGAGGCGGGGGTGGATAGTTCCAGAATAAGCTTGTCTGTTTATGGTTTTGACTCCCTCAGGAGGACTAAAATCCTCCGAGAACTGACTACTGTGGAACCCTGGATGGACTCCATGTGGAGAGGGCCGGAGGCCCAGCACACAAACACACAGTCTGCAGGAGCCAGCGACAATCACAACTCAGCAGGCCATAAGTGTTGTGGAGTTTTACACAGCGGCTTGCCACCTGCTTGATCAAAGTTGGCTTTGACAGCAGAGATATTAATAGAAATATATTCACTGACAGTTTTATCAAGGCATTAAGCCATACAGAATAGATTTTTTCAGGCTGTCAGGGTGCTAATGATGAGTAATGATGACTGATAGTCTCAATGTAAACATCCTGTCACTGGGCTTGATCGACTTCTCAAAGACAGGCCCTGCTGCATTTTGGCATATTTTATGAAGCGGGAACAAAGGTTATCATCTGTTTCCCATGGATGTGTAGCATGAGGGCTTGAATTTGGATCGTCACATCACGTAATTCCTGACTAATGCCCAAACCGAGTGCTGAGAGAACTACTTTGATGTGTTTCTATTTCTCCTGCACGTTATGGGAGATTGAAGTCTGTATTTTCCTCAGATAGATCCCCCACGGCCTGACTAATTCCCTCAGAAACAAACAAGAACTCAAAAAAACGTGATGAGGAAATAGTGAGACCGTGCCAGATGTTGTCCTCTATGAAGCTCCTGGTACATTTTTCCCCCTGGCCCATAGCTGACTAGCTCTTTTATGCACAATTGAAACAAATGATTATTCCATCAGTATTCATACCCAGGCGTTCTCCTTGCTGCCCTCTACCACTCCTTTGCCTCTGCATTTAAGATGGTTTACTCTCATTTTTCATGTTTTCCATCTCTTATTCAACACACCGCTGACTCTCAGTTGCACAGCCCAGTAAACTCAAGAATGGAATAAATGAAATAAAGACATTTGACATGAAATTCAGTTGCATAGCTGTCAGAGTGTTTTGGTTTTTTTTTTTTTTCCTCTCACAATCTATGATGGAATCGAGAAGGAAGAGGCAGATGGAGGTGGAAGTTACAGGGGAAAACTGCCGAAAGCACAAAGAGCGTGGCACTTTCAGAGTGCAAAATCTCTTTCTCTTACTTACCAGGATCAAAATGTGTGGGAGGGAAGTCTATCTCTGTCATGCACACACACACACACACACACACACACACACGCACGCACGCACACACAAACACACGCAGAGAAATCAGACATGCACACTTAGATGGATGCACAAACACACACTCCAGGACCCGACACTTTATTGATTAACAGTGCCCCATGATAGAGAGAGAGTAAATAGCGTAGCTCTCTGCAGACCTGCTCACAGAGCCATTTTAAGGCTGACCTTTGTTGAGAAGGGATGCTATGAATTCATTGGCATAGTTTAAGAGCATTTCTACTGAACACAACCTGAGCATGGATCAGGAGACAGCATGGAGGAAAACCTCTCCGATCCGGTCGTTTTACAGGTTAGAAGACTGTTGTGCAACAGTTTGCTCTTTACTTTAAAAATGGCATTACTTGTATAGACTGTTGTATTTGGAACAATACTATATGTGTTGCTTTTCAAATGGCTGTACCTGTGTTATCACTTCACTTAAAAGAACAATGTAAACACAGCAGCAAAGGCCAGCCAAGGGAATATTTATCTCACAGCGCATTTCTATAGAACAATTATGTGTCATGTCTCACAGCCCTACTCCATTCATCCATTATCTATACCTACATATCTTTACAGGGTTATAGGAAGCTGGTGCTGATTCTAGTTAATTGCAGGACTGAAGCACAAACCACATTTTCCCCAGCAACTAGACACCTTTGGAGGAGCTCAATTTAAGAAGATTATTGAATTTTATCTGTATCTGCATTTGCCAAACTTCTAGGACTTTAAGGGGTGGAGGTTGTGCTGAATATTTCAGTGCTGCCAGTATTTTATTTAGACTCCAGTTGTAAAAAGCTGAGTTACAAAAGAACGTGTGTGACCGATTGACCCAGGACTTGTATCACTACACAACAGACCCAGTATCTCTATCTTGTCAAGCCTAACAACTGCAATCACATGACAGAGATCTTTCCACCAACTTTGTTAACCGTTGTCTCTGACTCTAGTTTTTCAGCATGTTCACTGAAAAGGCGTGAACCAATTATGACCAATTAAAGACACGGACAGGTCTGCATATTTCCATCCATATTCTGTCGCTTATCCAGATACAGGTCATGGCAGATTTAGCTTAACCGGACCTAGACCCAGCTCCTCCAGGGGTAAACACAGAGGCATTCCCAAGCCAGTGGACAGATGTTATCCCTCCAGCGTCTCCTGTGTTTGGCACTGGGGCTTCCTCCTCTGTGGACAAATCTGAAACACTTCACCTGGGAACTACCTGAACTGGCTCCACTTGATTCTTAGTAGAAACTCCTTTGAACCAAACTCCTCACACTGACTCTGACAAGAAGAATCAACTATAAACTAAGGCAGATATGGCAGAATACACACCTCACCCATATACATTAGCTTGTAAAAGCAAGCCATCAGAATCACTGTCCTACATTGACACCTTACATTTTTCTATTTGTTCCATAGAGATGCTGATATACTGTATTTCTCCACAAAGTCTGTTCTCTTTTTTTCAGAGCTATTTTCTTAGTAACACTGCTTCCAGTAGTGCATGAGATTATTGGTATCAGATTTCATGTTGGCCACATGGGGGTGATCTAGCATGCGTACAATAGCATCTGCATTTTCAAGTCATTTGATGGGAGCGACTACAGTCAGAAACATACTCAGCCAGTAAACCACATCTGTAGGGACTTGCATAAGATCAAATATATTAGTTTAGATTTACTAGCTGTTTTCCCAACACACAATGGCCAATAGAGGGAAAGAAATGGCTTTTGTTGAATTTTGTATGATATATAAAAAGAAAATAAGCAGTAGTTGTGATGAGAATATTTTAATATTTTTAGGTTTTTGACATAGTTTTATGTTTTTATTCAGTAAATATTACTAAATGGCATTTAGATGATGTCTGTGGTGCAGCTGTGGCTTAAGTACAGTAAAAGGAGACCTGTTGACTTGTGTTCACTGGGTTTGCTGCTTTAGTGATAACATACTAACATTCTCGCTAACTGACATACCTGTGATACAACAAACTGTTCGATTGCATTCATTGTATAGTATTGATAGTGTAGTATTTATATTAAAAGGTGGATTAGGCTAGGTGAGGCAAAGCCATTTGTATTGCACAATTCATATACAGGACAATTCACAGTGCTTTAAAAAGAATGGAAAAGAGACAAGTTAAAAATATATAATTACAGTTAAAACATAATCAACAAAACGTAAATAATATTAAATCAAAATTAAGTAAAAGGTCAGAGTGCAGATAGAACCCTTCCAGTTGTTCTATGCACAGTTGAACAGAGCTGTTCTCAGTCTGGACTTAAACATTGTCAGAGTAGAGGTCTGTCTGACATCATCAGAAAGACTGTTCCAGAGTTTAGCTCATGGAAGTGAAATGCAGCTTCACTGTGCTTAGTCCTGACTCTGGGCACCAGAGGCATCAAGTCAGGTAGAACCCGTCTCAAGGACTAGGTGTGAAAGACATGGCCTAACACAGCATTTCAGTTCAGAATTTTCTGACTCCTGACTGATTTTAAGATCACAGTGAAGTGCAGTGTTTCTTTTATTTCCTGGAGTTGAGTCCAAGACGAAACCTGGACCCACACAAATGGCCCCTGGCAGCTTCAAACACACTGCACCAGAAGAAGACTGTTACACAACAGTTGGCTATTACTTTAAAACTGGCACTACTCAGACAGTCTATTGTGTTTGGAGCGATACTATATGCTGTACTTGACAAACAAAACCCTTCTATTTATACAGTGTAATGTACTGCAACTAGCCTGTGTTATCACTTCATTTAAAAGAACAATGCAAACATGGAAACAAAGTCCAGCCATACTGGCCACTTTTCCCTTAATCCAACAAAGGAATATTTGTCTCACACCTCAGTTCTACTGAGCAATTGTGTTTCATGTTTCACAGCACAAATATTTACAAATGTGAATTCTCAGGGGAGCACTAAACTCATTTTGTGGGTAAGGGCTCTTCTGGAGAGGCAATGCTGCAGGAAAGAATGGAAGAGGTGGTTTTTATTATTATTAATAAAAATACACAACAAAGAGGTAGATTGGTTTGTGTTGCAACTGAAGGAAATGTATGAAAGCAGTCAGTCAAAGAGAGGAAGCACAACATTGATAGTCCTCTGGTTTTGACACGTTAAAGTATTCTGCTTTTATTGGCTTTTTCAATTATGCACAACGTCCCGGCAATGTCCCAGGGGTTCCTTACCCATATTCTCCCAGCCGCTCCACTGTTTAATGTACACACTGCTAGTTCACTGGCTGCAGATATGCTGGGAACGTTCCAGAGAGGATACCTGTGGTTTTCTTCCATTTGTGTTTGCCAGCCACATAACCCAATTCAGCCATAAATATGGGCTATCATGTCCATTTTCCAAGCCTGGGCTTCAGACTAATTTACCACTGGCACTGATATGAAAGATGAGCCTTTAGTCTCTGGAAAATAGGATTATTCTCATTGATGGGAAGAGGCAGAATCACATCAGCTTTGACAAAAAGGGGACTGCTACATGAAAAGATGACAGTCAGAATGTGGTTTGGGTAGGATGTAATATATGCTGGAATTAGCAGACCAGAGCTTGTAGAGTTTGTGAGATCTTGTAATGCAAATGGAGTGGAGGGCTTTAGCATATAGATGAGATGGACTTTGTGTTCCCGCCAAAGTGGCTTCTCTACTCACTTCACTCTCTCACTGACTTTCTGCCTCTTCACACATTCCACGTCAAACAAATACACACCTGCTGTTCTCAAACCTTTGACTCCAGTCTCATTTAGATGTTTATTCCAACAATATCAACTCATGCTACTTTCTGTCTCGCCTACTTTTCTTCTTGCCGCTTCCTCCCTTTATTATGTTTCATCCATTCATTTCCCATGAAACAAATGGGATCTATGTCATGACAACACCCACATATCAGATCCTAAACTCCATCATCTGGATTCGTGCTCATCAGCACACCCATTCCAATTTCCAATGGTACTGATAATTACCCATAATGCATTTCTTTTCTCTTATTTGCCGGCTTCCAACTGGTGTGTCCTGCTTTTTGTTTCACTGAAAGGCTTGAACTGAACATCTTAACGCTGTCCGTCTGAATTATTCATGTTCAGGCACTGACGTGACTACTGTTGTACCAGTGATGCGTTTATAGTGACATCCTATGCAGTTACATGCAGCCACAGGGTTGGAAGAGAATGAGTGAGTCATTGAGATAACAAAGGGACACATACACCTGACATGAAAAGACAAGTCGAATTGTTCCTGAAAGAAGTATAATAAAACTGCCTATAATCTGGGTATAATGATGTCTTAAAGATACTGTCACTCAAAATTGAATTACAAATCGCATACAGCTTCCGGAGAACACATCAGAAAACTGCACTATTAGATAAAAGTATGAACAAGAAGGTAGGAGTGAAACCTCAGAATCTAGGTTATAGAAAAAAAAAAAAAAAAAACTACAAATGCGCTGAAAACTGAACCGAGAGAAGCTTACAGTAAAAAAAATCCACTTTGTTCATGCTTTCCTGTATGCTGTCATTCTGTCTAACCGTACAGTATTTTTACATTCTTGCCCGAACAGATTCTTTTGTTCTGTACATTTCACTGCATTTCTATTGGTTCTATTATTCGAAACAATATGTGTTCTACCATTTGATTTGGTTTTCCGCTACAGGTGTTCAGTAAAAGTACATCTTATCTTAGACTGTGCTTGAATGCTGTACAAGCCCAGTGAGGTCTGACTTTGTTGGTGTCACTTTTGTCTGGAGGCGGATCTGAAATGTAATAGGGTCATAAAACTGCACATGCTGCTTGGGCGTGATTATGTATAAATGGCACAAGTAAAGTGTGTTTTACTAAGGTAATGAAAACAGAGCACAGGTATTTAGAGCTGGGATGTCTTTAACCCTCAGTCTGAATAATTCACACTTGACAAAGATTATATTTGGACAATACCTTCTTCCATGCCAACTTTTTTTCTTTCAACGTTCCCTGATTTTCATATTTCTTAACAGAAACAGGTACAAAAAAGGGCCAGTGTTAACCCTTGAAGACCTAGAACTATTTTTGTGTTGACTTCCAAATGAATCTATCCTTTCTTGTGCAATTCATCATCATTTATTATTTTTATCCCAAAATTAGTTTTTTCCTTTGTTTAATTTACTGATTTACAGATGCTCAAAGAAGCAATTTCATGAGAATTAGAGAAAACTGAAATAAAAATGAATTTTTCAACAAAGTATATAATTAATTAAACGTGAAAACAGGCATCTTCCACCACTGTCATTTGGTGAAACATTGTTTTAGGATATTTGATGAATATGAACAATATGAACAACAATATGAGAACATGAACAACTAAATGGAGCATTTCTGATACTACTGAAACGTTGAGAAACTGCATTTTATCTGAATTATTTCAAAGTATTAATAAGATTAGTGGTTCAAAGGTCATTTAACTTATACGATCTGTAGATACTTTTGGTTTCTGGCAGCTGTTTAAGTCTTTTAGGGATTTAAAAAAAAAAAAAAAAAACTTGACAGATTGGATCAGTCCATCATAACTGAAGCTCAGGCTACAATGAAATACTGGGATTCTCTGTTAATACTGTCCTCTAGAAGGAACCTGTAAATACTGCAGAACAGAAGAGAATGGAATACAATACAGCTGAATATTTTGTCAATAGTAGTTTATCACATGCGTAAACATGCACCACACACTGAAATTTATCTTCTGCCTTTAACGCATCACTAGATCATGCATCACACACACTGCATGTTAGGAGCAGAGGGCTTGCCATGTCAGGCACCCAGGAGCAAATGGGGGGTAAATGCCTTGCTCAAGAGCACATCAGCCAACAACTCTCCAGGGAATCAAACCAGCACCACTTCAGTCACAAGCCGACTCTCCAGCCATCTAAGTGACAGCTGCCCCCAAATGTTAGTGATGAAAGAGATTCAAGATTCAAAGCGTTCATTGTCATGTGTGCAGTAAAGAAACAGGTTTCCCTGCACAATGAAAATCTTACTTTGTAGTCCACACTGAGAGAGAAGAGCATAAAAATATAAAAATATAAACTACTATTACTAAGAGAAAAATCTACATTTACATAATGTGCAATATCTGGTAATTGTGCACACTGTCAGAGGTAGGTGACATACAGCATGTGCAAAACTGAAACTACTGTACTAGCCCTGCAGTCCATGACACCCGAGACAGAGCAGAGTTCCACCGGTTTCAGGCTTTATTAATGGACTGAGCAGACAGGATTGCTAAAACTCATCAACCGAACAACAACACAGCCGTAGCACTCTTTTCTTTTCTCCCACTTTGTCCTCACTCTCTTTGCACATGCTCACAAAAGGCCAAGGCACAGGAACAAAACAGTCACTGCATGAACACAAATACCCACATAATGCACTAACACAAAAACACACTTAACATGCTTAGCACAGGTTATCACACTGTAATGAATGACAGTTGGCATATTATATTGGCCTTGCACTCACTGACCACAAACCTGCACCAAGACCCATGTGTGGTGACTTTCTGAGCAGCCTATATGTTGTGGTTAGAAAACACTAATTCAAAATGTATAAACTCCTGTCTCAGCTCATAGTGATCATTATTCCAATTGTTCCTTAGTGGCCATTGCTCCTTGCTGTGTGTCTCTCAGCAACATGCAGACGTGGAGAGAATAGATTATTTTAGCAGTCTGGATTTGTTGCTGCTACCGAACATGTTCAATACAAATCTTTATTTTCTGGCTTACAAAAGAAAGAAATCAAGGCTTTAATAAATGTTGTGGCTGTCATTTCTGACCAGAAATAAATTCTGAAATAAAAATCATTTTTCTGTTCTCTTCACTGCCAGCATTTTTCTTCTGTTTTATTTGATAGTGGTCAGCAGCCAACATTTTTTTTCTTTTTTTTTTTTTTTTTTATATTTTATTTGATTCAAGTATGTGGATGTGATGATATTGTGATGCCACGCTTTGGCACATGATTATAGCACGAATTGCAAGAACCATACATCAGTTAAAGCATTATTTTACACATCATAAAAGAAAAGGAAGTCATGTTATTACTTCTTAAGACAAGTCAATCTGCCCGTGGAACCTAAACCTCCTCCAGTTGTCCACTTTTATCCTCATACCACAATATTACACAAGCATAAATAAACAATAGATCATGACCTGCATCTTCCTCCTGTTTGGTTTGTGTAACTGACTGTTGCCACGATAATAAAGGGCTTAGTCCTTTGGCATACACTTGATATCTCACTGGAGGGTTGTAAGATGGAACACAATACCCTTAGGGACTGTTCCCAATTGTGAGTCTTTGAAACTCAGAGAAGACACACTTAACGACTGAGTTACAACATGACGCACTGGACAAAAGATCAATAATGACAGGATGTTCTGTATTCTGACCAACGGGCCACTCGCCATGTGTTTCAATTCACCAACTTGAGACATGAATCAGTATTCCTTTATTCATAGTGATTTACATGCATTAAGACTATCCCCTCCGTTACCAATAAACAATATACACTGATCATCATTCCAATGGGATCTGGCAGCAAGTGAACATTTATTCCTCAAAGTGGAATTGATAGAAATAGCAAAATGGGCAAGAGTAGGGATCTGAGCATCTTTAACAAGGGAGAAATTGTGTTGGTCAAATCATTGAGTCAGAGCATCTCTAGATCTTGTTTTTCCATTCCCAGTGTGAAGTGATTCGTACCAAAAATGTCTAAAGTACAACTGAATCTCAACCAATGGAGCATCTATGGGAGTATAAAGTTATTACCACCTGTCTAATATTGTGTAGGTTCACCATTACAATATGGACCTGGTCAAAGTCACCCAGTTCATTACGTTGAACATTTTGCTGCTTCTAATACATCAGCTTCAAGACTAAATGTTCACTTACAGCCAAATATACCCAACCCAGGGAAATAATAATAATAATAATGGATTAGATTTCAATAGCGCTTTTCAAGGTACCCAAAGCACTTTACATTATTACTTCTCCTGTCAGTGGTCAGAATGTTATGGCTGATGTACATGAACATATAACCCACATAATTAAACATGAAAACATTCACAGTTAATGTTATATCAAAGAGCTAGTGCCATTATTTACCTTTACATACGGAACCTTTGCAACTGTATGATAATTCATCCATGACTCATACTATACCCTTCCCTTCAAGGTTCATAAAAATCAGAGCAGTGGTTTTCACACACAGTCAAATGGACAGAAATGTGTGAATAATCTAGTAAAGTTTGTGATAATAAGACATAGTAAGTGTCCAACATTTTTAATCCATCCACTAAAATTTAGACTGAATTAACTGAATCAACTATACTTTTGTTGTTTTCCTGCAGTCTGTCCTTGGCTCATGACACCTGCAAACGCAAACTCAGCCTGAGTTTGATGTGTAGTTATGATCAGATTCTCAGAGCTTTGGTTTAATGCTGTTGGTTTGTAGTATATAATTATAATCTTCCAGAGACTGCAGAAGTGTGCAGTTTACATCATTTCTGGAAATAAGAAATCACCAATTTTTGCTTCTTTTTGTTGATTTACTGGTGACAACCACAGAGGAAGCCTTCAGTGCATCTTCATGGCAGCGGTGTCCTCAAAATGAATCATTTCTGTTCATTACTGACAAGAAATGATAATAATGATAAAGTCTGACTGAGCTCAAGATATCACCTCAGGCTTTAAAACTAACCCTCTGAGTGCAGATGTGTTATATGTATTCCCTCCATGGTGGTCTTTAAAGTGACTGTGAGCACTCACACTCACAATCACATTATCAAGACAGAGTCTCGCTTTCTGGCTTTGAGCACTGAAGCTTAACAGCTTATCCTCTATTATTACACTGTAAATCATAGAAGTATGTAATTCTGTGGACTGTAGCTTCTTTTAATCATTTGTTAATTCTCTTACTCTCTTTTGTTACTATTCTATACTGTGTTACTATTACTTTTTTACTATTCTATACTGTGCTTTCTTTTAATTACATTTCCAACATGTATGTGTAAGCACTTTGTTTTTCATTAACCTCTGGATGTTCCTTTTATTGTGTAAAACTTGCTTTTCAGTAAATCTACTCACCAGCAAATGTGTTTTACATTTACACAAATGATGCAGCTGGAGTTGAAAATATATGAACCTACAAGAGCATAAATAATAAATACTGACATACTGATGTATATCATTTCCTTCTCTCTGTCTCCTTCGAACACATTTGGCTAAATTAATGAGGAGCATGAAAAGCTGCTATTCATGAACCAGCTGCTTTCATTAAGTCCCCATCATTAAGGGCTACAGCGATGAAGCAGCAAAGTGCTCAGGTATAATCTCCTTCAAACGCCCACTGGCCTGTCCATCAGCACACACTAGACAGTCATTACAGACACTACAGCATCCTACTTCAAATGCCCTCTCTCCCTCAAACTCACTCCGCTGTCCCCATGTCACTAAACAGATATTCTTCTCTGCTGTCGATCACTCACACACAGAGACTAGCACTTCCAGCGCAAACGCCCTGAATAATGCAGAGAGAGCAACTCTTTGTTGCTTTTATCTGTGATAATTACAGAGCAACTACAAATGGGCTACAGAGAAGCGCTTCACATGCGTTCGTCTAAGTCTTCCCCCTCTCATAGAAGCTCTCTCATATCACTTTGTATGTGCATACCTGTCTTTAAGCTTCCTCTTTAGACTGAGGTTTGTTCATAAATTATTTCCAGTGGGATAAGCTTAAACTTTCACTCATTATTACACAAGAAAATCAGATATTATTTTGCCAAGTTAAATCATATTACAAATATATCTTCTTAAACACAAAAAACCTCATAAATAATTTAACCTATAAAGAGTCAGTAGTACGTTTGTGTAACCTTTCGTATGCGATTTATCACCATTTATTGTAATATCTTCTTTAGTTTGAGTTTTGTTTGTGTAAATCATGTATTTTCATATTCAATTCACTGATCATGTAGATGTTCATAAAAGTTCAGATTAAAATTGAGGGTTACTATATAAAAAACAGAGAAAACTGAAGTAAAAGTGACTTTTTCAGTAAAATATATCATTAACTGAACATAAACCAAGTGTGTCCATCCACTGTCATTGATCCAACTCCATGGGTTTTACTGGTGAATCAATGTCGTAGAAGATGATGGTGTTTCCATGTTCACTATGTAGCCTCTGAACGTCCAAATGGGTCCTATCTGATGACCATGAAAAGATGATGAACTGCATTTTACACTAATTATTTAGAATGTATTGATAGAATTAGAGGATCAACAGGTATTAAACAGTTAAGATCAGTAGATGGTTTTGGTCACCAGTGGCTGTTTTGGTCTTTATGGGCTAAAAGAATATGTAATATTAGAGGTTCAGTGTGTAAGATTTAGGGGATTTATGTTTTCTATGTGTGCTATTATGAAAATAAGAATCACTATGTTGTTGTTACATTTGAATCAGCTTCCTTCATCAGTTTCTAAAGAAGGTGAGAACAGACTTTTTCTACTGTTTTGGTGTCCGCCATTAAAGTTCATTACCATCACCAACTGTGTTTGAGTGGAAACCAGTGACTGAGTTTAAAACAGGACAAAACCATCCATAGATCAAGACAAGGACTGTTTGCATTTTTAGCGATCACTGTAACCACTGTCTATGAAGCTGAGGTGAGGGTTTCTCTTTTGGCTGCCATCTGCATCTTCTCCAATAGATAAAACTACAACTCAGTGGCGGTTCTAGCTTGAATGACGCCATGGGCATTCTCATTCCTATGGAAAACAAAGTCAGGTGGTACCTTACTTGGTCCTCTGCGAAACAACTCTGTTTGAATCCTGTCAGTCAGAGGTGAGGGCCAATAGGCTGCCCAGTCGACACAGGCTCATGCTCAGCAGTGGGACTCAGTGAGTTCAGCTCCAAGCATTTCTATTAGACAGTATATCAGCACATCACTCAAAAGCACATAACAGTGCAACATAACACATAACCCTACTCAGACATGATCATAAATATTAAAATCACATAAAATAACTATTGTCTGGTCTAAATAATTGCAGGAAATATGCACACACACACACACACACACACACACACACACACATTTGCAAAAGCCCACCTGAAGGATCCTCCTGCTGGGGAGAAGTAGAATGAAACCAGTCTTCATCCTCAGTATCAGATACTAGTGGACACACTGTCTCTGAAGATAAAGATGGTGGCTGTTCCTCTAATGTCCAGATCATTCCAGAGGGACGTGTATCTGAGGAGGTAGATGACAGCTCCTCATCTGGAGGCCCTGAGAACATTCCAGAAGCTGAGGGGGTAGATGGAGGCTTATCCTGACCAGTGGCAACGGATGAATGATCCAAAATATTTTAGAAGTGCCCCTGAAACTGCATCAGAAGGAAGTAGATTATAACTCTGAACGTCTGAATTACACATTTAAAAAAAACACACCATTGCATGGTATTACTGTCTGTCCTTAAGCACTAGTAATCTAACTCTCAGAGAGGAACAGTGCTGACCTGTTCAAATATAGACCACCTTTGTCACCTGTTCAGATATAGACTACCTTTACCACCTGTTCAGATATAGACTACCTTTACCACCTGTTCAGATATAGACTACCTTTATCACCTGTTCAGATATAGACTACCTTTATCACCTGTTCAGATATAGACTACCTTTATCA
>JAPTYQ010000001.1:15110075-15122041 GCA_029814465.1 Ostorhinchus cyanosoma
CCACACACACACACACACACACACACACACACACACACACACTAGTAAAGCTCCCTGCCAATATAAGAGGCTTTGTTACAAAACGCGTTACTACTTCAATATTATGTTCTCGGTTGGTGTTAAGGATCATTTAGATGACAAATACAGGACTCATATGAAACTGCAGCACTGAGGACAGGCAAATAAAAGTAAGGGGAAACAACAATGAGTCATCAGTAACACTGTGAATAATCACGTATATTGCTGCCACCTTGAATAGGCGGATGTCACACGGGAAAAAAAGATTCAGGTTGTAGTATGTGGGTGCCTCAGTCAAACACTGAATTTCATCACAACCTTTTAACCCGAGCCACCTACACGTGCATAACGCAGACATAGACACACCTATCCTCCCACAGGCACGTATAAAAATACCCCCCCCACACACATACACCTGCACAAGAGCCGTTTGTGGGAGTCAAACTTTATCCTCCTGAGCAGCAAATGATTGTTTGTTCTGTGTGATATCTGCGCCTGGTGACATTTTGTCCCTGTCGTTTTGAATAGTAGCTGCACTTAGCCACCATGCTTAGCCTTTTGGAGACGGATGTGCACTCTAACCTGATGATCCATGCCCCGATTCCCAAAGGCTAAGTGTGTGTGTGTGTGTGTGTGTAGAGTGGGGGTCTGCTGACTTCAACAGCTGGCTTCTTCCAATAGGCTGTCAGCGAGCACATCCGCCTAATGATATCACCGCTGAGGCTCACAAGAAGGCAGACAGACTAAGAGGGGAAAGAGCATGTATCAGTAAATGTCCACTCACAAACCCAGTCCTGCTTTACAAAAGGAAAAGGGAAGGTTGACATATTTCACATCAGTCATGTTCTGTCAGTCACTGTAATCATGCCCTTTATCAGCGCAGGCATCACCTGCAAGAGACGAGGAGGAAAGTCTGAAAAAGATGCGTAAAAGGTGTTCACTCTGAGCTTAATTGTGATGATCTTCCAAAGATAAAAATCCTCTCAGTGTCAAATTGACACATTCCACTGATATCTCTGTCGGCTTCAGCTCAGCAGAGGTGGAAGAAGTGAAATTACTCTGCATTCATACCGTAAAAGTTCATTTTTTATAAGGCAAAAATGTGTGCATTCAGGTTCAAATGGTGATCTACAAACTGTATAAAAAGGAAAAGCAGTCATAGTTACTGCCAGTGTTTCACTATATAATGAGTCCTGATTCATTTTACAGCTGAATGAATGTTTATGTTGCATTTCACTGCTGTAGATGTTTAAGCTTGAGCTCATTTGAACTACTTTATAAACTGTTGGCAGTATAATCTACACCAATGCATCATATTCTATAAGATCATAATATGTTTGTTCATCTCTAAAACTTCAATTTTCCCTGATCTCAGAAAAACAAACCTGTTGTCAGCTTTGTCAACATTTTCCAGCATATCAAAGACAGTTTCTTAAGAGACAATTTAGTGAGAGAAGGAGGAGAATTTTGGCTCTGTTTACATTTGATGCTTTTCACTAAAGAGGCAAGGAATGAAAACTGTAAAAGTGTAATATGTGCCTTTGAGGTGTAGATGAGTATAAGCATAAATTAAACTACATTACTTCCATTTTGTCATTTGAACACAATATTTAAGTTCTAGTTCCATTCCAGATCAACAAGAAAACACTGTAGGGGATTTCTTAATGATTACCTGATGTCAATATTTTGTTTGTTTATATTTGTACTTTAGAATGTAAGAACTGTTTGAAGGCAAAGTGGAAGAACAGCAAGTACATCTGATAATGACCTGTAAATATGGGCATGTGATATGGTGAGAATGTGAAGAGTATTTCTTAAAATTAGAGGCAGCATTTAAAAGCTTATAGACTCCTAAATCTCGATATATTTAGTACTTTGGGTAGTTTTGTAGAAATTTGGCATTACCTCATATTTTGATCCCTATTTTAATCCTCTGTTATTGAGCGTGGAGCACCAGCACGACTACAAACTCGTCTGTCCAGTGGGAACTCACCCCGTGTATTTATGTGTGCTGCAAATAAGCATGCAGATTCTCACACACACACACACACGCTCCCTTTTTTTCTCACAGCCTCACACACTTACACATTTCGTAAACGTGCCGGGGCTCACTGCAACAGCCGAAGCCAAAAAAACCACCCAGGCTCTGGACTTTCTACTGGATTCACCGTCAGAGGAGGCTCCCAGTAGCACCATTCAGCTTTCTGTGGACAAAATGCCTTCCTTCTTGACTGTTAAGAGGAATGCGTTAACTTACTTGCACTCCACTGGGAACACTTATATTCTCTGCATTGTCTGCACAGATGATACTTGCTCTTTTGTCAAACACAATAGAGGGAGAAGAATAAAAAGATACAGCGAGAACGACAGAAAAAGAGAGAGAGAGAGAGACCAGTCAGTCAGGTTCTGGTTTGACAGGCTCCTGTCTTTACTTAATGACATACTTTGGTAACACAAAACAGCAAATGAACCGTTACCTTTCCACTTCCTGTGCCTCACATTACAGCTGTATTCACAAGTCCAAGTTGATTCACCAGCTGAATCTGAAATTTAAAGCCTAAGCAGACACACTCTCGGGAGACCCAGATTAAAATTGTAATTTAATTTGGGGTATCTGACATGTCAGACCAAAAGACCACCATCTAATCATAAGCATGATTAATCCAAGGACCAAAGCGTATTTATACATATTCCATTCAGGCTCATTAAAAGCTGAGCTCCTTGTTAATCTGCTGCAAAGGTCAAAATCAACAGACCAGTGAGATTTTCTGTTTGAGCAGAGCTAAAGGGCTGAATGTGGACTCATGGGCATGTGCAGGTCCCAGAGCTTTCACATTTTTATGGAGCTTCCAGGTAAAAGAGCTTTTCATTTTGGTTTTACTCTTTTTAATATCATCTTCTGACAGCAAAGTCAGAGGGATGTGAGTTCTAAAACTGCCACTACCGCTGAATGAATGTACCTTCTTCTGTGTGCGTCTGGTCCAGGTGTTTATCACAAGGAGGCAACATGAATCTGTTTCTAAAGTCATTTGTTAGGGAAAATGTCGATCCCTATACTGTAAACCTCACAAATAGTTTTAAGGTTCAGGTTTAGGTTCGGCTTGGTCTTCAGGAGATGAATGTCAGTGGATGCTGTTATGTTCAAACACAACATGAGTCACAAACCTGATGCTTTCACATCCTGTAGACCCTTGAGACCAGTTCAGGTAAATTGCTTTATTTGGCATTTACCCACAGCTTTTCACCATCACTATCATCATTTCATACAAAATGGCACAATACTGTATCCATAAATCCATGACAACAAAACTGAGACAAATATTCAGACATTTTGTAGAATGTACCGTCTTACATACAATATACAAACACATATTGACTTTACTTGCTGGATTTAAAAAAAAATAATAAAAATGGCATTTACAACTAAAAATAATGGCTTCTCTGTGGTGTTCTGCACTGTTCAGATCTCGCTTTGTGTGAACATGGTGGATGTTGGAGCTGTGGGTGGTGGATGTTTCAGTAAAGAATGAGAAAATCACTGGGCTGATCTTGCACTTAAAGCTCTGTTCTGAGAGCTTTTCCAAGCAGGTACATGTAGAGCAATCACAAGCCAGTGATCCATGCACAATAGTCAAGTTATTTACAATGTATGTACAGTACCATTAAAAAAAGAGTTGCAGTCTGTCATACATATCTTCTGGTGTCCCTCTTGCAAAGTATCTTTTTGAACGACCTCCTGAAGTCATTGTTAAAGATGGTGTAAATGATGGGGTTCAGCGCACTGTTGCAATAACCAAACCAGAAAAAGAACTTGAAGAGGTTTGGAGGGACGAAGCAGGACATGCACAGAGTCACCAGCATGTATGTGAAGAAAAACGGAAACCAGCAGATGACAAACACCCCAATGACCACGGCCAGAACAAAGGTGAAACGTTTCTCCCGGTTCTGGCGGCCCTTCCAGCGGCTCCCCTTGGAGCTTTGGACAGGCTTTTGAACTTCAGTGTCCCCAGGTTTGATTTGACAGAGTTTGGTTTTCCCCTTAAATGATTTCTTTTTGATGGAGCAGGGATTGTTCACTTTGTGGTCAGAGGAGGACGACTCCTCAATGTCCACCCCATTGACTTCATCTTTCTCCTCATCAGCTCCTCTTTCTCTTCCCACTCCCTCTTTTAGCTCAATGTCCCGCTCACCGTTTAGCTTTTCATGGCAACGGCGATCCTCACCCTCACCCTCACCTGCAGCCAGGCCATTCGCCTTCTGGTTAGCAACAACAGTGGCTGCCGTCTGAGGCCTCTCCACCCTCTTCCTGTCCCCAGCTGGCGCCCGTGTCCTCTTCTTGGCGATCTGATAGATCCGCACATAGACCAGGACCATGATGATGCAGGGAAGGAAGAAGGAACCGATGCAGGAGGAGATGACGTACCACTTATCATTATTTATTGTGCACTCTGGTGACTCCTCGTTGTTTTCCTTCTTCATAGTGATAAGAGGTGGGAATGAGATAACCGCTGCAATCACCCACACGATGAAAATGATGCACTTGATACGTCGTGGCGTCCTCTTCAGATTGTACTCGATGGCCTGTGTGATGGACCAGTAGCGGTCTAAACTGATAGCACAGAGGTGGGCAATGGAGGCGGTGCAGAAAAGAACATCAAGTGCGAGGTATATCTCACACCAGACTTCACCAAAGTACCAGTATCCCATGAGCTCATTGGCCAAAGAGAACGGCATCACCAGAGTAGCCACCAAAATGTCTGCTGATGCCAAAGACACCAAAAATAAGTTCTGTGGAGCCCTCAGGGACCGGCTTGTAAACACAGCTATGACCACCAGCACGTTGCCAAACACTGTCAACAGGATCATGATCCCCACCAGGATGGTGAGCAGCAGGGACGTCTGGAGGCTATAAGGAGCCAACGTAGACCTAAGAGTTTGGTTGGTGTCGTTGTCAAACCCCATTGAAGCAGATTGGAACACCTCCTATGAGTTCACCTGAGGTTATAAAATATCATCCACCAGGAAGGAATGAGCTAGTAGCTCATAGCAGGGCTGAGAAATGAAGAAAGTGAATGACTCTTCTGAGGCTTTCCTGGATTTTTCTCTTTCATTGTGAACAAGCTGCTCCAGGAGACGCTCTTAGTATTTATTAGACTGTCAGTTCATCTGAAAACATGAGGCAACACAAGAAAGAATCAGATCTGTGAATATCTTGTGTCTTTCATTTAAACATGTTTTATGTTAAATGAACTCAAACATGAACCTACCCCTATGCTTGAAGAAGAAAGACAGAAGTGCGGGGTGATCTTACCTCTGAGCTGACACGGCTCTCCAGTGTCAGAGGCGCACGGGCACAGAAAAAAACTCTCAGTGCGTAACTTCTTGAAGCAGATCAATATGAAGCACAGGAGATCCATGAAGCGTAAATTCTTCGCTCCTTTTCTTCTGTGTCTCCACGCAGAATGATCCGTGTGCCGCATCCAGTGGAGCTCAGTGTTGCACTAATAGAGCGCTAATCATGTTATCCAGGGCGCTGCCGTGCTGCTGTCTGTGAGGAGGCTCCCTCCTCAGTGTTAACCAGAACGCCACTCCCTCTCTTTATAACCCGCACACTGCAAAAGGTGGTCCGCTCCACGGGTCACTCTATCCCCGACACACGCACGCGCATGCACGCGCACACGCACACACTAACCACCCGCTGACCCAGCCGCCTCCAGGACAAACCCGTGAGTCAATTATTAGAAGTCCGGTTACAAAACATCACATTCACACAGTGGACTCAGAAAACACTGGGCAAAAAGTTGCTGAGACGATCAGAGTGGTCTCTCTGTTTTTTTAATTTTTTTATTTAATGTATTGTTATTTTATCATTGAATTAATAACCCAAGTCATCGAAAAACAATAATGCACAGTTGTCATCCTGTGACCAATTGTATTATTGCATGAATGAACTGAATGATAAGATGATAAACATCTTATCCTGAAAACCAAAACAACTCTGCATGCAGTGGAGTTTCAGTTGGAGATGAGCTGCTTGTGTTTCCTCCTCCTGATCTAATAATGTTAAAGTTGAATCACATATGCATGACTTGCATTGGCATCTTCACAAACCCATTTCTTGCAGTGCAGCAGACAGACCCAGTTGCTCAGCAGTACTGTTTAGACACACACCACGTGGATATCACCAGAAATGCGTTTTATTACCATGTCCAGACATTATTTCTTTAACCATGTTTTTCACTCTATGTGAAACACAAGGGGGTTGGCAGACAATGGAAGGAGCTGGAATTTCACCCCAAAGAAACATCTGACAAGGTGTACACTGTAATAAAAAAAAATAAAAAGATTCCCCATATCTACTCAATAAAAATAAGGCAACACATTACAAGCAATAATATTGATTAAATTCCACTCTGGTATTAATTCAATGAAAGCCTTAACAGTTACCCATTTAATACAAGTAGATTCAAATTTAAAACACTATGGAATTAATCAAAATATTGACTTGATACAAAAATGATAAACTTCTTAATGTTTAAATAGGACTTATAAAAAATAATTTAATGGAACTTTTCAGTGATTATATAATTGAGTATTAATCATCTGCATTGATCAGTGCATTAATTTGAATTCAATCAATGCAATAAATTAAATCTAAATATTCTTCTTTCTTTGGAATAACTGCACTCTAAGAAATGTAACTCTGCTCTATCCAAGTTACTCAATGAAATATGTTTACACTTAAAGTTATTGACAAATGTGAAAGCTGTGATAACATTTGGATTCACTGTTTGAATACGATAAATTAATAGATGAATTGTAAAGGGATTGTTCAGCCTATGGCTTTCACTAATGGTGCACCTCAACAACAACAAAAAAAACACACATTACCACACACACATTAACTCCAAATTCACACAAACCTGCTGAACCCCTGCACATAAAAACAACACATAACAAGTGGTTCCAGGCACAACAAACTCCGCCCCTCACAAGTGTTTTACCTGATTTGTCCTATCTCTTATCATTGCAAAAACACATTTTTGGTGACCTTGACCTTTGACCTACATTCACCAAAATTTAATGGGCTCTATTCTGGACCACCTCACATCTTTCCTGAAAATGTCTTGGAAATTGGTCCAGTAGTTTTTGCGTAAAGTTGCTGACAAACAGACAGACAGACAAACAAACAAACAAAAAAACAATACCCTCACTCCCTTTCGGGGGGCGGGGTAATCAAGCAACATGCCCAGTACCCATAATCCAATGCAGCATACATGCCACAATATGCAAATGGTGCATGTTAAAGTTGTTGTTAGAAATGAAGACTATTGAGTTAGAATGAGTAATAATTAAAGTTCTTAAACTGATGGGTATAAGTAGATATCTTCAACATATAATTCCTTACTCAAATACACATTTCTTTTTGTGAAATGAACCTAAATAATGGATGTAAATGTAAGACAAAATTAACTGTTGGATTTTTGAGCATTTATTTTGAGGCCGTGTTCCTCACAAAAGTCCAGAAAAAGAAGACTGTGATCCTTGGAGGTCTTCCAGGTCACACAGCCTGATGCAAAAGAGGCTCAGTGTCAACACTTTTGTTTCTGTTTTTGTTTTTTTACCGCTGATCATATAGATTTTGTGACCACAGGATCTATCTATGCATATAAGATGTGAGGCTACACCTGCTTCTTTCATGTGCAAACAAGTGAAGATGTCTGTCATAATGTGTATCGAGTGAAATTAGTGTTATAGCTGACCTAGTAATTGAAGTCAACTATAGCACGGCAAATATTTAACCTCATATTAAATATTGGTGTCATTATTTGTCCAAGGCAGCCAGTAGCTGTCATGTGACAGTTGATCATGTCCAGTTGTTTACTTATGAGTATCAGGCATAAAACATGTGATACATTAGAGCAGTGACAGTCTGGTTTCAGCCAGTTCTATATGTAAAGTGTCATGAGAGAATGTTTGTTGACATTTTTCGCTAAATAAATACAATTTGAAATGATTTGACATTACGATGGACACCACTATCACTTTTTCCATTCTTGATGACCTGATGAAAACTGAACACTACGTAAAAGTTACTAAGATGTTTTCACTGTTAGTCCATTCAAATCCATTAATTATAAAGTAATAAATATTTCAAGTGTTAAATTACTTAAAACAAAACTAATAACACAGCAAAAACTACCACAGAAGAAATTAAAATATCCCCTGACGTCTCATTGATTTATTCACAGATGGCTGCTTTCATCAAATTAAACAAAATATATTTCTTCATCCATCAGGGAATCTGTCTTTTCCCAGACTTGTACTGAGATGCCATACCGCAAAAGTTAAAAATTATAGTTGCACAATTTGATAAAATGTTTGTGTTTCACTCTGTGGTAAATTTAAAGTCACTCTGGGAAGAGTATGTGAAGGAGGAAATTCCTGGGGAACTGTGGGAGTAGGGAAAAGTACAGTGGTCCTCGTCAGCCTGTACTGGACATGCTCACATTCACTGGATGATTCAGTACATTTCACAGCGAGTGAATGTCAGCCCATGTCACATATTTGATCACGATGTCGACTACATGTTACCAGTGTATTCTCAGGACTGTGGTTATAGATCAATGGTGCACTTCATATTAGAAATAAAGAAAAAGTAGTCAAATGTAGATCTTTGAAACTGTAGTCTGATAAACATGCAGATATGACACAGAATGGTTGAAGATGCACCGTGGCTATTTCTGTCTCTTACCATTTTAACATTGTTTTATTTACCTGTGATTATATATATATTCACTGGTTGGCAAAATGTAATAACAGTTCATTTATAGAATACATTCACCGACAAAGCGTTTACGGGAAAAAAAAAAAAAAGAAAAAAAAGAAATGCTTTTCTACTGCAGCACTAATGTGAACAATAAAAACAACTGATCGTTTTCCCATGATTCATAAGCAATGATGTTCAACAGATTATTCTTAGTAGCATTTTCTTTCCATGCTTATTTTTAACAATGTCAGGCCTTTCACAACAGAACTGATGCGTATACATTTTATAGAAGAGTGGACACGAGCAGAAATGTCTGTTAGGGCCATTAGTGTAAAAGACCAAATAAATGCATAGAAATGGACAAAACTGGCTCTTTTTCTTGTTGAAAACGCTGTGAACTGCTTGAAATGCTATTTTTTTTGGGGGGGTGACGCAAACAAGATGTTCCTGTGACAAGTCATTATTTGGTTATGGAATAATACTGCATATAATGATTCATCCACAAAGTGAGAGAGGCGAACTGTTGAATTTCAGCTCGTTCATTCAGGTTGAAAAAAACCACATGTATTTGCTGCCTTGGTGTCCTTTAGATATTCAATAAGCTGCTGAAGTGTTTGGAATAGTCTAGTCTCTATAAAGTATTTCATTTTTTTATTTTTATGATTTTTTTAATATCCTAAAATGACTTAAATCATATGTAACAAACATATTAAGTACACTACCAATGTTCTCTGCAGACGTCTTTTCACAGTCTGTTTCTCATCTTTACATCCACACAAAGAGTCGAGAAGCCAAGAGGTGGAATCTTTTAACCACAGCTTCAATCTGACATGGTGGATGTGTAGTTCTGCAGGAATACTGATATCACAGATATGCTCATCACTTACATCCCAGCAAGAACACTACGGTCAACAGGCAGTGGCAACTTCTTCGTCCCTTACACCAGATCCAAGAAAGGGGAGGCGGCTTTTAGTGTACAGTAGTGGGAAAAAAAAACATTTTACACAATCTCAAACATTATCATGAAATATTTGCAGAAAAATCTTGTGTTTCAAAAGGTGTGGATGCATCCGACAGACACAAACGAATGCATTTTTTTTTTGTTAACAAGAAAAAAATAACAGAACTAAAAAAATTCTTGACAGTTCCAACATGTCGTGGCCTGGATGAGTTTCAAAGGGCTTTATCTGACTGAAACATCCAATAATGACCTCAGCAGAACAGTGTATATGCAGAGGGAGCATTTGGGTTTGGAGAATGGAACAACACTGAGCAGAGTTCAATGACTGAAGAGGGGTTCTTAATGCAATACATCACAATGACATGAGGTGTCCACAGACTTTTTTCCACCGCTGTATATGCCCCACAAAAATGGAACGCCCCCCTGAAACTATTAGACTGGCCTCATTAGTAGCCTTTTTTAAAAACAGGTAAAAAAAAAACAAAAAAAAACTACCTTTTTCAACAGTGTTCTTTTGTGTAGGTCTGTGGACATATGATTGTTTACTTGCACTTGCACTCTCTTTTTTTTAATGATTTTTTTTTTATGTGATACAGTATGCCTGTTGTGAAGCATTGAGTCTGCCTCCTACATGAAATATGCTCCATAAATAAAGCTGAATTGAATTAAATCAATAGGCTATAAATCTTAAAATTCAAATGAGCTCACAGTTCTCAGGAAAATAAGTTATTTTTCATAATAAAAAAGTAGAAACGCATATATTCGAGGACAAAGACAATATCGAGCTTGTTTCAGGGAACAGTTTTCAGTCTAAAATAATGGGAAAGTACCTCTATTGTTACCGAACAACATATACATGTCTGCTCTTGTCAGGGTTTTTTTGTTGTTTTTTTTTTTAAACAAATCTTTTTTCAGTGAAGTATAGTACACAGTCAATGTATACAACAAAGGAAAATAACAACAAATTTGTCAGGGGGAAGGGTTATACAATCATAATACAATGTCTAAATCAGTACAAATATTGATGGTTTTGTTTCCATTTTTATCTAATAGCTGTAAATAATGTTCAACATCCTTCAAAAAGTAAATAGAATTACTTTGTTTGTTTTTTTTGTTATAGAAGTTACATTTGTGAATGAACAATTTAGCAATTAAGAGAAAAAAAATTACATATATGTGGAGAAAAAAAAGGTATTTTCTTCCTTTTTGGAGAATCTGTAGAAACAGAATCATACATTTTTCCAAGACATGACAAAGTCTCTGAAAACATACATCGATGATAAATCTGCTGAAGTCCTTTCACAGTTTCTTGGAGTCTGTTCTTGTCCGTTCTTTATTTTTATTTTATTTTTTATTTTTTTCAACCCTTTGACCGGAACGTACAGAGCAGCGGTGACGTCACACACACCTGTTGCCGAGGAAACCCAGCGTTCCAAATGACGCGTAAACATAAATGTGCAGTTTTATCAAATAACTTGGAGCTGTTTTCTCCACAGCTGCTCGTTGTTAAAGTCTCAAACATTAAACTGAATGTGTCGATCAGACCCAGACCCGGATCCCGCTCGTCCAGTCTGGCCGGGTTGGAGGCCACTCACACCGGACTGGAGTGTTTGTGTACAGCGGTCTGATGCATGAGGGCGCACACAAAGCACAAGGATACAGTGACACCTGTCGTCTCCTCCAAGAGGCTCACGGTTGTGTCTTAAGAGAGACGGAATGAACGGGGAAAAAGCAAAGGATGGAAGAGGAAGAGGTCGGATGTGAGGGTTCTGGAGGATGGTGCGTGACGGATCCTGCAGAGTGACAGGTCTGCAGGGTTTAGTGCAGAATCTGAGAAAAAACAAGAGAAAAATACCCAGCACCCTTCATGGTTCGGTAAAAAGATCAATGATTTGTGTGATAGGATGACTCCCAAATGGCAGACAGCGTAACATTTATGGTTTGTGATCAGGACAGTCCAGGTTTTGCTGGAGGGAATATTTATCCTCATCTGAGACTGTGAGTCACCAGCAGGGGGCGGTGTTGCTTCAGAGCAAATCAGAACAGAGAGCACATCCAAGTACATGCAGGAAAACAAAAACAAAAAACAAATACAGTCCTGGAAGACAGTTTTCAGAAAGCCTTAAAATTTTACACAATTTCAAATATAATCATGAAATATCTGCGGAAAAATATTTTTTGTGTTTCAAAAGATGTGGCTGCATCAGACAAACAGAT
>JAPTYQ010000001.1:15126426-15148526 GCA_029814465.1 Ostorhinchus cyanosoma
TTTTATAACTCAAGGGTATAGATGTTAAACAGTCAGTATTTTAATGGCTTCAATTAAAACATTATGAAATCATGTGGTTTTTCTGCAGAAATTAAATATACCAGCTCCTCAGTAAAACATATGATGCTCTTAATTGCTAATAAGAAAATTGCTGTTGCTGCCTCGTCTTTTATTAGATTTGCACAAAGATTTGATGTCTTTCATTAGATTTTTCCTTCACATTCACAACAAATAAGTAAATAATATTGACCTCTCACTTCATTACGCAGCATGGAATTAGTTTTAAAGTGATATTAGACACAAAGAGCCGGAGACTGAGCCAGGAGTGGCAGCACACTGTTCTGCAGACACAAACACAAAGTCACATTCTGTACATGTGTAGTTCTATGGAGTTGATCAAATACCAGATCTATATCAGTATGTTTGTTTTATTTTATTTACAGCAAAAATGGAAAGAGCTTCCATCAAATTAATTTCAGATTTTGGCAATAATGTGTGTTTGGTGTTTATCAAAGTATGTACAGTATATCAGTTTTTTACTTTAACACATGGGGTTCTGTTCTGATGTGTGTGTGTGTGTGTGTGTGTGTGTGTGTGTGTGTGTGTGTGTGTGTGTGTGTGTGTGTGTGTGTGTGTGTGAGACAAGGACTTTTACAGTGTGTATAAATCTGAGAATGAGCGGTAATGTCTTGGTTCAAGTTGCTGCACAGAATTTCCTAGTTTGAATGTAAATGAAAGTATGTTCACAACAGTCACCTCTTTTCTGTTCTCACATCTCTGCACTGCCTTCCTGTTTCCCTGAGAATAGACTTTAAAACATCACTGCTTGTGTTTTAGTCTCTTCGTTTTTTGCACCACAGTCCTTCTCTGACATGCTGGTGCCATGTGAACCATCTCAGGGAAAGGCCTTCTGCTCGTGCCCAGAGTCAGAACTAAATAAGAAGAAGCAGCAAAAATCTGGAATATTCTCTGTGATGATATTAGACAAACCCCAACTCTATCAACGTTAAAGTCCAAGATGACAATTTTTTTAATTTTTTTTTATATACCAACTGAAAGGGTTTTATCTTCACTCTTCTCTTATTTTAACTAGTTTAATCTTGTAATATTCTATACTGTTTTCAACCATTACTCTTATGCATTTGTCTTTTATTTTTGTAAAGCCCTTTGAATTACCATGTGTATGAACTGTGCTGTACAAATAAACTTGCCTTGATTTCTGTTTCTGTTGTTTAAAATTGCCCTGTAAAAATATACACATGCTTCATGTGATAAATTAGTGAATATTTATCAGTTTATTACAGTTAAAAAGATGTATTTACATACAGAACATCACCAAACATGGTAATTTTCACCCATTTTGCAAAGTAGCACTCTGCAACTACTTGTTTTCAGGATAACTTGTCTTACAATAGGGCGGCATTGATTAAGTTTGTCATTTACAACCAAGCACACAAATCTGCATTTTTTCCTCTTTATCCATTTGACCAGTAACACTTAGTAAAGGCATATATCCAAAATAAAACAACATAGGGATGCCAAGGAAAACAAACTGTTGCTGAATTCCAAATCCAAGTTCCTGCTCCAACGCACAGCTTTGTATGTACACAGGTATAAACGCCTCCGACTGGATCTTGGTCACTGTTTAGCAATAAAGACTCGCATAGAGGTAGTCATGTCTGCATCTGCTCATCCAGTCACGAGACAACTGACCCAAAAAAAAACAAAACTCAGCTTTCAACATCTATTAAACCCATGGACCCAGATCCCTTTGCTGGCGCTAAAAAAAATAAAATAAAATAAAAATGATTATCTGTCATTGTTGATGAAATCAAACTGTCATAAAGGTTTTGCTTGGTACACATAAGGCAGTTAAGTAAATGTATGGAGATACTACAGAGGGATGTGTGACTGGCTGGGAATTCTGGTGGGTGGTACTGAGGTGGGCGTGAGGTGGGAAAGGTGGCTGCTGCACAGGAAAAGGGCTAATCCACCACAAGTGACTTGGTTTAACTACAGAAAAGTTGACATTTATGAAGCTCTGTGATCCTACCAGATCAAGCTCAACTGTTAAAAAAAAAAAAGTGTCTTTTTCTAAAAAATCAAGAATTGTTCATGTCCAGAATGAAGACTCATGTGGTAGAATATATGTCTGAGTTTCAGTTCATTCTTTATATCACACTACTTAAGTTGATCATGTGACACCATTTTCCCTGATCTTGACCCAAAAATGTGACTCATTATAGAAAAAAACAAAAAAACAACAACAAATCAATATCATTGGGGGAAAAAAGACGCTCTGCCTTTGTAGAATAACAATACAAGTCAGTTTTGGTGGAATTCCCCTTTAATGCCAAAGACAAGTGAGACGTAAACTAATTCACATCCACTTGGTAGCATAATGGCATTGTCTTCCATTGCACTCTTTTGTCTTTTGTAAAACTCTAATCACATTACAGATTTGTAATACTGAGTCTACCGTAACGTCAGATTACTGTACATAGTAAAAGGAAAACTAGACAGAAAGAAATTAGACCCAAATTTACATTGTAATAACCAGTTGCTTGTCATCAAGTACAGTCAGTGGCCATAGACACTAGGAATAGCCAAACAAACACATAAAAAAGACCATTAAGGCTGCTGTAGATGTAGATTAAGTAGGATAAGCATTGCCACACAATGCTTTGATACCCTTTGCAATATACAAAAAGGTAGCATTTGCTGATACACCAAATAGCCACTAAATTGAAGTCCTCTATGCAAACACCCGATTCTGACCCAGACAAATCATGTCAAATATGTTTTCAACATGCTTGTTTTCTGTACAAAATAACCAAGCAAGTAAAAGACAGTTGTATGATCCAGAGGAGGAAAAAAAAAAAGCCAAAAAAAAAAAAAGAGCTAAATGACCTTGATTCTGCGATGTTCTCCATGGCCTAAACTCACACACAATAGAAAAACAAACACCAATTATACTCCAATAATTTAGTGGATGCACCGGTATTAAACACATCCTTGACATTTTGATCTCATATCAGGCCACACCTCCTCCTAAATGGGCCGGTCGGTGACTTCCATCTCTTCCAACAGCACATTAGAACTTACATTCCAGGATCTGATAAATGCTCTTCAGTCGACTGACTTTAGCCTCCCCTGACCTCTGCGCACGTCACACACTGGCATTCTCAACCTCGCACAAATGGCACATGAAAAAAGTAAAAACAGAGAGATTGAATGTAAAATGGGTCACAGCACTCGCGCTGCATACCTAATGCACATCTCACTTTAGAGTACTGGTTGAAGGCATTTCTCGCACAATTGTTTACAGCTAAAAGTAAATACACACACAAAACAAGAAACTTCCAAAGCTTTTATATAAAACCCAGGAATGCAATGCCTCCGGTGTGTTGTTGAGCGTGAACACAGAAAGCCCTTTTTACAATTTTTTTGTCTTTTTCCGACAGTCTTGTACTGTAACTGCGTTAAGCTCAAATATGCACCTTGTTGTGATGTCACATCGTTGTGTCCGAACGATTTGATCTGTGTGAAAAACACGGCGAAAAGGTCACTGGACTTGTTCCTCGTCAGGTTTTCGAGTGAAGTCTGTTATCTGTGTTGTTGTTGTTGTTGTTGTTGTGGGAGTGGATTTTACCCTGCCTCCTGCCCTCACCGGCCCCCACCCACCCACACCCACCCCTCATCTGTCTTGTACATCATAATGTTCCAGTCCACGAAAAAAGCAGCAACAGGTTCTGCTGGTAAATTAGAAGCAGCGGTACATTGTTCCACCGACCCGGTCCCACCCCGAGGTGAGCTGTGGCGCTGTTACCGGACCACAGCCCACAGAAACACACCAGGCTGCTGCTGCTGCAAAAAAGTAGACCCACACATTCCAATACAAAACAGAATAGTGATAGAGTATAGAGCTGGGATGCACATTTTCAAAAAGGAAAAAAAAGTTTGGTTGGATTACCTTTCTTGGGATTTTTAATGTACAGTCACTTGAAATAATACTAAGTGAAGACATCTTTAAGAAAGAAAGAAAAAAAAAAACACTCAACTTCAAATGATTTCAAATAAACAATGCTGATCTGAACTGCAATAAGCCATTTTGCTTGCAACAGAGAAGCAGGATATGCAAATCTTAGAACATGTCATAGCCACAAAGATCCTTTTACAGTTCAAGAGAGCAAGTTCCGTTTAAGACTGACAGGATACAACTTCCCAAAAGAAAGTTACTAGTATATTCTGAGCCTGTAAAACTCAACATTTATATTTAATTGATACAAATTTACATGATAAAAGGTCAGTTTAGCAGAGAAAATACTCATTCATTTATGAAAAAAATGCCCCCATTCAAAATAACTGATGAGAGGCTACTGTGTTTTTCTGTTTTTTTTCAATAATATAGAGGATGCCAATGTTTTTAAAAAAGTGCATAAGAGCAGCAGCATCGCTGGGACAGTGTGGGACAAGAGAAGATATTTAAAGAAAATTAAATTACAAAAAAAAAAAAATTCAAGGGAACATTTTCCATCATGTACGTAACAATTTTATGAGACCCTGTTGAAAAACTAAAGAAAAATAAAGATAGTAATAAAAGAACTGTTGAGAAGGAGTTACCCGCCAATGTTTTTATTATTAAACCTTTTTTTCTCTTTTAAAAACAAAGCTCTGATACACTCGCCACTCAAAACCAAGATAATGTCTTTTTAAAAATGCATGATATGTTGGTCAGTGATCAACTGGATGACAGCTGTGCAGCCCAACACTGAAGATAATATCAAACAAGTAAACAGAACTAAAATTGCACTCAAGGCAACAACCAGGATTGGTATACATATATAAAAAACATCTCATTTATCCCATCACCTGTGTACGTTTGACTTTTTTCAATACCTTTTTGTCACATAAAAGCAATATTGACATGGGGGTTAGGGCACCACCCATTTTGGAGCAAAGTCCAACTTGCTTTTTTTTTTTTTTCATTTTTCGTTTTTTTTAAGCATGTACGATTGGCATTTCTCATATGTATACATTACTAGCTTAATGTTTAACAACTACTGCTGCTATTTGTCGAAAGATTTCCAATCACCCTATTTTACAACTGATATCGCTAAACGGATCAATGCAACAGCAAAAGGAACACTAAAGAAAAAAGGAAAAATAAAAGTAAAAACAGCAGGATTAAAAAAAAGAAAGAATTATTGAAATAATTTATATCTTTGTATTCGTATGGACAATGGTGTTTAGAAATGAACCACTGGATCACTCTAAACATAGGCACATTTTTTTTTAAAAAAACACAGGAAATGTAAAAACAAAAAAAGAAAAAAAAATACAAAACCAAAAAAGGAACTTATAAACATATCATCATTAGACCTTTGTTCTCTGTGGTCAAGATGTAGAAATACCTAAGATAATATAGAACATCTTGAGTGAAGTTGATGTATAAAAAAAAAAAAAAAAAAAAAAGGGGAATATCAAAAGAAAATATAACATGAGTTACAATTACGGCAGCAGCAGTAAATCCGAAGTTCCAAAGACTTTTTTTGTTTGTTTTTGCATACAATTGTATCCTTGCTCACATAATAGATGCTTGTAATTACTGTAAATACATTGGCAATGAGAGCACGGTGTATATGGTTAAAAGACTTTTGCCACTTAGCTCACAGTAACTCAATATATATAACTTTATATATCTTCAGTTTTGGCAAAGATGGAAATATTTTCCTCTTGTACGATTCGGAATGCAAGATGAGCGAGGGGAGAGGGGGGGTGGCTGGGGTCCTAAAATGATCTCGATAAACTCTGGAGTAACAAAGAAGCCAAGTCTCCAAAGGTTTGCCTTGTATCTGCCCAAGGGTGGTGAAAGAAACGCTTTCCTCGTCTTTATCATCCTCCTATCGTTTGCCCCCAACACTGATTGTGGCGAGTCTTTTCTTTACAGTGTATGATACACGTTGTGGGGGCGGGCAGGCGAGAGGGTGTACAGGAAGTGGAGGGTTCGGAGTTAAGTGGGAGTGGGTTTGAGCTGCTTTGGGCTCAGACCATGGCACGGTACGGTCCCTGCATCTTGAGGAACTGGATGATGAAGGAGGGGCCTCCTGCGACGATCTGAGGCGGCAGGTGACTGAGGGGACAGTTCTCTATGCTCATGATGGTCAGCTTGCTGCAGAGAGCCAGCTCGAAGGGGAGGCTGTGCAGGTTGGGGTTGTCATTGAGGTACAGTTCCTCCAGGTTCTCCAGTGTACCTGAGGACGCACGTCGCTTTGTGTTAGTTCAGGTACATATACAGTACATTATTAAATCCACGGAACTGGATCTGAAATCAGTAAGTATCATTTGTTTAACTCTCCCCTAATTTGAGTTTTCACGAAGGAGTTCTAGTTTAATTTAGAGCTGCAACGATTAGTCACTTAATCCATTAGTTAGTAAGTATTACTCAAGTATTCTTTTTTTTTTTTAAAGAAAAAAGTAAAGTCTTAATATTTTCAGATTCCATTACTCCTCTAAGACAGAAAACAAAAAATCTTGTGGACCAAACATTGGTGATCTCAGGCTTTGAGAAACAATTATTGACATTTTTCACCATCTCATAGAACAAACAAGTAACCAATTAACTGTGAATACAATGTAAAGATTAACAATGAAAACAAATGTTGGTTGTGGTGCTCGTTTCACATTAAGTTTTTCTTAATGTATTCATTTTATTATTCTCTGAATCTCCCACGAATTAGGCCCCATTGAATCTGGATCTGAAATGATAAGCAATGAAATAAATGATGAATTTACATGAACCTCACTTTCTCAGATATGATTTCGGTTGACTTTTCATAAATTTTTGTGTTTGCTCATGTAAAACTTAGTTTAGAGCTGGAATGCTCTGAAATAAACCAGAAAACTGTTGTGTATTTACATCTAAATATAGCAGTAAATGATGGAAACAAAAACATATCACTTCTTGAACAACTAGAAAAGCACTCTGAGAGCGCAGACCTCCACCAAGGCAGATCAGCCCCCCCCCACCACCATGATTGATTTACTTCTAAAATGAATTCCTGGACTTTGAAATCTATGGAATGAGTCACAGGTAAAAACGCAGCGTTTCCACAGGTAAGGTTTTGCCGTGGCAGGTAGAGAAAAGAAAAGTCAGCATTTCACTTTCCCTCTACCCCGCCCCCAAAGGAAATGTCATCATTTGTTCCTTGTGCCAGTATCAACATTTCCTGAAAACCCGTCCATAACTTTTTGAGTTATCTTGATAACAGACAAACAAACAAACAAACAGACAAACAAACAAACAAACCCCAATGAAAACATAACCTTTGTCGTTCCTAGGTGGAGGTAATAAATAAACAAAATATCATTTTCATTAAGGACCAAAATCAGTTTAGTGGGGGTACGCGCTAAAATGTCGACCTATTCAATTCTGTAGTTACTGAAGACCTTTTTCCACCGTGTATAGTAGAGAAAACATAGTACCATCACTACATGGTCAAAGATCAACCCCCCCAAAAAATACAGTGAAGTGGCGTCGACAGTCCCACTCAAATTAACTTAAAATTAGGTGAAGAATTACAGCAGTGTCAAAAAAACCCAGACACACAGTAAAACTAATCAATAACCAGGATACAACTGATCATTTATCCTGTGTGGAATGTTAAGGCCATCATCAAAACCAGGATGTGCCTCATAAATGGAAAACTAGTGAGCAGTTAACCACAAGCTAGGTCACACCCTATCCAAACACAATTTACTAAATAACTACAAAATCTGTAATTTGCTGAAGATAACCAATTAATTATTAACTTTAAAATCTGCGCTACATGGTTTTATATGCATGCGTAATGAAACCAAAGAAGAGTAATTTGAGCATTTTCTTTGACTAAAGAAAATGTTGACAATTGTCATACTTGAGCATTTGTGAATTTCCTCCTAAGGGCAGACGTAATAGCTGCTTATGTCAACCTAAATACCTCAAAGCTACAAGTATAATTCAGCTCTGGACCCAGTCTGAGTCCTCTAAAAATACACCACCTTTAGCTCCTTCCTGCACCCACTTTAATCTATGGCTTAACTCTTAGCCTTAGCAGTAACCAGCCCATTCAGTTGGACCAATCACTTGGAGGTTGGCTGAGAGGTGGGACATATTCTGTTAAGCACTTAAATCCTAATGGTTAAGTTTAGCTTTCCCCAGGAAACGCTGTTACAACCTCAATGAAAAATGTCCTAGCATTCACAAAGTTCTGCCCACAGCACAAACAACAACAAACAAAAAATGTGAAGGAAGACAGAAGTACTTACCAATCTCCTCAGGAAGATGTTGCAGCAGGTTCTCTCCCAAACCCAAGTGAGTCAGGTTAGTGAGGTGGCCGATGCCCCGTGGTAACGTGGTCAGCTGATTATTTGTCAACACCAATTTCTACACAAATGGGTAAAAACAAGAGTAGAGAATCAAAAACCGCCAGATGCCATAAAGACTGAAAGAAAGTCATACATTAATATATGAACAGATCGTCTGGAAAACTTACATGTAAATCTTTAAGGTAAGCAATTTCATTAGGCAGAGATTCCAACTTGTTTTCCTCCAAATCAAGCTCCCGCAGCTTCCTCAAATTTCCAATACCATGTGGTAGCTTTTTGAGCAGATTATTGGACAATATTAACACCTGTGAAGGTAACAAAAGTGTTTTTATTGAAGGACATTTGACTTGGCCTTAGCCGTTGTAAAATAACTGAATGATCAGCACTTATTTACAAAATATTCAACATAATTCATGGATTTATACTATAAAGGTATGAATCAAAATCTGATTTCAGTGAAGTAAAATGAACTGGCTCCATTACTTCATTGGTTATAAACAACAGATTCACACATAAAAGCAAGTTTCTCTCTTCTTTTTCTCTCTTGCGCACCATGTATAGTTATATATATAGTAGTATTTGTGATGCTCAGTGGCAGCGTGCCAGTTAAACTAACTGTACACCATGTTTATGTCTAAAGCCCTTTTCAGACATGACATTGAGTTTAATGGAGCTGTTAGTGATGGGTTTCTGTCAGTCACATATAGGCCACTTCCAGGTAAATTTTCCTCTTAAAATAGGACTTGACAGTAAAAATGCTTCAAATCCAGCAGTCATCATGCCAGTATCAATAAAAGTTCTTATCATAAGCCTACACACACAACTTCACACATGTAACTCACAAAAGCTGACAGTTCTATTTACATCACTTTAAGAGACGGACTCACGTGATGATGAGTGACATTAAACATTAACGTAAGCTCAGTATGGAGGTTGTGAAACCATCAATAGGTGATCAAATGAAACACTGTTGCAGTGAATAAATTATGGGTTTCTTAGCGTGGTTGGGAACCCTTGCTATGAAGTCAACAGAGAACAGAAAATGGGGCTACTCATTTTCAGACACTTTATTGTGGAAATGCTACATACTAGGGCTGGGTAAAAAAATTTTATCTGATCGAGCTTAGGTCAATTTCTTTTTAATTTTGCGTAATCAATTAATAGTGGATGAGACTGACTTTTCACAGCAGAACTGTGAGTACCTGACCCAAGTACCGCTGACGCGGAGGTGTGGACAGCTCTGTCTCGTGAGCCCGTAGGGGAAACAGGGCGCCTTGATCCTGTTCGCGACTGTTCTGGCACGGGAGGGACACAGATGAAGGGTGGGGAAAACCCCTCCGCTGGAGATCCTCCCGGCCTCAAACTCGAACCCGCACAGCAGAGGAACTGGTCCCAGACCGTCTGATCGGCAGAAACTCTATGAGGCGGGTCGCGGAAGCCGGTCGTTCATGGAATATTAACTTGGATCCACACTCAGCTGTAATCACCTACGGCTGAGTGTGGAGTGGAGTGTGGAGTTACAGGAATAGTAAAGCGATAATCACGGACCGCGACACCCCCCTGCTCCAACCGACAATCACAGATCACAAAGAAATTTGCCATGATGCCCACCCTACTACATACTACCTTTCATTAATAAGCATCATGAATGTGATGGGTTTCTCACTCCACTGTGAATACACAGATATATTTTGGCCATGAAACATGAATGTCGCATTGCATCCAAATTTAGTAAAATGGATGCTATTAGTTATGATTCATTGATTTCTATTTGCTGACTTATTCAATGTAAACCTTTTTTTCCAACTGTAAGCTGGTCTGAATAAAAATGTAAAGAGCAGGTCACTTTATTGCCGAGGAAAATGATTTTATCAATTGATCTGATAGAGGAAGCTATCTCAGCATCTCTGTGTTTATTCAAAAGATTCAATGTTTTACAAAGCTCAGAGCAAAACATGTGTCACTCTCTCAGCATATTTTACTTTGCAGCTGGATCTTTTCCATTTATCTGACCGACTACATATAGACATATATGTACTTATACTGTGTCAACAGTAATACAGACATCTTACTAGACCTCATCTAACAAGACTGTCATTAGAACTATCACAAAGAAGTGACTGGGGTGCTTCAGATAGGCAGACGACATGATTCAGTTTGATTAAAGCAAAAGATGGTGTCTGACAGAGGCCCAAGATTTACCTCGAGAGAAACTAGTCCGCAGACGTCTTCTGGGATCTTAGTCAGCTGATTGGTGGCCAGGTTGAGCTCGACCATGCTAGTCCATGTGCCAAAGTCCAATGGCAGAGATGTTAACTGGTTGTCCTGAGGCACACAATACCATCCGTTCATTAGCAAACTAACTGACAATTAAGGAGGACAATGCAATGCGAGTTTTTAAATGCATCCCAGTATATGTATAACCCACAGAAAAGCAACAACAATCATTCTGTTCAGTTTTGCACAGTTGGAATAAATATAAGCTTTGGAAAAAAATAACATCCCAAGTGAGTTTCTATAGCATATATGATTATCACATCTTTTACAGTTTCAAGTTAGTCAAGCCCAAACCCACAATCTCAACTGTATTTATAAAACACTTTAAAAACAACCACTGCTAAGACAAAGTTATGTACATCAGTCATAAAAACATAACTACAAAACAAACAATATAAAACAGTGTAAAAAAACAAAACAAAACAAAAAACCAACACAACAATAAAAGCACTAAAATAAGAGCAGAGTCATGTTGGGTCAAAAACCGAGGAATTAAATGTTTTCAAGACGAGTGTTAAAAATGGATAGTGACAATGCTGTAAATTATATAATTTGGTCACTATAACAGCTTCATGAATCAGAGCGCTACTACCATTACGTTGGTGGATACAGCTTGGTGTTTTCTACTTTGGTCCTTTTCACAACGGCAGAGTCCAAGGACTTTAGATAACCATTAACCAAGCGAAGAGTATAGTTTGTATAAATACTTGTTTTTTGTGGTATATACACACACGTAGACACACGTTATTAGAGAAACATACATACAGACATATTTTCCTTTATTTGCCTTATTCTTAATGCTGTGAATGGACACCAGTAAATAAACATACCTTCATATTAAGCTTGCTCAATACTTTGGCCCTGGAGAAGATACCAAACGGGATCTTGTTGATGCGGTTGTGCTCCATGTTGAGGGAGTAGATGGTGGAGAACTGGGATGGCCCCCCCACAGGGTACGACTGGAAGCAATTTCTTGCCAGTGTCAGACTGGTTAGGTTCACCAAACTTGACAGGAGGCCCTAAACAAGAACAAAAGCAGACATGACAGATACAACATCATCAGTACTTGATCATTATAGACTTCTGTTGACTGCACTATAGACCGAGGACACAAATAAATATTCAAATGAAGCCTGCAGAGGTTACCACACAGCACCAAATACATAAATAGCTCAAGGAATGTGACGAAGGCAAGAAGGACTGTTGAGAGCAGAGATTCTTCACCTCCATAGTCATCAGGCTCTATGACGGCTTATTCAATGGAGGATCATTTCAGTCTGTAAAGCATTCAAGTCCAGTACTTTAAGGATTTTTTTGACTGCATTAGTACAAATACAACTTCATTGTTACGTAGTAGGAAAACTATTTCCCATATACAATTAATTATTTTGAAGAAAAAGACAGTCTTCAAAAGCATATTGCATACAGTGTGGGTAGAGGAATTCCAGGATAACTTCAGCACTTTGCTCCATCATATTCAACATGCAACATTCATATTTGAGATTAAAGGCTACCTTAAACAGTACTTACCTCTGGCAACACTGAAATGTTGTTGTTTTCAAGATTTAGCTCTTCCAGTTCTCGACATTTGGCTAATGATCTGGGGATGGCCGACAATCTATTGTATCTCAGACCTAAACGATTTAGGCTTGCAAGATTGCCTGCAAAAGCAAACAAAAACCATTCACATATTTTGTTTGGGGTTTTAACCAGATAAAACCATAATAATATATATTAATCATTACAATCACTTCCAGGGTTCCCACTCTTTCCCTGAAATTATTTCCAGGACAATTTCAGTCACTACAGAGACAACTTATCACATCATACACTAATACAGTACATTCCCCTCATTCTTTGGAAATGTTCTTTTCTACAGTTGTAACTTGCATTTACCCAGATTGTTTCTATGTTTACTTCTCTGACATTTGATGTGCAGTCTATGGCTATAATTTACCTATGAAAAATAAATGATAAATGTATCATAGAATAATGCAAACACACCCACAGATTACAGTGTAGCACTTCATTAACATAAACTGAAGTTACAAGGTTCAACTGGGCAATTCCCAACTTAACTTTCTCTTGTCTCTTACTTTCTCTCCTGCACTTCCTCAAAAATTATTCAGATATTTTCAATTAATCACTAAATCAAAACCATTTCCTTTCTTTCATCTCCGTTTAGGCACATGAGGTCACAAGGCAGGGGGAGGATAAATAATTTTCCAGGATAACTTAACCGTTTCCAGGACATTTGACCTTTTTTCTCATTTTCCATATGTTTTACATGACTGGAAAATTGGTCAATCATTTTCCGGCTTTTCCAAGAGGCATGGGAACCCTGGCATTGTATGTTGGTCTCTATGCTATGACAAGAAGAATACTTAAATTACCTATAGTCTCTGGGAGATCCAAGAGCTCATTGTGCTGCAAGTCGAGGTTGGTGATTTGTGTGCAATTCCCAATCTCCTTCGGTAGGTGCTCCAGCTGATTATGGGCAACATCCAGAGTAATGAGGCTGCATAACTCCCCTGCACAAACATAAGTGAACAAACTGATTTTATTGCAATCTAGGTAAAAGTGGTTTACTAAACCAAACCTATTCCCAACTAAGTCATCATATTTCTGTCAAAAGTTTGTAAGAGACAGAACGCTGATATTCAAGTAAAACTTGCAGGGTTTTTTGAGGAGTTAGATAAGTGCGAGACAACTTAACACATTTACTAGCCAGAACTCTAAAACACAGGGCAAACAGACATTATAAGGAATGCTATGAGCAGCTGGGCTTCTCACAACATTCATTCTCACACAGATACACACACAGACACTCTGAAAACCAGGACCAGAACAGTAGTGCCAGAGCTGAAGTACAGAGTGTACACAATGATCATTAGTGTTAGGGTGAAAGTACACTAAAGACATTGAAGTGTGTAAAAAAAAAAAAAATTACAACCAGCACCTGCAAGAATACTTACTCTCCTTAACACATTGGAAGCTAACTATATCCTTCAATTCTTATCTCTCCTCCACTTAATGCTTCTTCTGGCTCTGCCTAAATTGGGGGAATTGTTCTGCTTTTGCATTATTTTACTCACCTATCTCTGCGGGTAGCTGTTTAATCTTGTTCTCACGGATGCTGAGCATAGTGAGTTTGGATAGATTTCGAATGTCCTTTTCTACCGTCGTGATGCGGTTAAAGCGCAAGTACAGTGTAGTCAGAGACGTCAGCCGGTAGACGACAGCCGGTATCTCCCTCAGCTTGTTGTGCCGGAGGTCGAGCATTCGAAGCTTCTTAAGGGAGTCCAGAGAGTCAGGCAAGCTGGTCAGAGAGTTCTCACTCAGGGCCAAAGTGACCAGGCCTGATAGACAACCCACCTCAGCTGGCAGGCTCTGCAGCTTATTGCTGTATAAGTAGAGTTCAGCCAGCTGCGTCAACTCTTTAATAGAGGTGGGCAGCATATGAATGGACCGTTTTGATAGGTCCAGTCTCATTGAGTTTTCCTCCCGGCATTTGTTAAGCTCTTTGATCACCTCAGCATTGCTGGACTTCTTGCGCGTCCCTGGTGCCGGGTTTGGCCGCTTAATCGTATTGTCAACAGAGAAGGCAACACCCGGTGGTGCACTGCTGGTGTCCTTCTTTCCTTCTTTGGCATCTTTCCCTTTGGTCTTCGTTTCTTTGCCACCATCCTTGACTAAGCTGGCCAGAGCTTTAGCTTCCTTTTCCCTTTCTTTCCCTGCTGGACCACCTTTTGGGTCCTTTTCTTTTGATTCTTTTTCTTTGCCTAAAGTACTACTCATGTCGACGTTATCGGGCCTCCTGCAGAGTTGCTCATGGGAGTTTCTCTTGTCAGGTTACTTATATGGAAAAAAAGGGACACAAACAGTCAAGTAAGCTTTTAAAGAAAACATCCCTGTGCAGGCCCACACATTTGCGATTATCCTTAGAGTAAAGGCTTTGTGATCCAAAGGTTTTTTGGATACTTCTGATACTTTGTTAAAATGCCATGGAAGAAAAAATCCTCTGAAGTAGCTGGATTGTGGCATCCATGGGCCACATGCTTAAGCGTTCGAACAGCACACAATTAAGGATCTTCAAGTAGAAATTCTTTCAGGCTGCAAAGGTCATCGAGTTGTTTTTAATCCTGTGTCGATTTGCTGTTGGAGAAAAAAAAAGAGAATTAGTTTAAATTCCAAATCTGATGGTTACACTTATTTTAAAACACAGAATGAATAGATATTCCTAGCAGTCTTCTCATCCTTTAGCCATGACACATTTTACGTCCAGCATAATTTTAACTTAAACTGCTAATACAGTATTTACTACAACTGCCAATCAAATGGATAATTCTTGCTTAAACATTGCTCAGAATACATGTATATTAAACTAACATTATGCTTAATTTTGTTTGTTTTTTTATTCTGATGAAAATACAGAAATTAAGTGCAGAGAAATGGAGTGACACGAGTTGTGGCAATCCATCCTGGAAATCAAAACAGGCATGTTGTCATTCATGGTTGCCGCCTTTTAACCTCTCAACTTGGGGCCACACCATCGGGTCATTTCTAACTTGAACTTGTGATCAAATAAAACATAAATAAGGGGGAAAAATATAATAAGGACTAATTTATGTGAACTGTATCTATTTAACTGATGACCCACAACTGTCATCAGTGTGGATGACACAAGTCGGTTGAAATGTAACAAACCAATTTTGAGCCTTAGTTTGTTTGTTCAGTATAGGCAGAACTTCCCTACTGCACTCTGATGAAACACTGGTACTACCCAACACTGACTGAAGACAATCAAACAAAAAGCATTTACAAATTAATACACTGACAGTATACGGGACTACAACATGGCCAGTTTCTTTAATTTTTCCACATATTTCAGCAAACATCTCTAAAGACCCACTGTTAATGCCACATGAGTTGAGGCACAGTCCAACTTTCCTTAAACAAAACAGCAACACTGACACTCTCTTCACAGATATTATCAAATAGCAATTTATATCTATTTTAAGAAAATGTACATAAAACATGAATCAGAAACAAGAAGACAGCAGATTAGGCTGTATTTGATGATTCAAAACTAATTTCAAGGTGGACTAATGTGCAATCTAACACATATTCACCCTCACAATATTCTTCCTCAAATAGTGAAATGGAAAATAAACACACAAGATGACTACAGCAGGTTTGTAGGGTTGAATGTGTGATGAGATAGTCTACATTGTACTGGGTGTGTGCTACATCAGGCCAAGAGACAAGCAGATCTGTTGAATGTACTAAGCAGAACCTCACAGACTTACTTGTGCTAAATAAACATGGTTCAGCGGGTGTTGACATTACTGTAAGTCGACAGCCCCACCTTAACATTCATTTGACAATTTAGCTGTCCCCTTGAAAGACCAAGCTATAGCAAAAAAAGAGAGGCAGCTTTGGCTCAGGATCAGAGCTAAGTGAAAAGGTTAGGACTGCTGAGAGTAATCTTTAGAAGTGGCCTTCAAAGCATGAAGTCCCCATAACAACAGGTCATATGACCTTTCGGGTGAAAGACATGTTGGGTCAATAGCAGCACCTCTTACATGTTAGAAAGCTTGACAGAGGGTTTAGTAAATAAAAAATGCAACAAAAGCATTCCTGTTTCTGCTCATCGCAAATAGAAAGATGAGCCTTAAATGCTTGCTATAATAGGCACAAGTGTGCACAAAATATTTATTAACTTAAAATGAGAATAACCAGGCGAGCCCAAGTGCAGGAGCCACCTAAACCAAACTGTGAAAGCTGCTTCCTTTTACGGTTGCACTCTGTGTCCCTGCCCTGGTATCATTCTGTTTATAGCAAACTTTGCACGAAATGTTATCTGTATAGATTTTTGGTGGTATTTAAGGCTAAAGTTCTTTTGACATGTCTTAAAATTAATAAAAAGAGATTGCACAAAAAAATGACTACAAAAGTAAATAAAGAATATAAAAAATGTCATCTTCTTACTGCCATATTAAAGCTGACAATGAAAGGAATCGAATAAACTCCTACAAGAAGTCTTGCTTGCTTGGAGGAAATGAAAATAAAACAGTAATCAAACTGAAATAGATGTAGCCTTAATTGCATCTCCCATGTAAATACAAAAGTTTCTAATAAAAACAACACAAACTTTAATATTCAGATGACCAAAATGCTTTGACATGAGGACAAGAAGAACAAGAGATTAACAGCTGTGTTTAGAAACCACAGAAACCACATCTGTACTGCTGCTGCTTTTTTTCATATGTTGCAATGCTGTTCTGTATCCTAGCTTGAGTATTAAGCTTCAGACAAATTAAAATCAATATGTCCAAATTTGGAGAATCCCGACATTTACTGTACCATGAAATGCATTAATTCCAAAGTTCACCTGTATTGTATCTGCTACTCAGGTTCAGCGGAATCACATACTGTGGATTAAAGTAAGGACTCTGTAAACTCATGATCTAAACAAAATCAAGGGATTAACACAAATGTAAACAAAGCTCTGCCTGTAAACAAAACTGTGCCATGACTTTGTGACAAAATTATGATGTGTTTCAATCAATGCGCTATGGTTGTGGGTACATAGTGTCTATTTGAGGGTTTTTTTTAGACCTTTTTCACGTCAGCTCTTACAAATGTCTACAGTAGTGGGATTGTGTGACATATCAGCAGGCAAAGGATCCAACTGTGAAAAACCTTGTGAGTGTTTGTGGGTCCCAATATGAGAGGAAATATGACGTTCAATTTGTATACAGCTTTAAGGAAACAACACTAACAAAGCAACACCATGGAGTGCTTCTACACACTTAAATTTCATGCCACTTACAACCCACATGGAGTCTAATGAAGTTTCCATTAAGATTATCTCGGGTTCATCTGATAATGTTAGTGCATTTAGACCTAAGCTGGACTGTTTGGCGTTTTCCTGCTTTTGTTTGTGAGTTACAATGCCTCTTAGATAAAATAAGGAATGCATTAGTGTTAGTTAATCAGAGAATACAATAAGAAGTGTGTGGGGAGAAAATATGACAGGGTGAAGAGGTGATATGACCAAATGTACTAGGCTACATACTTAAATTCAGGCAAAAGAAAAAATAAAAAGTGTTGTTTTGTCGCATAATAGGTCTCTAGGATCAAGACTTAAAAAACACCATTCAAGGGCAGGAATTGACATGATCATTTGAACAGTTTTCTGTTTAGTAATTGAGAAAAAAGCGTAAAACAGAGATGAGGTGGCACCTATCTAGTACTACTGCTGCTGCTACAACCCAACAGGACGCAGCTAGCTTGGTGGCTACGTGTGCCAATGACAAATCCTTGGAAACAGATTACTGACGAAACGGTACCAGGTCAAGAAAGTCCATGCTCCTTCAAAGATTACTTAGCGTTACATAATATGACCACCTTACCAACATGCCAGTGCCTGACAGAGTATAGGAACCCAGAGGAAAAACAGACACCCTGATGTGGACACTATAAAGCTAGCATTACACGTAACGCTGTGACTGCTAACCTATCATTCACTAGCAAACTCTCATAGAATACAGGCGTTTAATTACAACTAAACCAGCCACGAGTCAGCCACGAAAACACGTCTCTTTTAACAAGCAGTGGCCAGTCTTCAGAATAAGAAAAAGCCCACTGACCAAGTCTGCTCTCACGACTGACAACAAGGCAGGAAATACTGGCTAGGCTAGACGTCAACAGCAAAGCAAACGTCAGTTATGCCACACTGCTAAGTTGCTAACGTCAGCTAGCGAGCAAATAGCCCACCAGCTAGCTAACAGTCTGAGCGAACGATCCTCCCGAGTCAAACTTGAGGCACTACGGTCAAGGAGAAAAATAAAACAAATCCTCTTATGGCTGTTTACTAAGAAAAGAGTAACGGCGTTTTCCCTGACATATTACTTCACATCCAGGCGCTAGCTCCATCTAAACCAGGGCTAACTGTGCATGTAGGCCCAAGCGGCGGAGCGGCTGTCGGAGGCGGACTTCCAACCGAACCGTCCTCCGTGAGTTCGACCGACAGAGGAAATCTGTGTTGCAGCCAGCTGAGCGCAAACAGGCGGCAGACACCTACGGAGAACAGGCGGAGACACTTGATCCCCGGGCCGGAGGATCACTGAATGGACACCAGATGTAACGGGGTATCTAAGCGCTGCTCCCGTATTGAATATTAGTCGAGGAAAAAAAGAAAACACTGTGAAAAACAGCGGCCATTCCGAAGCTGAACAAAAGAGTGCGTTCGTACTCGCCACCGCAAAATGACACTTTGGGGTTGAACGTATCCTAACGAGAGGCCGACGGCTGCTTTGTATCTGGCGTGATGTGGAATCGTGCCGTGGGGGCAAAACGCCCACTGTTCTTGTGATAATATAACTGTTTTACCTTCAGAGGTGTGACTCCGCCATCCTTGCTGCTTCCTCCTCTTTTCCTACACTGCTGCTTCTGCTCCCCCTCCCTCTCGGACTCCAAACTGCGTCATCCGCACGTCTAACCAATGTTATCACGAGACTTTGAAATACAGACACATATTCCTGTAAAATATTTCAACTTCAGCAGCTCCACCAGGAATACAACACATATGTATCAGAGTTGTTTTCTGCCAGTTTTTCCTCATTATAACAATACTGCTACGATTGACTGAGTGATGAATCATGTCAAAACAAAAGCCTTTACCTTAAAAATCCAATTTAACATATGGACATCAGACAAAAACAAATCAGGATTCTCCTACCTAGCAGTGATTTTTTTTTGGTCTGCTTTTGAAGACAAGGTTTACAGCTTTATATAAAAAGCTGTCCATTGCAAAGGAAAATTATCTAAAACAAATTATTGCATCAGGCTGTTTTCATTACAGATAATTTTCATTCAAAAAAGGAAGCAATTTCTCCGGAATACAGAATGAAATCTACCCTCAATAATGCCAAGATCGCACAGAAAAGTATATGTAGTGCTCTTCAAAAAGGCTTTCATATTTACCTACTTCAACTACCATTAGGCTTACTAATAAAAGAACAATACTAAATAGTATTAAATTCTATACATTATATATTAAATAGTTTAGGTTAAATGAGTAGATCTTTATAATCAGGATGCTGTATTGATTTCTATGTCCTTCTGCAATATAAGCACACTAAGACAAATTAACAACATTTCAGTGTTACAGCTGGAAGCCTGAAGCTGCAGCTAATTTTAACCACCCCACTTGGCTTTTTTTTATTTACAATAATATTTCAGGTTTTATAGCACGGTGCCAGATGTTGAAAGTAAATGTTTAATCTATTACTCAGCAAGTTAACCATTATTATGAAATACAGGCAGTGAGGCCAAAAGTGTTTTAATTTATCTCTGGAATTTAGTACAAAAACATACTTAATGTGTGATGATATACAAAAGCAAATAAGGAAAAAAAAAGAAGTCCGCTTGGACTTTTTTTTCTTATTTTAGCAAACTAAAATGTTAGAAAATTTGCTGTGAGTGAATCCATTTGCCCATTTTCCAGAACACTATGTCCACCCCAAATATTTAAAAATCCAGCAGTCATTTACAATTTACTGCATGTTATCATACTGCTAAAATAGCTTATTCACCAGTTTCAAGTACAGGCATGAGTGAAATTACCATAATTACCCAATAAAACCTTTAAAGTGCAACGTCTCAGGTTTCACAAACCACTGGAATATTTCCAATTGTACAAACAGTGAAAAGAGTTACAGCCATCCAAACTGCAAATGCACAGGGTGTGTCAGCAATGACACATCAGGTTTTAAAGAGTTAAGGGACATTGCAAAAGTAGCCCCAAACTCTCAAATCGACCAAACCATTGGAATACATCATCAGTCATGACTGAGACCCTTGTTGTTCCCACAGCCGCCTGTAGATGTCAGTAAATCACTGTGCCATGTTCTAAAGCGAAGAAGACGATCACGTGATTTTCCCGGAAGCGTTGGCTTGACAACCACTGTAATCTTTTTCTCCAGTACAAAAGGTAGGATTATGAAAGCACAACATTTTTTACGCAACGTGTATATTTAACAAAGACCACAACCATGAGGCATCGATTTATATCGTACATGCTGTTACTATACGTCTCGGCTACTTCCGAAATTTAAACATTGTATTACGAAGCTCGGCCTTTGTAGCTAACTAGCTAGCTAATGCTGTTAGATGTGATAACCGACTATAATTTGCAACAAATGAACGCTGAATGAATGACGAGTGGGGCATTTTAAACAAAATATTAGCCAGATGCATCACCGTTTTACTAAAATACTACGTATAAGTGGTCAAACAGGATATTGGCAAGCGTTACATGGAAATCCTTTCTTGTGAATTTAGACTGAATGGGTTTAGAACGTACACACAACACCATAACTATATGTTACGGTTGCGTTAGGTTTTATTTTTGTTTTCAAGGTGCCTCTAAGTGAATACCATAAATGTTAAAATGGCGTTTAGATCCTCCAACATAACAACTTCATAACCAAATACACTGGTCATTTGAAAATGTAAGCTCTTTAACCTAGATCTTCTCGCCCCTTGTATCTGTGTCATGTTTAATTAGGTTATTGGTTTTAAATTGTTTGTGCCTTTGGCTTTTTATAATGAAAATTGAGTTTGTCTTTCTTTGGCCAACAGAGTGCCCAGGAGACACAATGCCAGAAGTAAAGTCAATATTCAGAGAAGTCCTGCCTAAACAAGGTTTGTACCACAGCAGTTAGCTCTTTGGACAGCAGTAGTTACAAACAAAAGACTGTTTGTGAAGCTCAGTACAACATGGGAACTGTTGAGAATTTTGCAAAAGCTTGCAGAATTAGTCAGTGGGTGCCCTGTTCTGCTCTGTCTCTTTACAATCTGTTTTACAGCTGGACACCACTGACAATGTTGTAGTATAAACACAACCATGTAGTTTAGTGAAAGTCCAGAGTTTTCCCACTGTCAAAAGGATTCAGGGCAAGAGACGAAAAATATGTAGGCCATGCACTGCAATTAGCACCGAACTAGGGTTGCAATTAGTAGTTATTTTTGTTGTCAATTAATTTGTTGATTGTCAGTGAATTTAATTATTTCAATCCGTTATATGTTGTATAAAATTTCAGAAACTGGCAAAAAATATCAGTCAGGGTTTAAGATGTTGCCTTCAGATGTCTTGTTTGGTCCATTGTCTAAAGATATTGAACTTACTGTCACTACCGAGGAAAGATGGCATAAATTATTCAAATGTAAGACGCTTTTGTCTTTTTCTCTCATAAGAATTTCTCAGACCAATTCATTATCAGAATAGTTGATGATTCATTCAATAGTCAACAGCTAATCCATAAGTCACTGCAGCTTTAAGCTACATTAATTGATTGAAACTGACCACTACCCAGTGGGCATCTGATGTCAATTCCACATCAATATGACATCAAACCTGATATAAAATTGTCATATTGATGTGGAAT
>JAPTYQ010000001.1:15148626-15186437 GCA_029814465.1 Ostorhinchus cyanosoma
TAAATAATTGGTGTAAAATGCAGTTCTTCATCTTTTCATGGTCATCAGATATGACCCATTTGGACGTTCAGAAGCTCTGTAGTTACCGTGGAAACATCATCATCTCCTACATCATGGATTCACCAGTAAAACCCGTAGACTTGGATCAATGACAGTTGATGGAGACACTTGTTTGTATGTTCAGTTAATGACATCTTTGCTGAAAAAGTCGCATTTTCTTCAGTTTTCTCTGTTTCTGATATAATAATTCTTACCTTTAATCTGAGCTTTTATGGACATCTACATAATCAGAAAATGAAATGTAGGAAAACATATTATTTACACCAAAAAAAACCCACCGTCACCACTTGGTGTCAGTAATCATAAAATGCTGAATGTAAGCTGTAGAAATATTAATAAACCTTAACCCTTTTAAGACGATTGTGTCTTCGGTGCCACATTTTTGCGTATGACGCCACTGAAGTGACTGTAACCCCTGAACGTTTGCACCACTTACAAAACCCAAATGTCATTTAAAAGCTGAGATTGGGATGTTTCTATGGCTGTATAAGAGATGACAGTAAAAGCTCGCATTGCCTGAGGGGGAGGGGTGGAAGTGGGTGGAGCCAAGAGCAGCAGAGTGCAGTTGGTGAGAGAGAGAGAGCAGATTTATATTACTTTAAAAAAGTTTTATAAGAATTCTTGTCAATCATTGTATATAGTAGTGATAGTGCTGTTTTGGAGTGTTCTACTCTTGCTGCGTTTTTGTTGAGTTTCACTGATGTAATATTTATCTTCTTTTAGTTGCTGCTAGTTGGTCTTATTTTAAAAGCAAAAGTAGAAATATACAAATAATACACAGTTGAATACAAATATCACCATTTTTTTTACTGTAATTTCTGGGCCTCATTTTGTACATTTACACATTTTATTTACTGCTTTTACATTACTGTGTCAATATTTTAACTGACTTGCCAAGGGACTGCAGTATGGCTACGAACCTTTAATAATACAATACAGCAATGGTAACATTAATGTTAAACCTTACACAGGGTCTATCAAGAATTTAAATAAATTGATACAAATGAAAATAGCAAACGATCAAGCCAAGCCTTTTCAAGCCAAGATTATTTGTACAAACGTGAACATTTCTACTGGACATGAATGTTTTTCTTCCTTTTTTGGGCTAAATCCACAGGGCAGCTTTCCATGGAAGATGTCCCTACCATGATTCTGTGCAAGCCAAAGCTGCTCCCACTGAAATCAGTCACTCTTGAGAAACTAGAGAAAATGCAGATGGAGGCTCAAGAGGCTGTCAAGCAGCAAGAACTGGCAATGAAGGAGCAGTTGCAGTAAACGTCCAGTAGAAGCTTGGAAATTGGCAGAGAAATTTCTGCAGATGGATTCCACAAATCAAGTGTTTACAGAATGTGGTAGAACAAGAAACTGTTCGGACAGTAAAGTGCAATATGAAGAAAGTAGTAGTCCACCAAACTGAAGAGCTGATGAAGTGGTGCGAGAGTGGTGATTTTACACAAGATTTTACATACTTCAGCTTCTGTCAGTCTTGTTCTTTAGTTACTGAATGATATACTGTGTCATTAGTAAAGCAGACATCTATTGTTTGTGAGTTTTCCCCATGTGGATGGTAACTCAAAGTGGGTTGTTATTCATCTGTTAATGCATGTGTAATATGGCGCTGGTGCAAATGGGTCAGTAGAGATAGAACTAGTGGATCTGATTGTCACACTTTTAAGATTATATGTTTCTGCATGTCAAATGATGTCCCATGAAAATAAAATTAATTAAAAAAACCTCTCAGTGTCTTGTCCACAACATTACCTGACTGGTTACACATTACTGACATGAGTCCAAAAATATTAAACTGTTGCTTATTTGATAGTGAACTAAAATACATTACAAGAAAGTTTAGGGTTTTTCTAAAAGTAGACAATTTAATTAACATTTTGCTGTAAATTCTTATTCATTAAAAGTATTAACTATGATTATCGGCCCTGAAATATATTAGTCATAGATAATAGCTTGTGTATTGGGAGAACATGGCACAAAATACAAGACACCATTAATGCTGTTATTATTGTGACACTTTGAAAAACACCTGTTTTATTTTAGATTTATTTTTTTAAATGAACAAACGAGGAGCAATACACGGTACAGTTTCCACACCAGTATTCCCCAGATATAAAAATAAACATTCTGAACACCATTGTGTGAAGTTACATAACTAGTACTTCTTTTTGCACTATACTTGTGTGCGACCACCTTTAATGACATCTTTGTGTAATTTAAAGGGTAACAAAGAAGAAAAGTCAAGCACAGCATAGAAACAGCAGCTAGTTTGGGAGCTGGTATATTTATCCAACATGCTCACCTTGGTTTTATTCATTTTTTTAATATCCTTTTATAAAGCTCTTGACACAAACCTGTCATTCTGTACAAACACTGCTTTCTAGAAAACACAACAGGAAGTGGCAGTGGAGTCAAGAAAATACTGTACAAAATAACATGGAATGACTGACGCTGAGGTGTGGCACTTTAAGGGTTAGCTTATGCAAATGTTTACATTGAAACACCTTGAAGAAAGTGATCTACTTTAGTTTCAATCCAAAGTGCAGTTTTTGCTCTTACCCCACCTCATTTTCAGAAATGTACATTCTTTCGACTGTAAGAAGGGGGAACTTGTACCCAACTACTTTGAGAAATATGCAAGTAAAAAAAGTAGCTTTATCCTCTTTTCAGGAAATCTGGCACAAAAAGAGCTGCTCAGTAGCTTTCAAGTTTAACAACACCGCCATCTCCCTCGCTGATAAATCTCTTCCGGCCCCTTAAAGAGACAGATTAAAAAAGGAAAAGAAAAACAGTTAGAGTGTGAGGTCAAAACAATATATTTATAAGTACAATTATCTGAGCGATGGGGGGCACTTACCGACAAGGACAAAGATCTCTTAATTTGACATTAATGACCCCTGCAATGAAACTTTTATCAACAAACTGCTCCAGGATGAAATATGCTCGTGGAACATCGATGTTTATTTCAGCAATGTCCATGTAAATCCTTTCATAGCCCTGTAAGAGGAAAAAAATACTTTGAGTCTATTGAATTGTCATTTGTTTCAGGGAAACAAATGGAGGCCCATTGCAGTGCCTCTTTTACACACCAGGTGGCATCTTACCCTTCTTATTTGGTCTATAGTTATGATGGAGGATTCAGAGAGGGACTTGAGCAGCTGCAGAACCATTTTGAAAGTCTTTTCTCCTTTAGATTCCAACACCATAACAATTGCCTAAAAGAAAATGCAAAATTATTAACAATCTTTTAGTGTCTAAACTATCGTTTCCACTAAGTTGTTATAAAGACCGATAGAAAAAAGCCTGAGATGAGCAGTCATATTGACCTCATAAACAAACTCGTGGTGGAAATGGGGAACCTCCAGATCTCTCAGACATCTCTCAGCCTCCTTACTGTCTCCAGACAGGATATACTCCTTCAGTAGGAGGTTCATCTGATGGAACACAGAACAGGAATGACAAATCTAAACACTTATTGCTCAATTCTTATAGAAAACAGAATGATTATATGTTCATGATCAGCTTGACAAACAGAACTCTGTAAATCATTTTGCAGATTTTGTTACAGTTTTGTTAACTGCAGGTTACACCAGTCAGTGACCATGGTCAGGACTTTACTGTCATCTATCTTTAGGGTGAATTTACCAAATTGCAGAAAGTTTCATAAATTTCCAAAAGGAATGACACCATAGTAACAAAATGTACAACTCAAGACACAGTTTTGCAGCAATTTAGTTTGTATTAAAACATTCAAAACACAGAACTGAAGGACATAATTTACAAGATCCCAGGTGTTGTGTATGAGTTTACCTCTTTGATGAGTTGCATGACAGGTCTCTGTCCCCCGCCTGTCCCCCACTGGTTGTCTATGCGAAGACCACCCATACTCATCTTCAGCAGCACTGCCGCCCGGTCTAATGCCGCTCTGGAAAATGGAAAACAAAGCAGAGTTGTCATTCCTATGTCTCACTCCAACTCTGTCATTACTGATCCCTTCTCCATCCATCTCTGATTCTGCACCGACTTAAAATAAAATGAGCTTTTTTTTCCTGCTCCTTAATCCTTCAGATGTCTTAGACTCGTTTTCACCAAATAAATAAGATTATTTAATTCTTGCAATTCTTTATTACAGATCAGATAAGAACATTTTTGATCGTGGGTGGTTTTGTTCATCAGTTAAAACAATTGGTCACAGACAGTCTGGTCCTGGCCTGGTATGTGAAGCAATAACACAAAGGAAGCCAAACATGTGGATGTGACCCAATTCCAATTAATCACATACCTTGTGTATTCACAGTCAACTCTGCCTTTGTAGCCATCGATGTAGCTCTTGGACAATATTTGGTCGCTGACGGCCCGTGCAATGAATTGGCCCACCAACTGGAAGATAAACACAAAAGAGAAAGTGTAAACAGCCTGTAACACAACAACACAGAGCAGCTGAGAGAAGCTAAATGCATCCAGGTGTTTCTGATACCTGTTCCTCTACATTCAAGTCAGACAGGAGGTTCCTTCGTCTGACGCAAGAACTCAAAGACACTGACAGACGTACATTGCAGGGATTCAATCTATTCATGTTCACAGTCATGAGTTTATTGTATTATCATGTATATGTGTCCTAAAGAATCACCAGACTGCTTGTACGAGGGGCTTTAAATGTTTGTGAAAAAAGGACAGTTGGAAAAAACAGTTTGTTATGTTTATTTTTCAACATATGCTCCATCTAGGTCAATACATTTCTGCAAGCGTTGATACCAGCCTTTAAGTCTGTCTGTGTAAAACTGTGGGCCATGCAATTTAAACCATGTCTATGTTCTTTTACCATTAAGTTTTTGAAGCCCCCCTTGTCTGGTAGAAAAAAAGTTGCACACTAAGGCCTGGATTTGTTGTTTAACGTATGATGTAAAAAGAATTCTGGAATTGCAACATAAATGACCATAGTTTGAGGAGATGCAAGCCCCTAAAAAACACTGTCCTGACTGACAGTGGCCTCAGGGGCACGTGTATGTTTGTTTACACGAGTACGAGCACATGATTTTGAGAAGCGAAAGAGCTGGCTTTGCTCTTCTGGCCTCCACAAAGCCTGTGCTCATCACTGTCCATTGTTCCTGTACAGACAAGAGGCAGCTCCGTCTCGTCTGATCTGCAACTGTGGCGAGACTGGCAGGCGCAAGGAGAAAGAGGGCAGAGTGTGAAAGAGAACGAAAAAGAGGAGTGAAAGGGGGTTGCGGAAAGGAAGTGGGGGCAGGGCAGAGACGTAGTGTCTGTAAAAAACCCACCAGAGAACTGAGACAGTCGGGGGAGGAACAAGAAGGGGGACAAAATGAGATGGTAAAATGAGCAGAGTGGGGGAGAGGACCAATAACCCTTTGAATGTCCTACGCTGAGCTTGCATTTTGCCAGCACACGCAGACAATGGCCAGAGATCTCATGTCTGTACAGGCTGAAAAGGAGGGAGCTCAAATAGATGCAGCACACACAAGCACTCCCACACATTCAACCACAGAGCTGTTTGTCTGTGCAACGCTACGCAGTGTGAAGATTTGACAACGAGCGCAAATATAAAACACACAGTCGGTACTTTTAGCTCATAACTCTGAGCAGAAGTCAAACAACCAGTGTCAAAATGCTAATAAAGTCAGGATATTCTGACGTGGGCTGAGCAATACATCCATATACAGTCCTGTGCAGAAGGCCACAATTAGTCATGATGTCCTTCTACAGTTGCAATGAGCATAGCATCTATTTCTCAGTCTCTTTATTGAAATACAAAAAAGAAATAAAATGGAATAGTGTGTGGCTTCTACAGAAAACAAGAGTACTTAGTATGAGCTCTGTTCCCATGAAAAAAGAAGGCAAAAAAAAACAATGGACATGAGTTGAATGAAACCTGGTGTAAACACTAGATGATTGGTTCAGTAAATCTCATAATGTCTGCACAGGAGAGTTCAAGACATGTTACTGTCAAGAGAAATGACACTAAATACTGGGTAGTGCAGTCAGTTTTTTTCCCCTCAAATCCTTGTTTTTAATGCATTTCAATTGTATTTTATTACAGAGACTGAAACGACAAACCCACTTCAAACCTTTCATTTCAGGTCATGGTTTCTGAGTTACATTATCATTATTATATATTTGGTTCAGATTTTTGACTATACTCACATTTTAAGCTTTTAGTTTAGCTAAATCTAAACTTTGTTCAATTATTCTACATAAAAAGTATAAAATAGTCAAAGAAAAGCAGGGTGCCAGGGTTAACTTAGTCTTTCCTTCATCTATTTACACATTATCACTTTGCTATGTGAAAAAAAACACACATTAAGCTGTAACAAACCCCCCCAAAAGACACAGGCCTTCTGATGGAGGGTTTTAGCCATTTTAGTATCAAAATGCACTTCCTCGTGTGCACTTGTTCTACCAAAACAACTTCTATCCTGACAGTGTTTTGCACATTTTCTGTCCCAGTAGAAACCCTGTCCAACCCACAGAACTTTTACCCGTATTCCAGAATGATAGTGGATGGTGCCAGATGCATCTACACACTGGTTTACTACAACAGGATATGGAGATAAGTCTGCTTATGTGAGACGACCTCTCAGCCATAGCATATTAAAGCACACTAGAACTGGACTGCGATTACTTCACTACTATGGCTCCACTTTCTACATGGACATTACCACTTACTTCTTATGACCATTTTTGCTTACTATAATATTTTTAACTGCATTTTATTTTATTTTCAGCTGTAGGTTATCTTCTTCTAGGAGGATCTTCACACACATCCCTAATCTTCAGTGTAGTACAATGAGGTAACACTCACTTGAGGAGCTCCAGGTGTGTCCAGAACCAGATCGGGGAGCTCTCGTAGCACTTTGTCAAAGGAGCTTTCCATGTCGTTGTGGGTCAGTACCGGCCCACACAGGTCCGCCAGTAGCCTGGAGGTGAGCTCCCGGTGGCTGGCTTTGGCCTCTAGGGCCAGCGACACAGCCAACGAGGGCACCTCACTCTGCATGGGCCCCAGGTTCAGTTCAGCGAGCAGCTCCTGAACACAGACAGAGACCTTGAGCTGACCTGAACCAAACACTGTGAATGTGGCCTGTGGTCAGTCTCAGACATGCTGCACTTACAGCTACTTCATTCGTGTCTCCGTGTTCGAAGTATTCTTGTACTATGGGGGTGACCGTCTTCTCAAAGTCCCTCTCATCCAGCGGAGGGACCACAGTCTCATACACACAGTTTTCCTGTGAAGACACAAAAATTGGCATTGTCTAGTGCTTCAGGTGTGATTATAATAATAATAATAATAATAATAATAATAATAATAATAATAATAATAATATTGCTCAGCATTAGCAGATTTGAACTTATGTTTTCACGAAAATTATTTAACACATAAATTATGTTGTTAACAAGTCATAACCAAGACATGACATAAAAACAGAGCTAGAAATCAATAAAACATCATCCATCTTCATTACAAGTACTGACTGGAAAGATATCAAGTGAAAAGAAATATATAAACACAGAAATAGATCGACAGCCTAGACCAGTCACATTTACTTATACGTTTCAAAAAGTAATTAAATGATTATAAATTTTACATTTGGGATCAAACATTGTACAGAGGGTGAGATTATCATACAAATATGATCATTATTGCACATATACAAATGCAGATGACATATCAGATACATAAAGATGCAGTATTTACTCTAAATCACCCAGTTCTACAGTTTTCATTCCGTATATTCAATACAACACCTTTCTAGTGCCTTCATGGTATTTTTTCAGAACATCAAAAACATAATACAATACACTTTGGAAAGATACAGGGTGTTCCAAAAAATTAGACATCATTTCACCACCACACTGGAAACTCAGTGTGTGAGCTTATCTTAACGAGAATCTGCCAGGAAGATGGATTGGACGTGTGCTAATGATGGAGACAACGTGCGATTGAAAATGATGTTGATTGATATGTTATGTAAGGCATTTTGGCCATCTGTAAAGTTCTTAAAGTGCTTTGAAAAATAAAGTTGGTATGGTATTGAAATGGCCCCAACGCTCACCTGACCTAACACTGTGCGATTTCTTTCTGTGGGCTTAGATGAAAGGACTGGTCTATATCCCACCACTTCCCAGATGTGTAGAGGAACTCAAGGGAAGAATCACTGAGGCTCTGGAGAATGTTACACACCACATTCTGCAGCCAGTGTGGCAGGAACTCCACTACTGACTTGATGTGTGCCGCGTCACAAGTGGCGTACACATTGAACATTTGTAATAACTTTGGAACATTAGAAAATTACCATCACCCAGAATTTTTCATTTGAAATTTTTTGGAATAAAATATTTTATGTCCAAAATTAATCCTATTCAGTATCATTTCTCCTGACCATGTAGTCACTCCAGTCACTCTGATATGGACATCTCAAATGATGGCAATTTTTTTCAGATACCCTGTATATATATATATATATATATTTCTACTCATTTGCTATTTCTGCTTAGCCTTAGAAGTTCAATTGTAGTTGTTTGTTCCATGTATGATTATTGATACTCATATAACATTAGAGTAAATCTACAGCACAAACATTTAGCTGTCTGTCTGTCTGTGTGTTACACAAATTCAGTTTTAAAGCTAGAGTCAGTACCTGAGCTTCATCATAGTTGGGGTCTTTCTCATCCACCTTGTCAGGCCCATAAACTTCACCCGATCTGCCCCACACACCTTTACCTCCAGCTCCACCTGCAGACAAAGGTCAGTGACAATGTTAAGACACAATATCCAACAACATCACCATGTGAAGGAAGTGCTGGAAGAAACAAAACAAATGAACCATGAGTGAAGTCCTTCTCAAAAGAGGAAGTGGCTCATATATCTTGAAACGTAAGTTGTTTTAGTACTGAAAGCAGCAGCCTTTGAGTGCATTGAGATTTCTTAATATGATGTTCCTGAAATACAACCCCTGACACACAACTTCATACGCCCCTGTAAAAATACTAAAACAGAGAAGCAACAGGACTATATTATATGTAGTAATTAGAATACTTTTTTTTTTTTAATCTTCTAAATCACTTTGTCACTGTGCCCATCGAAATCTCAGAACAAATTAATTTTACTTGCTTCACACTTACATCCAGTTTTTTTTCATAAAGCTAATTTCCTTATTATGAGACCTACAATGTCCACAAGTAGACTGAACTCATTTAAGACAAATTACTGTGGTTATTTACAAAACATAAGCCTGAAAACCACCTACTGAGAATAGTGTGGAGTCTCTCTAATTCATCTTCGAGTGTGTATACTGTTCTGACATCACAGTTGAGAAAAATGAGATACATTAGTACATTAGATCGACCAGGAGACCTTTAATCTGCTCAGTGCCTCATTCAGAGCCACAAATTAGTGCTTAGACAGTGACACTCCATTTAGTTTATAATCTGTGCACCCCAGAAGGCCCTCTGCTTTATCTGCTACTGCTATGGAAGACGCACAATAACAACAACTAGCATGTTGACCCATGGGGATCTACGAGTTCTAGATGTGGTAGTTTTCAAGCTGTTTTGTACTTGTTCATTTAGTGCCACATTTGTCCAGCAGTCACCACCAAAGCGTTCTAGCCATAGTAACTTAACTGTAAGGTTATTATTGTATGTAGAAATTACTAACATCTCCCAAAATACTGGTCCTATCAACTTGCCATTATCACTAGTCTGTTCTTTGACCAAAAATACATAAGTATGCAAAACTGCAGCAGTCAGCTCTTTCCGGATTTGTTGCGAATCCCTGGACACATGGACACACACACACAAAGACACACAGAGGCCACTTGGTTTTAGATATGATTCAGGCTTAATGAAAGAAAAAGCATACTATGGCTGTTAGAAGAAAAAAATATTATATGGATCTGTCGCTATGTGGATAATGTGCACAACATCTCATACTAGATTTACTAAACTGGGGCAAAACATACAGGGATATATGATCCTCTTTGTACATGTTACACAAACAAACATCTGGTAGGTCTGAGGTCAGCACCAACAGATTGCAGACAGTTTAAGAAGCCCAGTCCTAAAGCTGCTTGTGTTTAAAACCTCCGTGAGACCCACCCAGTGTCTGACATATAACATCCCTCTATATTTAGTCAGGCATACTGTACATCGGCTGCCCACTTCACTACATTTTAGCATGAAAACACAGTGTGTAACAGTTTGCCCTCACTGAAGATTCTGCACACCAACTGCATTTGCCACTTTAAAACTGCAATGTATAAAGGTTTAATGGAGGACATCTCTGAGCTCAAATAACAGGGTTCCACTGGTGTGGCAAGATTTGTTATGTAACCTGAAAAACAGACACAGTGCCAAGAGAGGCTGCACTTGCTCTAGTTCTGCTGCCCATGGAGAACTCAGTGACATATAACTTAGCAATGTATGATTACATCATGGAATGAATGAATTAGGAATAACATAATCATAAATCTGATCTCCAAACTAAATGCTTTTTTTAAACATCAATGAAGGGTTAGGTAATATGGATATAACATGTCAGCTCAATTGTTCATCAATGCTATGAAAGTCTCAAAAGTTAAACCATTTTTTTTTAAACAAACAAACAAAAAAACCAGGATAAAAAATGCTATGCTATACTTTTTCTTTATGTCAATAACAGCAGTAACAAAAAAATTCAGATTTTGTTAAGGGTGTCCATGTGTATTACTTAAAGATAAAATAATATACAAGCAATAACACACAAACAGGTTGCATATTGAATTTTGGTCGAGTAAGGACGCATTAATTCTGATTTTGAGATTTAAGCTTCCTTGACGATTTTCATCAAACCTCAGTTTATCAACTTCTTCTGATCCATCAGCTTGATATATGAACTGAATAGTAATTCATTTTTAGCTGTGAGACATTCATGATCTGCATCTTCTATTGTGCCCTAAAAACAAGACTGTTGCATTAGCAGCACAAAATCTAAATATCATCTCATCAAAATGCAGGCAAATGTTCTATCATCTTCAAATAACGTAATTTAAATAGATAATACTAATACTGCCCGAAAATCAAAGCCAGCTCTCTGTCAGCACACATAGAAATGAAAAAGTTATACATCTGTATATTAACTTTAAAAGTAATTTGTTCGCATACACACATACTTTTCCATTTTATCTGCTAGTGGAAATTTCCAGGGATGTTTGGTTACTCAGAATGATGAGCCATTTGTTTCCAGGCTAATTGGTTTATAGCTCCTAGATGGAAAGCCACCAGCTTATCACAACAGCAGGTGACTGATGTGGGACTTCCCTTTGAAGTACTCAACACCAGTGGCTGTTTCATTAACTTGTACTCGCCTACAATAAACAACCAAATGGGTACCACTTGTAGATCAGGGAATATGAGACATCTGGTAACGGTGGCAACATGTAGTGCATACTACACTTAATCTACATACCTTTCTTTGGTAGTCCTCTGCCCTTGCCCAGCCTGGACTTTCTGTCCAGCAGCTTACTCTTCGGGCTGGTGGGGGCCGTGGTTGTCCCCCTGACATTGTCCCCGTTATCACTGAGGGAGTCGCCCCTGCCAGAGTCCCTGGAGGAGTTCTTCCTCAGCCTCCGCTTGGCCTTGGCCTTGAGACGTGCTTCATGGATGCTGTTGCTAGAAGACAACAGCCAGTTGCCATTGATCTCATTGTTGATGTTCTTGTTGGAGATTCCTCCGTTGTCTTCATCTCCAGAAAGAAAGGAATCGCTAAGGTCATCAGCCCCTGGGAGATCAATAGTTTAGATGAATATGAATGCAATTTAAGACTTACTCCATCTCTTCTTGTACTTGGATTTTATGCTTTTTTAAAGTACTTTTTAGTGTCTGCTCTGGCCCTGGACAGTTGTCACATACATTGCATATGATGTAGACCAGGGGTGTCAAACATATGGCCCACAGGACAAAACTGGCCCGTAAAAGGTTCCAATTTGGCTAGTGGGATGAATTTGTTAAATCTGCAAAAATTACTTTGAAGACATTAACAGTCAAGGGTGTCAAACTCGTTTTGCCCAATTTGATCTCAAGTGGGTCAGACCAGCAAAATAATAGCAAAATAACCTATAAATAATAACTCCAATTCTTATTATATGCTTTCACCTTTGTACATCCACTACAATTGTAATGCACAGGTAAAATGATAAGTTGAGGCATGCCGTTGCTAAAATTGCTCTTATTTTTCTAAGAAATTGTGTTCATGGTTATTCACATTTTTGTGACAGGATAGTTTGTAATCATAAACATTTTCATTATTGAATGATATTATTATTATGTATTTTGTTGCACTAAAACAAAGGGAAAAAAAATTGGAGTTGACATTATTTCTACATTATTGTGCTATTATTTTACTGGTTTGAGATCTAATTGGACTGGTTGTGGCCCATGAACTAGAATGAGTTCGACATCCTTATTGTAGAGACACAGATGGAAAATGCAGTGACCTCAATAAGAGATGCAGAATTAACAAAACACTGCTATCAATTCTTATCTACAGTCACCCACAACATGCGTGCTGAACAGCATCTATCTTTGCAAAATTCAACATTCCATTATGTGCAGGCAGTGCAGACAAGCAACAACCACTTCCGCATGAAAAACACCCAGTGGCCTACATCAGAAACAGCTGATGAAACTGAAATACTCAGATTATTCACACTCACCGACGGGGTTTGCGTTCAGCCAGGCCTCGCAGTCAGTTGCCATGTTTCACACCAGAAAATAGACTTTGCAGCGAAATAATATGAAAAAGGGGGGTTCCGAATGACACCTGCAAGAGGACACATAAACGTTATGAGCAGAAATGAACTGAAAAGGTCCCAGACGTGCAGAAATACAACAGCCTCCCCTCCCCCTATTCATTCAGTCACTGTTGGTAAACAATGGCTAACGTTAGCTTAAAGTGCTGACTGTCAAGAGCTGCGTCAAAACACCCAAATCACCAAAACGAACATGAGCCGAAGAGACAACAACGCCCCTTATACGAAACCAAAATCTAAATTTCATACTTAAACTAATACAATATGATAATTCTATAATTTGTCTTTTATTCGACATGTTAGTCAGGACTATAATCTTTCTACACGGTCCGTTAGCTCGAGCGCCCACTTTCAGTTACAACATCGTTCAATATGTGGCTACGTTAATCCAATCAAAAAATAATAATAAGCATGCATTTCCAACTTTTCTGCTACATTATTCCAGTAACTAGGTAACTAGGTAAAAATCACTGACCGTCTGTTGCGTCCAAGCTTCAACTCTGACGCGAACTCTGTTGTTTTTCTGTTTTATCTACCCAGCAACGGCGGCGTGTGATCCATGTTTGTGTAATCTGATTGGCTGAAGGCGAGAGGGTTTTAAATGCAAAGGACCAATGAAAACGCACCACGGGATTTTCTTCTGGCATTTTCTGTTGCGTCATAGTCTGTGTGGTTGAGGAAATACCGCCCTCTACCTGTGGTACGGAAGAGGACCGCGCTGTACTCTTTCAAACCTTAAAATCAGTTAAAGTACTTACATTTAGGTTTATGAGTAACAAAAATACAATAAGTAACAAACTAATCTAGCTTTTTAAATTTTTTAAAAAGGACCTACAGCCCATAGTAAATTGATTATTCTAAACATTTAGTATAAGAACATCATGTTCCTAAATCCATCCAGAGGGATTAGAGAAGAACAACGACCATTCTGATAAATAATAATAATAATAATATTTATACAGCACTAGCATCCAAGTAAACTATCATGTGTTCCATTTTATACAACTATTAATGACTACAGATCCTTTACATATACACTGTATGTTACAGTAACCTAGATATGTTTTCTACCTTAACACTTGGGGGAGCTCTTTTACAGCAGTCAGCTACACCATTAAATGTTACTGTATATAAAATGTGAAAGAAGATAATCAAGTATCACCACTTGATTTGTTTGTTGCTAGTTTTCTTTAATAATAAAAAAAAGGAGGCACATCATTTACCAGATCATTTAAAATGTTTATTCAAGTTTTTTTCCATCAATAGAGAAAATCATATGAAAAGTAAATCCATGAAAACAACACAATCCTTGATTTCAAAGATCAATATTCACAGTTTAACATAATACTGTCTGTCTTGACAATTCTGCTCATCACAGTGATATGAAAGATTGCATGTTTAACTTTGATAAATTAAAAAATTAAAACACATGGTCCAGTTTTTAATTTTTAAGGCATTACACTGTATGTGTTGGCAAGTAGAACTGGGGTTACGTTACAAATTTAATCCAACACAAACATCAAATAAATAATTTTCTTTTGCACAATTGCATCATTTTGTTGTGTTGATAGTGCACAAAATAAAACAAAAAGAGCGCAACTGGTTATAAATAAAAATGTTAATGTTTAAAAAATAATACCACAAACCTGAGAATCTGCCCCAGTTACTTAACTGAGTAAAATCATTCTAACACATATTTTTGGCTGTGTTTTGACTGTAAATGCATCTCTGTAAGGACAATATCCAGAACAAACTCAAAATAAGGTTTTCTCAAGAAAGTAGATCATAAACTGAAAGTAGAATATATATAAATCTATATTAATCTTTTCATCTTCTCTGTAATTAGAGATTGTGACACGCATTTTCAAAGTAATAAAATAACAAAAAAAAGCCTTTTACACAAACACACAAAGCATGAAAACATTTTAAGCCACATGAAATGATAAAATAAACAATAAAAAAGAACCCGCACCCCTCAATAAACTGAAATTAAATAATGTAGCCTCACTTTACATGACATGTCAGGTATATGTACAATATTGCGAACAGCTACGGACGGCCTCATCAGTACTATTCGAGGTCTCCCAGCAGCCTCCCAGATGCTAAACTCAGTGCAACTATACTGTAGCTTCAATGAGCTGACACATTATCCACGCTGTAGGTGTCCATAAACATGTACCAACATGGCTTAGTATAAACCTTTCATGTGATTTTTTTTTTTTAAATACAAGATTTCACACTGGCATTACTGTGCGGGTGATGGTTCAGAGAGTTTGCCTAACAGGCTCTCCTCCGCCAGATGCGACAGGTATTTCTGTGGACAAGAGGGACAAACTGTAAATAAACTATTACTTACAACCAGGATATACTTCACTGTGGATAGTTGAGACAAAATGTTATTGAAGCAACACATACCTGAAAGTTAATGCCTTTTGTATTACACTTATGTTAGAATTAAAAAAAAAAAATTACTGAATGATTCATGGCGATTAAACAGGAATCTCTAACAACACACAGCAGTTTGACAGACAGCACAACTGTTTAAAACTGTTTTTCTCCATGGAATGTAATCCATCAAATGTTAGGGAATAGCTGCTCCGAGGGTTTCAGCTGTGCTGTCAGGGATGAGGGAAATGTAAGCTGGCTCTGTGCTGAGTGGCCAATAATCAGAAACCTAATACAGCTGCAGGTTTACATGTAGTCTGTGCATTTGTGCAAGTGTGTATGTGAGTGTGTCATTTCTTATGACAGGTTTTGATCAGAACCAAAAACTAAGGATTATTTTCACATTTGCTAATTCTTTAATATTTTTGTACTGATTACAGAGTTAAAAGAGTAAACAGAATGACTACTGTGAGTTTTCTGACTTCAAACTACTTTTTTTTATGCAAAGAATAATTCAACCTCAAGGTATTCAATTTATACTGATTCATAATTACATATAAAAACAGAAAAAAGAGCAGGTAATCATCCCATTTAAGGTTGACTTGTTATTACAAAAATAACACTGGTCAACAAGTAAAATGCCTCCAGAATAAAAGTAGTGAAACTTTACTGTTTGAGTCACAAATAAAGAAAAATGAAGTCAAAAAGACTGGTTAGCTGCAGTTTTCAAGATACAGTCTTGGGTCAAAATGTTAAATTCTGAAAATTAATTGGAGAATTGGTTTTATTCAAAAGAAATGTTTGTCTCAGAGCTACTGGATCCACTTCAAAACACTGTTTGCACATTACAATACATTCACTTTACAGGTTATTTCTACTGGAAGATTGATACATTTATTGTTTAAATGTACATAAACCTATATATGTGTGTATTAACACTTCATCGTATACATTGAAAACATCAGCTAACCAGAACTGTTGTCATTTATTTTCCAATTCATCTCATTAAACTATGTAAGATTTAGAACATTTAATACAAGGCAGATTATTTCAAAAACATGGCAGATGAGTTATTATTATTAGTTAATTAATCAAATTGACTCATTTTTAATTTTACACCCTTCTGTCATTTTTGTTTTACATGCATTAATTATTTTGAAGATCTATAAAGCTGTGCAAATCATCATTGGAACACTGTGACAATCTATTGAAATGTCAATATATGTCATAAATGTGACGTGTAAAACCATCAGTATTTGTTGTGTGCAAATATGAGGCCAAAGGTATAAACAGATGGAAAAAAGGAGCTAAAGAAATAAGACACACAAAAAAAACCCCTAAACAATCAACAGATAATTAATACTAAAGCCAGCGTATCAAATGGTCATGATGACTAGTTCTTATACTTTGTACAGAAACTCACAGGTGGTCTAATGATTCTTTCCAAAGCTGTTCCCTGTTCTGTATATGGACTGTATATGCAGTCATATACTGTAGTAATATGCATGTGCTGACTGCCAGAGAATGAGACAAAGAGATTAGTCACTGACTGACCCGACGACAGGTGCTGCAATCTGATGAATTTCGCTACCAGACCACACTGACTGGGGACCACACCAGCAGTATCCTCCATACAGTGAAGTGTGCAGGCCCGAAGCTTGGATTTTTTATGCTAGATTTGGTTTCCATCACTTCAAATGCTTACACATATGCGGTGCGGTACACAGGCACGTGGAAAAGTAAATATGTGTATGTAATTTCATCATCTTGCTCAGCTTTACAAGGCACCAGTGAGTCCGGTGGCAGTGTGTACCTGTAGGTTCCTGTAGTGTACGGTGCTGCGGCAGTGAACGGCCTTCGCTGTGTCCTCGCTGGTGTAGAACAGCCCGCAGAGTTTACAGTAGAAACCCGTCTTTGGCACAATGAACTCCACTCCTATTGGACAGTGAGCACAAGCATTAAGAATGAATCGGTTCTCAAAACTAACACTTGACAGATGGCAGTGACATACTGAGGGTGCAGTCAGACTGGATTTGGCCCGGAAACTTTTAGTTTAAGGTGGGGCAAAAAGCAGTTCTGGATAGGAAATCGCGTGTGTTATGTTCTCAACACATGCAACAGCGGCGGTTCACAGTTGTCTTATCGCACATTTGACTGTCATTAATCTCTGACACTATGCTTCCACTTGTGCACTCGCTGCAGCCGTTCACAGAGTCAACAGTAAAATATACAAATATATCTAAATCACATCATAAGGAAAAACAGGTCAATCACAATCCCTTTCTCAAACTGTATGGATATTGGAGCCTTGTTTTGTATAATCAAGAACATTTTTAAAAATACACTGTTGCCCATTATGTTGGAATACATTTTTTTTTTTCCACTCAGGTTTTCATAGAGATTTTTTACACATATATTTAGCAAAACAAATCATCCTTGCTTGGGTAGATTCAACATAACATTTGCTTTATCCAGTCTTTTCATCATTCTGAGCTCTGTAAACAGTCCATTTATTCCACTTTTTGTCCATTTGTACTTCTTGTAGTCACAGTCTACAGTATGAGTCACCCTTTCCATTGTATATATTCCTTCAATAATTGCGATCCACTGGTCCTGGGAATAAAATAATTTTACCTAATCTCATGAAATAATTGTGACAATTTATTCTTGACAGATAAAGTATAACTGGGACTCAGTATGTGATCATTGCACAGGGACAAAGCTGAATACTGATGTATATAAATAGGAATAAAAAAAAAAAAAGAATGTGCCTGAAATCATTTTTTGCATCTGATAAAATACAACAATTTAACCATAACTGTATTTGACACTATTATATCTGTATGTCTGCACTGCTTCTGTTTGCTGAAATCAGCCTATTCTGTGTTGTTTGCACTGAACTTTGCAAAAAAAAAAAAGTCCCCATGTAAAAAAAAACCAAAAACAGAGTTGTTAAAACATAGCATTCTAACAAAATACACTTTTACACCATTTAACATCAGTACTGTTTCTGATAAAGAACAACCATTTTCAGGGGTGTTTAACCTACAGTAATGTTTTATCGGCTGGTCTTATGAAATAGCCAGCAAAATCCATGACATAATCAACTAATACTGAAAACTAATACTAATAATTATCTCGCAATTGAACTGAATTGTCTGTCACTACATACAACCATTTTATAAAACTACCCAAACATTTAACTTCACTATAATTTACTTGTGCATGGATAAACATTACAAACCGAATACATCCAGCCTGAAAATGAAACAGGGAAAAATGTTCATCAAAGACAGCATTAACAGCTATAACAACAACAAAACACATATCAGAGCATGAACTATTGTATGCAAAAATAACAAGTGGTTCAACGGCACAACAAACCCCGCCCCTCTTTAAGGTTTTACCTGATTGGCCCTATCTCTTATCGTTGTGAAAACACATTTTTGGTGACCTTGACCTTTGACCTACATTCACCCAAATTTAATGGGATCTATTCTGGACCACCTGAAAATTTCATGGAAATTGGTCCAGTAGTTTTTGTGTAAAGTTGCTAACAAACATACAAACAAACAAATTGACCAAAAACAATACCCTCGCCTCTCCCTTTGGGGGGGCGGGGTAATAAAATATCACTATGCCAACAACTAGTTAAATTTATTTGTGCTGTGCTATCAATGGACACACTTGGCTGTAGACAAATCCTGATCCTCATGGTATCATACAACACAAATAACAGTCCAGCTCATGGCGCACACAGCTCCGGTGTCTGCACTGAGCTCTATTGTCGCTCCCTGCACCAGAGCTTATGTAAGTGTGCATGCAGAGGCCCAACACTGGCCATGTGCTCAGCCGTGTCATTCCAGCTCTAATGATAATATAAATACTCATCTCTCAGGGGTGCATTTCACAACCTGCTCACGGAAATAGGTCACCAAGTGGCCAAGCAATTCCAGTCAATTAGAGTACTAATGCAACAGGTTGTCAGTGCACTTATTAATGGAGTACATGAGAACATTGTATCTTTAGGACGAAGATCACAGGCTAAAGTCTCTAAGAGGCTGTGTTTTTTTTTCCTGCCAGAGAAACTTGGTCTGCAGACAAAATGTAATCTGTAGTGTCTACATTTCACACACTCACTGATTCTCTTTCTTATGTATCTGGATTGTTGGTAGAGTCAGACAAGTAACAAACAGTGTGTTTCTTACCTAAAGGGATGCTGTGTTCACTGACAGCCTTGTCTTGGTCACAGGATGGGGAAGGGACTTCGATTTCTACAAAAGGATAATAAATTGTGAGGAATGGAGTGCGCACCAGAACCCTTTACTGATCATATACAGCGGTTGAAAAAAGTCTTTGGACACCCCATGTCAGTGTGATTTGTTGCATTAAGAATTATATATTATATTCCTGAGAACTGTGAGCTCATTTGAATTTGAAGATTTACAGCCTATTGATTTAATTCAATTCAACTTTATTTATGGAGCGTATTTCATGTATGCGGCAGACTCAACAGGCATATAACATTAAAAAAATCATAAAAAAGAGAGTGTAAGTGCAAGTAAACAATCATATGTGCACAGACTTACACTCGCACATACCCACACACACACACAGACACACACACACACACACACACACAACAGATCACTGTTAAAAAAAGGTACGTTTTTTTCAACTATGTAAAGAACAAAGTATTTAAAAGAATATTTCATTCATTCAGATCTAGGATGTGCTACTTTAGTGCTCCCTTTATTTTATTTGAGCAGTGTATATACCGTAAATCAGGTTTATTCTTGTGCCTTCTTTCAACATACATTTTTCAGCTTCTATAAATCAAGACTTTCCTTATAAGAACTGAAAAAGTGAAATAAATACTAAACTAAGACTACTTGATTCCTCAATATAAAACACGTGGTGTCAGGCACAAAAAAACCCTCGCAAACGTTTTACTTGATTTGCCTTATCTCTTATCATTGAGAAAACACATTTTTGGTGACCTTGACCTTTGACCTGCATTTAACTCTGAGAATATGTACCTTTTTTCAGAATGTCGTCCTTGGGTTGTGCCACGTTATTGGCTGCTTCAGTCAACTGTTCCACTTCCGGGCCCTTGCTCTCCTCTGTTCCACTAACATGATTCTCCATCTGTTCTTCTAAAAGCTCACTTTTGGTGTTTTCCTCTAAACATGTCTCCTCCAGTGCAGCTTTAAACTCCTCACTTGGGAAGCTGCTCAAGTCGGGAACTGGAAGCTCAGGAGTCACTTCACCAACTTTCGGTTCTTCATTACTACTGATAGCTTGAACATCCTCTGTCTTCTCAGTTGAAGGTGTTTCTACCTGACCTTTGACGTCCCCACTCGACTCTTCCTGATCTAATTTGTCATCATGTGCCTTCTGAACATCCAGCAGGATGGGGGCTGCTGGTTCATGCACTTGCACTACTTCTTCTTCCACAGAGTCCTTCTGGTGACAGGCGTACTCTTCCAGCTCAGGAAGGTCTGGCTCAATGATGGAGTCGTCTTCTCCTCCAACTTCATCTACTGTGACCAGTTCCTCCATGTTCTTCGGATACCAGCATTCTTCATCAGTGTCTTCTTCACTTTCCCACTCCTTCACCTGCAGAAATAGATTATCAGAACTTCAACTATCCATCTTTACAAATAAGAACGTTTACTGGGACCTGGAATAAAATTAAGACACCACTGGTTTTACTATTTAAAAGTTTGTGTTTGATAAAAAAAGGGTTATTTAGAGAAAAAGTATCGGGACACATTGAATTCAGATGTTTCTCTTCTAACAGGGGACTAGGCTACAAAACAATAATGGCAAATGTCACAATATAGTTTTATATTGTGACAAATATTGCATTGCATTGGTTAGTTTCATTTAAATTGTTATCTTTGCCTCAAAATACCTCAAAAATGATTTTTACTTAATTTCTCTCAACATTTATTTATTTATTTATTATCTATGGCTATGATTTGAAATGTTCTACCTCTAAATTTCTAAAAAATATTTTTCATGCTCTGGCTGTAAATAGTAATTTTCTACCACAACAAACCTTGTACTTTCTTCATCTCACATAGGAAGAAAAATCTCCCAATAAAATTTAAGGAAATATTGATGTTTATATCTCAAATCAGCATGAACAGGACATCTTACAAGCTGTAGCCATGATGTGTCCCAAAAGTTTTGTACATATAGTTTGTAAACGTCAATAATTCTTTAAAGTTTAAAGGGATTCAACACCTGAATTCAACGTGTCTGAATAGTTTTGTCCATACAGTGAATTTGCAGTGAATAGTGGTTCAAAATAGTGAAAGATAATCAATGAATACTTGTTATTTGAATTAATAATAATAATAATGGATCAGATTTCTATAGCGCTTATGTTGTCCATTATGTAATTAAGAAATCAGTATTTGTTGGAATATCCTGGACTTTTCCACCTGTTTTTCACATTGTTGTTGCTGTTTTACATATAGCACTTATACATTTGTGCTCACCCCTTTAATGGGGTTCAGGTCTGGAAATGTGGTGTTGTCTTAATTTTTTCCAAGAGCTGTAAATGTTTCAAAGGTCATATGTGTCAGTAAAAAAGGAAAAAAAATAAAAAATAAAAAGCTTTCTTACAGTTTCTCTATTTTTATTACATTCAGTCTCCTCTTTTGGCTGTCTGCTTGGCTGAGGGGAGGCAGATTTTTCTTTTGAGTGGCGATCCTGAAAAAACATCGACTTGGTTAATAAAAGCATGTGCATTTATTAATCAGGTTCCAGCTGAAAAATACATCTACTGCAGAACCTTTGAGTCACCATAGATAGAGAAAATATACATGGAGGCTAAAGTTTAATGAATTCATACCCACAGACAAATCAAGACACAGTCATGAATCAATCAAACGTGTTCGTGGACTCCAAGACTCTATAATTATTACTCACTGTGTTTTCGGCAGCATATTCTTTGTCCTGTTTCTCCACAGTGTTGTACCTCCTGCTCGTCTTCTTACTCCTGCTCCTGTCTGGTGAACTCCTCTTGTCTTCTGGTGTCCTGGGAGGCAGGTCGTCGGTTATCTCAAACTCAGAATGTCTTGACCTGCCGTGGTAATCGCCCCCGTCCCTCCTCTTTGACTTGGTGTCATGCCTCTGATATGGGGGTCTGGACGGCTTGTCTGATTTGTACATTTGTTCCTTCATGTAGAAGTCGTCCTCCATGTTCCTGTAAGAACTGAAGGACATTCCCTGTGGGCTTCCTCTTGGGTGCCAGTCTCTGTTGCTCCTCATCCCTTCACCTCCTCCTCCGCCTGCTCGTTCATCTGCTGATCTCAGGCCCATGTTCTGGTAGGGTTTACGACGGTCAGGCACTCTGCCATTAGGCCGATCCTCATCCATACTGGCCCCGTTCCTCCAGGGGTCATCCCGCTCTCTTTCATCTTCTCCCCTTCTCAGATGTGATGACCAATCCCAAGAGCCCCTTCGGGGGCCCAGACCGTTGCTGCTTCTCTCCGCTCCCCTGCAGGCCACCCCCTGTGGACTATGAGCTGAACTGCATGATGTGAAACTGGGGCTGTGGGAACGAGGACTCAGAGACCGGCTGATGGGACTACGGGAGCGCGCTCTTTCTGGCATGTAGCTGCAGGAAGATGACAGATAGGTGACATGAAAAACTTTTAAACCTTTAATTACTCTGGTTTGAAGTTCCAGAACAAAACACCTTAAACTTGAATTAGAATAATATTCCACATTGCTGACATATCATTTGGTTTGGTTTCAATTACAGATTCATGATTAACTTCAGAAAAACAAGAGTACGCTGATAGAAGAATCAAATATTTTCTTACTGGTCATGTTCTTGCATCTCATCCCTTTCTCGTTGAGAGGTAATATCCTGGATGATTGATTGAACGTCTTTACCTGGTTTCTGCATAGAAAAAACATGAACAAAATGAAGGCAAGTAACTGGAATGCAGCCTTTTCCCTGCCGTGAACTCTTTTTCTTTATCTTACCTTCAGTTGCAGCTCTTTGTACCTCTTCGACATTCGAATGAGAAGTTTCTGGTTGTTAATCATAGCTGGAGTAAGTTGGTAGTACTGAACCATGGCCTGAGCCGCTTCTACATACGCCATCTCCAGAAACGCCTGAAGAGAGATTAAATAAAATGTTACATGGGCTTTCAAACAGGAATTAAGCCAAAGTATATTTCACATTTCTTACATATTTCAAATGATTAGATTCAAACTAAAATATTTGAAAGTCATAATCATAAACTATCACATTTCATTAAAGTAATAATTGTTGTGTAACCAAAACTCAACCTTTAGTGTGGATGCTTTAATTTGATAGGGGTAATATTAATATTGCACTGAAAAACTGACACCCTGAAACCTGAATGATCTGTCACGTAGTGACAGTTAAACAGTAAAAGTAAACTATATCACATAACAGCTGCGGCATAAAAATATCACTTAATAACATAATTACGTAAATCCAGAACGATAACCTTTAAGACCTTTTAATTACACATTAACAACTGCCAAAGCTGAGCTGTAAATCTTGTAAAGCAGTTCCCAAAATGTTTGTTTCCTGACAATGTGCAACAAGTGTTTTTTAAAATGTTTCTTTCCTTAATGTACATTTATCTATAAACATGTGGCATGAGGGGTACGAGTCATAGCCTCTGTTTTACATTATTTTATTGCCTTTTACTACATCTCTGGTTTTGCCTTTATGCATTGTAAATGTTAAAAATGCTAAATTATGAATACTTTTTTAAATATGAAACTGCTAATGCTGATGGGATGGATCTGGTTTGGATCAAGATTCTCCAGAGGAAGAGATCATGTATCTCCATAGGAAACTTCATTTCAAAAAATAAAACAAAGGAATCAATCTCTAAACAAAAGAAAAATGCATTCATATCATTGTACCTGGTGTGTTGAGCGCATAAGGATATAGTTGGTGACTTTGCCAAAGGGCAGTCCCAGGTTGATGACATCATTCTCAGTGCAGCTGCCTTCAGGAAGGTTACAGATGTGAACTACTCGCCCGACTGTTCCCTTCCTGGGTGGAAATGACTGCAAATTAAAAACAAAAGCCACTTAATAAATGCTACACAACTGTAGTCAAACAATTTGTACATTTTGCATTTTTATACTTTTGATTGCAGTTTTCTTTGAACTGTTCTTTGCACAGAGATTAAATTTCTCTCTTATATTTAGATCTTGAGTGTAGTTTATGCGGCTCTAGCATACCGCTGGAAAGTCTGTCTAACATTAAAGTAACACTGCCACACAGAACGGCAGAATGACACCGATATAGCCCACCATGTTGGACCTAATAATAGTTTCTCAAAGTGTGACGGCGATAATGAAAGTTTTCTTGTTTGGATTCACAGGCTTGTCAGCTGACTAACTCCAGATATTGCAGACACTTGACACAAATCCCTGCAGACTGCAGGGCACAGTGACCTGAATTGCTCATCAGTAATTGGAATTTTATCCTGTGTGGTCACACTTAGAGTGCATTAAATTTGAGATAGCAAACCATGATCATCAGATCTGGTTTTAGCTGTTGGTGTTGTGTTTCCATAACAAGTGGTTATGTTTCACTCTTAACAACTCATTACTTATCATTTAATGTTAAATATGAAAAACTAGCTGAGATCCTTGCATTTCTACTCCAGGAATAGTATAGAGCGCCCTGGAGCAAAGTCAGCGACTGGTAGAAAGCATGACAAGATGCATAGAATCTGTGACAAATATTAGAGTCTGGAAATATTAATACTGTGTTGTATTTAATCAATACCAATTATTTCTCTTATTATTAGAAGATTAAGACCAATTCATTATGACATATTGTTATATTTACCTCCGCCAAGGCACAAGAGAGGTTGTGTTTTCATCTGGGTTTGTCTGTCCGTTTCTTTGTTTGTTTGACTGTTAGCAAGATAACTCCAAAAGTTATGGACAGATTTTGATGAAATTTTCAGGAAATGTTGATACTGGCACAAGGGACAAATGACTACATTTTGGTGGTGATCGGGGTGGGGGGGACTGATCTGTAAATAAATGATGTAAATAGAAATGGAATAACAACAACATAACCATCAATTCACTCATACATGACCTGACAAACAGTAACAGCTATAGTTTAAATGACATAAAATATGTTAAATCTATCTTTCTATGACTTTTGCATTTTTAGATTTACTAGTTATTAAACATATTATTTGTCACTTTACATTATATCGTCGAATGCATTTTAATTTTCCTTTTTTGCTTCCTTACAGGATCTCAATCTGTTTTCTAGTTGATTTCTGCTACTGATTGTACTAAGAGGTTGTTTCCCCCAAAATTTAAGTTAAATCCAGTGATATTCAAATTTTGCCCCTTTTTTTTTTTGCAGAGGAAGACTAACAAAAGAGTGTCAGATGCAGGCTTCTTTTCTTTTCTGATAAGCTACAGGCCCCTTTTTAGCACTTGTTCCTCACAGTTTTTAAAACACTAATTTAGTATTCATTTTTCCACTCATTTACTAGTACGTGTTCATTTAATCTCAGCGCCGAAAGCAGTAGTAAATTCAGCTTGTTATATGACGGAGTCTTGTTTCTGCTAGCTTTGTGCTACTACTGCAGTTTCTCCAGAGCCCCTCCCCCTCCTCCTTCTCTACCCACAGGACTGACGGACAGGTCCATGTGTGGGACAGACGGGGGCCGTGGTTTCTCTTCAGACCGGCAGCCAGGGTCTCTGTTTTTACAGGGAATTTGTTCAGGGAAACCCCAAGACTAACATACACTTTACACTGAGTCCAACAGCCATTAAGTGTATAATGTGTAAAGTGGAAGACGAAACTTTTACAGTCTCAAAGTCTGCTTACGGTGCATTTAAGAACATATTCAGAGGTAGTATATCAACATGCATGAGGGACTGGTTACAGTCCATAAATTGTGATAACTAGACACTGTTTATTTGTTGGGGATAAGCTTAGGAAAATAGTTATTCCAATACTTTTGTGGAAGGGTATTTTTCTGGCTTTACCCTCTATTTTAGAGCGATGTTCCACTGTCTCTATATGTATCAAGTTAATAGTTTGTAGCTGGTAAGCTGACATTAACAGCTTCAAATGCAACAGCGATAATTCTATTAACAGCTCCAAGGCAGTGCTATTGCCTCCACTTGAATAGATGAAGGTCACTGGAGGTTTGGCTCAATAAACAGATCCAGTAATAGGCTGTTTACGTCCTTGGCATATTAGGGAGAACAACAGTTTTGGTTGTTACTCTCTGCACTCATTGGTGTTTAATTTGTAAAATTGTGTCTGTGTCTGAAAGCTCAGACAGTCTGACCACAGCATTAATATCACTGTCAAGGTTTGGCTCAGGCTTCCAACAGTAGCCGTTTCTATTGACCGCAACTGGCAGCAGCATGTCACTGCCAACTCACAACTACACGCACTGTCCAGACATCCTTAAAAATGTCTACATGGCTGGTGAGCCTCGCCATAACAAAACACATAAAGGGAAAGTTTTATATTATTTGAGCTAAACTGGTCAGTTTCACTTTGATTACCCAAACAAAGTAAAATAATACAATAGGATGGCAGTGAAAAACATTCAGGAAAAACAAGAACTATACCATATTACAAACAATAATTTACAGCAAACACTGGTCAGTTATTTTTTTCCTTTCTTTTCTTATTAGATTAGATCAGATTCAGTTTATTGTTATAGTCACAATAAAATGTAATTTAACAACCATTTGGAAGGACCCTTTTTTCCATGAAAGGAAGTGTAATTATTACTACAGTCAAAAATCTAGTAATTAATACAGATATACAAATAAATTTACCTGGAGGCAATAGCACATAAAATTTTTACCTTCCAGGCTCGGTTCCTAAATATAGATGAGTATAAGTATATTGGAATATACATAAATAGGTGGATATTAACTTGCATGTACATGGTCTATATACCTGTGTACACAGCTTGGGAAGTAGTCTCCAACTTAGCTATGCAAATACTTCAGATCTCTTCATCACATAATTACTGCAGTGATTCATATGTTTCCGCTGGAATCATTTATGTAACTGTAAGTAATGCAGTGAGTAGCCTCTCATTTCTTAAACAACCATCTGTTTGAGAGAGAGAATAAAGATTGTGTTTCAGTGGAAAAAATTGTCATGTGGTCTGATGAGTTCAGACTGACCCTGTTCCAGAGAGATGGTGGAGGAAGTGATTACCCATCATGCCTAGTGCCTACCGTACAAGCCTGTGGGGGCAGTGTTATGATCTGGGGTTGATTCAGTTGGTCAGGTCCAATTTCAACTATGTCATCTGTCTAAATAAATGTGACTTTGCATAAGCTTAGCAAAACTATAGCAAAGTGAATGTGTCCTGTGATCAAAACTAAAGCCGGTCCAATAAAAGACTAGAGTTTTCTCTGGATTTATACATCGTCTAAATATAAAGTACAGCAGAAAATGTTATTTCCCTCCTTCCTCTCTGTATAGATTTTTAAATAAAAAGTGAATTTAATGCTATAAAATAAAAATATAAAAACCCTTGAAGTTATTATAGATTCTATAAAACAATGGCCCTCAGAAATTCAAATGTCATAATTCTAATCATAAATATAAAATAATGATTTTTGTACTTATCAAAAATATCACACAATGAATGTAACATCTAAAAAATGCTGCAACTTCTCAACATTTTCCAGACATACAGCACATTTTCCTGTAAATCTCCACAGTCCAAAACACCTTTTGAACTAAAATGTGCAGCTTCCTGTTTGTACCCACAGCCCGTTGACAGACATCTGGAGCGTCTCCTAAAGACATGTCTGTTTATTTGTACAAAGCAGGATTCTTGTCGCGGGATCCAGGGAGATGGTCACTGGCTTCACAGTTTCTCCCCACGTTCCTCCTCAGAGGGACTTGCATGCCAGCCCCTCAGATCACTTTACCAGAGTCTCTCACCAGTGTGAAACTTTACACTGCTGCCTGGGGGTGTTACCCAGGGGTCTTAAGGTCTCTGCTCCCCACCAGCAGTTAGCTGTAATCCTGTGTTTATCTCTGTTTGAGTTCTGTCTTCACGTGAAGCTACTGTGTAACTTCAAACTGGGCCGTTGGACACTGGTGAAGACTCATGTTTATGCAAGGATTAATGACAGGCTGCATGTATGTATGTGTGTGATTATTCAAATACAGTGTGTGTGTGTGTGTGTGTGTGTGTGTGTGCGTGCTTGCGTGCGTGCACTCGAACCCATTTTTTTAAATAACAAAATCAATATTAAATAACTTTCATGTTTATGCTTATTTTAATGTTATTTTTACTAGTCTGTGTCCGTGAGTAAACCTGAATATTTCAGAAGTTAGATAAAAGTTGAAAGTTATCATAGCATGTGTTTGTGTGCGTTTCCGTGCACTCTCCAATAAATGCCGCTGTGAAAACAGTAAAGCCCCACCTGCTCTGCTTCGACAGGTGTGTGTTTAAAGCAACTAACATTAGCTCATGTGATACTGCCTATAAATATTTTCCAACTGATACAATAAACCCATTTGTTGATAACCAAGTAATGAAACAGGTGACTGGTACATCAAAGAGGTCAAGGTTCCTGATAAAAACCAGTAACATGTTTGTGACTGTGAATAGAAGAAGCACATTAACAGTGGATGGGATGTAATTTAACATGTGCACTGGAAAAAATCTAAACCGGACCAAGTGTATTTTTCTTATTTCTAGTTAAAATATCTCATCACACTTAAAATAAGACAGAATCACCTAAAGAGGAACTTTTCAGTGAGCTATAAGAACTTAATTTAAGGGCGGAAAATCTTATTTCAAGAAATCTTAGCAAGATCATTTTCACTTGTTCCACTGACAGATTTTTTGCTTCAATTTAAAAAAAAAAAGAAAAGAAAAAAAAACCTGAATTAATCAAAACAATCTACCAACAGAACAAGTAAAATGATCTTGGTAAGATTTCTTGAAATAAGATTTTAAAGATCTATTGCATAAAAAATAAGTTCTTATATCTCACTGAAAAGTTCCTCTTAAGGTGATTCTGTCTTATTTTAAGTGTGATGAGATATTTGGACTAGAAATAAGAAAAATACACTTGGTCAGATTTAGATTTTTTCCAGTGCACATGTTAAATTACATCCCATCCACTGTTAATGTGCTTCTTCTATTCAGTCACAAATATGTTACTGCTTTTTTATTTTATTTTTTGCAGTGTGGAACAGCACTCCTCTATTATATCAATCTTTACAATTTTTACGGGTGACCATATGTAAGAATGTGCTTGACTCTCATCCCACATCCTTTAGTGTTCAAGGTTCGACTCCCTGAACTGTCTTAACTGCACAAACATGAGGATCATTTTTATTTAAATCACTACTGCCCTTTTGTGAGGAAGTATTTGTGAGACCTGATCTGTTGCCTAATCGATGTCCCCTAAAGGGCTATAAAAGGCTTCAGGTTACATGTGGCACGTAAACAAGTTTTAACACCGCAGAGCTTCGAGCCCCGTTGTAAAAAAAAAAAAAAAAAATCTGAGGCAAGTCCCATCGTTTAAAGAAACAGATGCAAAGTTAGTCAATACTGAAGCCGCCTCTGATTTGGACAATGTGTTGTTTTAAATTTCATTCATACAAAAGGATGAGAAAATGACTAAATATGACAAACGCTCATTTAAGTCACTCACTACCAATAATTATATCGATTCTACATGAGAGCATCTATCTAGTAAATCCTACATTTTAGACTTTTTTTTAGGTTTGTTTTTGTATTAATACTGTTATTTCAATTATACACATTTTGTCATTGCAATTATATATAAAAAACATGTTTTGGAGCAAAATTACATGTGCACAAAGTTCATTAGATTCATGGAGAAGTTAAGGAAATAACTGAACAACAAATGTGGTTTTAAAGATGATCAAAAGTTCTCAGAATCTTGATGCTAGTAGCTATTTTTAATGTTAAGATACAAATTCTGATCGATTAACTTTTCAATAACCTCTGCAGTTTAAAAATGTTTTCACCGCTGACATTGACAAAATCGCCCTAAGAATGAAGACTATTATTTTACTCTTTTCACTTGCAATTTTTATTATGTTTAATTACAATTTTTGTGAAAATTTAAATGTCAGAAAAAAGACAGAGTATCCACAATGATACTAGAAAAATATTCAAAAGTTGATGCATCAAATATTACAGCTTTTTAGATTTATATCATTTTTTTATTACATATTTCTTATATATTTCTTTTTTTATAAGAGCTGATTTTTATATTTATAATTATATAAAAATTTGACAAATGAATGACGACTTAAAACAGATGCACATTCTCCTGTGCATATGTTTTTGGACGTAGAGTAACGTTGACATTTAGGGCTACTACCACTTATGTTTGTGTTCATGTTAATGCTCACTAGCCGATGAAAGCCGTGTGCTCAGCACCAGTGGAGCCTTTCCTCAGGTTTGCTGAGGCTAATTTCGGGTGCATTTCACCTCACTCATCATCTTCTTTGCACTTTTTAGAGGTTGCTGTTTCATGATGGATGCCTATCAACAGCTGTTGCTTTTCAACACAAGTCCAACACAAGGCCAGCAGGTTTGGACGCACAAACTGACCAGAGGGCAGTAAGGAGAGTCAAACAGGCACTATGGATGACTTTGTACTGAAGCCCAAACAAAAACTGGAGAAATGAACTTTAAAAAACACCTTTGCTTTAATATTAGTAACTCTCCATATTCCTAAGTTTTTGTTTGCATTCTTAAATGAAAGCCAAGTGTTAAATTAGTGTTTTCACAGTAAACTTCACCTACATACATCATAAAAGCATCATATACATAGACCATAAAAAAACAAAATAAGTCTAATAATTTCAAGTCATTCTGTGGAAAGTCATTTCAGGGCCATTTGTAGTTGAGGTACCGCCGCAGTTTTATGACTTTCGGTCTAAAGCTGCCATGTCACATCTGCAGCTCTTCAGCAGACCTTTCATCAGTTTTCCAAAATTCACTCACAACGGCAACGCAATGGTGGTTTCACGAAGAGGAAAACATTAACCCTTTCATGCATGAATTATGAGAACCTTAGTTGAGATTTTTTCCTGAGTGTTTTTATTCCTCTTTAGGCATGAAAAAAACAATGCGATTGAAAAATTTTTATGAACCTATTTTTCATGGAGTTACAAAAATATCCACTCAGCTGGTTTGATTTTTGAAGCAAAGAAACATGTATTTGAAATGCAATATCAGAAAGTGATATGAAAACTATGAAATGAAAACATTATTATTCAGCTAATCTGATGTTTTCTCTCAGTTTGCTCATACTCTAATAGTTATTACTCACTTCATGGAGATAATAAGCAAAACAGAAAAAAGTTAGTCAGTGTATGGGATGATACATAAGCATCCACTGTGTTTTAGCTGATACGCAACTAAAACAACAAAACCCATGAATATACAAGAGAACAGCTGGAGAAGAGCCGTCCACTGCAGTGACCACTATGCATGAAAGGGTTCAAACCTAACATTGTTGCTGTTCTTGGAGATAACGGGAAATCTGATCTGACTCACGGAATGGATTTTATTCTGACTAAAATGGCCGTGACTGAATCAGCTAAAAAGCACGATAAAATAAATAATCGATTAAATATAAAATAACACAACTTAAAATTCCACATTATACGACGTATACCACACGAATACATTACAAATAAATACTATATAACACACACACAGCTTGGTTAATTACAAAATGGAAAGATGTAAGGGAATTAAGAAATATTCAACGCATAATTTGGAGCCAGAATTGAAAACAATGTTTTTTTGCTGCTACACAGTTCAGTGGAAAAGGGTTATCAAGCCCAGACAAAACCTAGTGCAGGGCCTCAGCAGCTGTCGACAACAGGTCTGTTCATTTACACAATAACACTCTCTGCATTTCCTCTATACACACATTTTCCTACCATTTAGGTCTAAACATGGAGGAACTACTGGCAAAGAAAATATCAACAAAGAAAACACATGGTATGAAGAAATATAAATCAGAGAGAATTACACTAAGGGTCCCTGAACCACATTTTCCAAAGATGCAGTCTGCCTTTTAAGGGTTTTCTTCATAACTGCTCTCTAATATGCATCCAGAGGCAGAACTCAGAGGAAAAAAAAAAACATTTGTCTGACCTTTGACTCCGGCTGATGTGAAGTAAATCCTGTGTCTGAGATGGGAAACGTCTTCATGGTTGCAGCTGGTAAATATGATGCACTGCCTCCGGAGGATACATCTGTGGAAATAATTTCAAATTTGGGTTTAAAAAGTTTCCTTACCAGCCAATTGTGGGAAAAGAGAGGCATTCACTATTATTGTGGCTTTAGATTTGAAAATTCCAAAAAGTGTACGTTATTGTCAGTACCGTCTGCTGTTTGGATCTGAAGTAGTTTCTTTACTGCTAATAAAAAAATACTAGTTTGAAATTTAGATTAAGAGCTGAAAATGTTAAGGATCTGCTGCTGCTAAATATGGTACTATTCAATGTGAATGTCAATACACATATACAGCCTTTCCTCGTTTTTTCCGTTGTATCATTTTAAAAAATTGTTTTTGGTTTGGTTTTTTGGTTTGTTTGCTTGTTTGTCAACAACTTAATGCAAAAACTACTGGACCAATTTCCATAAAATTTTCAGGAAAGGTGCGAGGTGGTCAACAATAGATCACATTAAATGTTGGTGAATGTAGGTCAAAGGTCAAAGTCAAGGTCAGCAAAAATGTGTTTTTGCAATGATAGGAGATGTGGCAAATTAGGTAAAACATTTGCGAGGGGCGGGGCTTGTTATGCCTGGCACCACTTGTTGAAATTTTCAAGTAGTTGAGTATGTTGTTGAACAAACATAGTTTTTCATTGGTTGACTACAATATAGTTAGTTGGTTTCATATGCACCCATAAGGCCAACCTCAGACTCATTTAATTGCATTTCTGTTCAATAACAGGTTGACGTGTAGAGGAGTTTGTAGCGTCCAGAACCATGTCCAAAACCCTGCTAAAGATAGACTAATTAATTTGCAGATGCTATCAGCAGAAGACAAATTTTTGGATTCTCTACTAGAAATACTGACTTTGGGAAGAAAAAAAAAACTAGTTCAAAAGTCACTCCCACCTTCATTTTGGACAGTTAGTTTGATGGGTTTTTTTTAGTATTGGCTAGACTGACTTAGATGCTCAGTTCACCAGTTATCCAGTTTCTACTGATGTAAAAGACATGCATAATTGTCTAAAAGTCCAAATGTTTTAGAGGAGAAGCAGGGATAACTTAACTCTTAAAGAACCAGTGCTACTTTTGCGTCAGTTCCCAAATTAAGTTTTCTCTATATTTAACCTTTCTTATGGGGAGGGGGTGTCAGTAAAAGTCATGTATTTTAATATACTTAATTTATAGATCAATGCTCATAAAAGCTCAGATTAAAGTTGAGGGTTATTATATCAGAAACAGAGAAAACTGAAGAAAAGGTGATTTTTTTCAGTCAAATATATCATTAACTGAACATAAACCAGGAGTCAGAATCCACTGACATTGATCCAACTCCATGGGTTTTACTGGTGAATCAATGTTGTAGAAGATGACAGTGTTTCCACGGTAACTCCGGAGCCTCTGAATGTCCAAATGAAAAGATGACAAACTGCATTTTATACCAATTCTTTACATGTATTGATAGAACTGGTGGATCAATAGGTATTAATTTTAGATCAGTAGATGGTTTTGGTTAGCACCTTTGGGTCTCTATGGGTTAAGATGTTTGATTGGTTATCTACCTTTTCCTGTTCTGAATTATTGCTATTAAATCAGCCTATAAATCCTTGAATAGTCAACCTGAACAACAAGAATTACTGCAAACTAGTTGTTATAGTTAACATGTTGCTGTAAAGATCCTTGAATCCAAAACGGTCTGTACTTTAAGCGGTAATCGTCTAATGCACTTTATTTTCTGTATCTTCCCTCTCGTCTCCAGCTGGTTCAAACTGCCGCTGCTCGTCTTTTAGCTGCAGTACAGAAGAGTGAACACATTAGTCAGATTTTGGCCTCCCTCCACTGGCTGCCTGTGCACTTTAGGGTTCATTTTAAGATTCTTTTCTTCGTTTGAAAGGTCTCGCCCCTCCCTGCCCCCCGCCCCTATGCTCCTGCTCGGTCCCTCGGGTCCGCTGATCAGGTACCGAGGTCTGCGAGCTCAGAGGGAACAGAGCCTTCTCCTCATTTATGGAACGAAATATGATCTTAAAACCTATTTCATACTATTTAGGCTACATATAAGGTGGAATAATCTGTTTACATTTCAGCCATTTCTCCTCTTCTTCAATTTATTTATTATCATTATTATTATTATTATGTGCACTTTTTGTTTTCTATTTCTATTTTAAATGTGTGTGCTTTGTTTTCTATTTGAATTTTTTTTTTTCCAGTATTAAATGTATGTTTTTAAACGTTCATTTCATTTCATTTCACTATCAATCCTGTGGATGGTCATTTTATTCATTATACCAATGCTGAATGACAATAAAGAAACTTGAATCTATTTTTACTCCTTTTCTTTTCACACAGCATGAGACTCTGCTCTTTGGTGTTTTCATTGCTTTTACTGTTTGTTTAATAGTCTTTTATGTGTTTTTTTTTTATGATTGATGTATAGCACATGAGTTAAGTTTGTTCTGAACAATAATAACTCTGCCTTTTCTCCTTCCCTAAAGGGACCTGGTGATTTCCTACAAAGACCAATGTGTGCTGCCCAAAACCGAACAGACCATTCCAGTTGGTAAGTTAAAGATAAGATAAAGCACACGAAGGTCAGGCAACTACAGGGGGTGAGAGGACTGGGAGAATAAAAAATAGGACCAAAGGTACTGTAGTCCAACAGCTTATTTAAACACATTAATTGACATTTGTTTGACCTTTCAATGTCACTCAAGGTCAAAGGTCACGGCACCAAATGAAAGCCCATATGTGACTTCCTATCTATTGCCAATAGTAATTAGATCAATATCTTCAACTGTTTTAAGTTATAGCACTTTGAAATTTGTCCCATTATAAATCAAAGAGGATTTTTGAAATTTGAAAATTAATTAAAAACAATACAAAAATTTATATTCCTAAATTCTTTGAACAAACTTAGCAGACCTTACCCACAGAATGTCTGCTATGAATTTCAACTGATTCTGGCTGAGGGTTTGGGAGCAGAAGCTTCTGGAAATCTGGACATAGATGACCTTGGGTTTGACTGTTCAAGGTCAGTCAAGGTCAAAGGTCATGGTGCCAAATGAAAGCCCATATGTGACTTCCTATCTATTGCCAATAATAATTATATCAATATCTTCAGCTGTTTTGAAGTTATAGCACTTTGAAATGTGTCCCATTATAAACCAAAGGGGATTTTTAAAAGGTCAAAAATTCATTTTAAAAAATTAAAAAATGTATATTTCCCAATTCTTTGAACAAACTAGGTAGACCTTACCCCAAAGATGTTCCACAATAAATATCAAGTCATTCTGACAAATGGTTTCAGAGAAGAAGATTCTTGAAAAACCGTTTATAGACAGATAACATACGACAACTGGTACCGATAGTCTATCGAACCTAAAAATGAAGACACTCACTCATTCTGAGGGACAGACCTTCATCTTTTTTCAGATGAAACGCTCACATTTCCACCACATTGAGCTGAGTTTAGAGATGGCACTGGAAATGTAAGACTTATGCCACCAGTTCAGAAATGTGGTTAAAGTCTCCCTTCTGTTCCTGACTGATGGTGTTGAATAATCACTTTATTCACTTTAAATCTTTGCATTAAACCTTGAGTTGTGGCCAAAACATTTTTGTGAGCTTACAGTGACCTTTGCCCTTTGACCACCACATGTAATAGCTCATCATTGAGTCCAAGTGTGTATTTGTGAGGAAATTGAAAACATTCTCTAAAGGTGTTCATCAGATATCACATTTTCATTCAGTATCGCACTTGTTAATGAGCATAAAAGTTCAACCCAGGAGTCAGTTAGACTGTGGTTTTAAAATAATCTTATTGACAATATTTTCAATCTAAAAATACATTTTCAACATTGGACATTATCCTAATACATTGTGCTAGGTTTCAACAACACACTGCACCATACACTCAATACTTTCTGACTTCCATCATACTGTTTCAAATGGTCCTACCATTAAAAAAATAACACAAACTCATGCACCGGCAGCTACAAGGAACACTGGTGGTGAATAATATCTAATCTCACCTTGACATGCAACAGAATAGACCATGGAGTTTGTGCCCCCAGCGTTCAGAGCTCCATCAGAAGGCCTGCCGACAGCGTAGTGAACAGCTCCAGCTGATATCACAGCAGAACTGCAACAATCACAGAAGGCTGGTTTTAGCTGCCTCTCCCCTGCCCTGCTCACTCATATCTTATGACAGGGCTCATATTCGTAGAAAGATTAAGACAGCTGTATATAGAGCAAGGAAATGGAGGATAACATGCTTTCAAAACACAAGAGAAAAATTTACTTTGAGGTAATTATTATGGTGGTAATAGCACAAAACAAATTAACTAAGTCGAACCATAAAAAACTCAATAATTCAGAGACAGAATAAGCCACGTGGGCCTGTGGACGTCCTTAGATGACAGTAGTCTAGCTGTCTGCCTCATTTTGTTGGGGGGTACATTTTGTGATCATAACCTACTTTTAACTCAGTCCAATTAAATTTAGATTTGTAAATAACTCACCCCTCATTTGTGTACAGCGTTCTGTTCTGCAGGTGTAGTTTTCCCTTCACGTGCTGGTCCCAGTCCTGAAAGTACACACACACACAGACACACACAGACACACACAGACACACACACACACACTCAATGTCCAATTTCAGACACTCAAACAACTTAGACACACTCAGGGTTGAGAGCTGGCCCTCCCTTGACAGATCTGACATACCCACAGTATAAGCTCATGGCTGAGAGCAATTAAAGGGAGAACAACTGCAGCACAATAGTTCTTTGCAGACCAAAATGCACATTTTGAACTTGGATTAGACTGGCTACTTAGCACCATTTTATTTAAATAAAGTTATTATATCATACTCGGTTTATTACCCAACATTGCTGATTGAAAGTGATCACATTGATGTTTGAGTTCCTAATTGTTACTGAATAAATATGCATATGTATAGTCTATGTATGTTGACATTAGGACACACACACACACACACACACACACACATGCAACATACCTATTCAAAGAAAATGTAGTAAAATTTAATATTAAACTAACTTCACATAATAATTGTGTAAATGCAGCATTACAGCTGGAGACTCAGAACAAATCACATCAAATCCCAAACAGCTGATTGATTGTGCTCTGAAACTGCCCATTTGACTACAAATCACTTATCAATTATCAATATTAAAAAATATTAGACAGATAGAATTAATTGTAAATTACAAGTGAGTCACTGTTTCTTTACATATAGTTTTGGATATTTCTTTCCTTATGAGGAACAGTTGAA
>JAPTYQ010000001.1:15187232-15197715 GCA_029814465.1 Ostorhinchus cyanosoma
TCATGCCTGTTTCTGTCATATTTCATTGTACATCAATATTTGAACATTTTTATAAAACAAGCACATATCTGTTAAGTACAGGATTTTTTATATTTTTTAAGAAATGGGGATCCTATAGTTCAAAAACCTGACGTGATAGAGAAAAACTGAGATCAGTTTTGGATTCCGCACCCAAAAATTTGTTAAAAACAGCTGTCAGACCAAACTCAGCAAAAATTGTGTTCCCTAGTGTAGTCAATCTGATCTCCATCTAACAGCTCCCAAACATTTCTTTCAGTTTCAGCTGCAACTAGAGTTTTGTTTACAACCGTAACATCCTTTTGCAGCAGAAGACACACATTCCCTACGGAGTTAACTTACTTTGAGGTTGTAGACCTTCTTGTCACAGATGCTACACTGGTGTGGCAGTTGGGTGGGTGTGACAGCATAGTAATCATTGACTTGGTGAGTCTGAAGCGTCCTGCTGTTTGAAGACAGGGTTTCTTCACTTCCATGCATGGATTGGTATCCTCCAAATCCCTGCATGCCACTGGAGTTGTACTTGAGGTCTGGGGTTGGCTCCTCTGGATTATAGAGTTCTGTTCTGGATCGAATTGGCTGCCCAGCTGCTGTCCACACAGGGGTAGCATTCGAGACCATATCCACATTTCCAGTGTGAGTGTGGTTCACAGAGCCTTTCCATTGATCCTTATTTAGAGAGGAGTTATAAACAGTCATATTTTGCTCATTTAGACTAAACCCAAGTTGTTGTCCCTGCATTTCCTGCCCATATAATTCTCGCTGAAACGTAGAATTGTTCATGGTTTTTGCCTGAGTGTTTATTACAGTGAACTGTCCATCAGCAGCAGTAGCTGATGCTGCAGACGTACACAGGTTGTACTGAAGACGCCTGTCGGTATCAGAAGGGTAGGAGGCCCCTGACTTTTTACCGTATTCCATACCCTGCTGGCCCCCTGTGGCCCCTCCCCCATGATGGTTCAGTCTCACAACACTTGTATTCTGGTTAAAAGCTCCACCCACCAAAGACCCCATGGATGCATTTGAAGGTGTAAAACTTAAAACCCCAGATGGAAACGCACCCTGGGGGTTTCCAACCATAGCTGAGGACCGTAGCTGATTAAACAGCGGCTGAGACATGGCGACATTGGACAGAACCTGGTTAAGGACAGCAGCAGTGGATGTATTGCCACCCTGAGCTAGTTTGAGGCGTTGAAGGGTAAGCTGAGCCTGTAGCTGAGCAAGCTGGAGGCTGGCCGGAGTCAGGAGAAGCTGGTTCTGCTGCTGAGATGTGGATGGTACGCCGCCGGACAGATGACCACCAGCCTGGAGACCCTTCTTATCAGCACCGTCCACCGGGCCAGCACTGAGGCTACAGAACAAAAACACAATATACAGTAACTCATGAATGTCACAACAACAAATCAGCATTATACTACTTGAAAACAGATGTCATAGATCAGGGGTGTCCAATCCTGGTCCTCGAGGGCCGGTATCCTGCATGTCTTAGATGTGTCCCTCTTCCAACACACCTGATTTCAAAGATAAACCTATGATCAAGCTCTGCAGAAGCTTGATAACGACCATCAGGTGAACTGGAAAAGGGAAACATCTAAAACAGGGGTGTCGAACTCCAGTACTCGAGGGCCAGTATCCTGCATGTTTTAGGTATTTCCCTCTTCCATCACACCTGGTTAAATTAATGATCAACTCATCATCATGTTCTGCAGTAGCCTGATAATGATGTAATGGATTTCCAGGTGTGATGGAAGAGGGAAATACCGAAAACAGGCAGGATACCAGCCCTCGAGGACCAGGATTGGACACTCCCGTCATAGATTTTACGCAAACACTAAGTTTCTCTGTATCAGTATTTGCGTTAAAATGAAGCTCATCTAATGGAACAGCAATGGTGAAGGAGGTACTCTCCAAATAAATATGTATATTTATTTTTCTTTTCTTAATTTTGATTTTATTGTAATATGATTCTTAAACAGTGTCATTCAGCTGACTTGATATTTAGCTAATTGAAGGCAATGTATTGGTCAGGGATTGGGTGGGATGGGGGGAGGGGATTTGATGGATGTTGTTTTTCTATAATGTTGTAAATTTTTTTCCAATGTTCAATAAAAAAATACGTAAAAAAAAAAAAAAAAAAAGAAGCTAATCTTATTTCCATTCTCACTGTAATATCCTCATGTGAGATAAACAAATTTTTCTGATTTTGGGCAGAAGAATCTTCAATTTGCCACCAGCTACCATTATATTAACAGGAACCAGTTTTGATGGCAAGTACATTCATAAATCATATGATTGTCACAATAATAATGTTATTGCACGTAGCATTTCCTTAGAGCATATTTAAGACAAGTTGAAGTCCTGTGTGGCTAGAAAACAAAAGTCCATTTTGCGCATGTTTCACCTAACTGTAGAGCATGATTCAAACCTGCGGGCATTATCAGACCACCCACTTGTTTTCTTACAGCTACACTGTAATGGACCTCAGCTTCCAACCTGGTGCTGTGACTCTGTTTCACTGACCCCTCCTTTCAAATTCTGATGAATGCTCTCACATGCTGTCTAAACTTAGTCTACTCAAGTATTCATCACATCATCTATGTTAAGCACTTGACTCTACCCTATCTAGTCTGCATTTCCTCTCTTATCCTGCTGAAAGGTGACAGACCAATCGGATTAGACATGGCAAAAACCAAATTATCCCAGACACAGATTTATCAGCCATGACATTATGACCGGCATTATAATATTACTTTGCATGATGGTGACACGTAACATGGATACATATCATCCTAAATTGTAATACGTTGCATAAAGATAAAAAAATTAAGCTGGTTGCAGTTGGCTGGGTCTTGGTCTATTTAAAAATGATAAATAATTTATGCGACTGAGTTTTGCTAAAGGATTATCACCTCCTGTTCTGTCCTCTTATTTGACGTTGTAGTTGTAATGCAGTCGGGTGATTACATTGTCACATTATTAACTAATCGTATCATAACCATTACTCAGCTAGTAGCTATCCTACTGTTGACATATGGTCCTGAAATCTCATACCTGAGATGAAATATGAAAACTGAATTAAACTGTGTTGGCTTGTTTTACATTTTAAGTGGAACTGACTATTGGTGAGTTGCTGATGTTTAACCTCTTGAGACCCAGCAATGCATTCTTGTCCTCTATAGGGGACAAAAGTAATAAAAACAATACTGTCCAATGCAAAGGACCTTCCATAAAATATAAAATAAATACAAAAAAAATTATAAAACATGAATGTGAAAAAACTGTTGCATTATGCCATTTCAAATCAAGACAATTATTTAATGAAAAGAGCCAAAATTTTTACTTTCCTGGGTCTCTGAAGGTTAACCTCTCTGGAGTTGTTGAAATACACCTCATCCAAATCAAGGGTCCAGTTAAGTTCATGTGTGTGCGTGATCTGACTGTATTTGAACAGGTGATGAAAGGTGTGAACGCACTCAGAAAACACCGAGGGTGCACTTTGACCCACTCACTCAGGACATAATTGTTAACAGGGATATGTCCACATACTTTTAAGAAATCTGACCCCACATGGATCTGTTCGATCGGTCTATTCAGCTGACGTCTTGAAAAGGAAACTTTCAATAATGTCATTGTAAAGTGTTTTACAGACTTGTGGAGTGCTTGATATATGTAGTGTTGCCTGATTGAAATAGAATTTCCACAGTTTACATAATACCTGGGATACAAATTAGCTTGTTTGCAAAAAGTGTGGAAATGAGATTTAATTTAACGATGACTCAAAGCACATTTGGGGATACCAGGTGTGTACAGACACTCTTTCTGCTGGTCCCATATGGTCATATCATTCAGGACACACATTAACATCAGATCTGAAGGGCCTGGGTGTCAACTAAACTGCATGAGGAAGGCCGTCAAGAATGCACTGCATGTGGCCATTGTGTGAAGGGATGCCTGCTGCCATTCAACCATCTATCCTCTTTCCAGCATATGTTGGCACAACGTTTTGTAATGTAGCACTTCACTTGAGACTACATTGCTGCTCAATCAACTCATGTACCAACTTCAGCCCAGACCAAACATGTGTCCTTCTTGACCTATTAACTATAACCTATATTAAGCACAATGAGGTTTTCAAGAGACAAAATACAGCTCTGCCACAGTTTCCCCTCTAGATGGATATGCAGTAGAAAACATTAAGTTATTTCAAATGAATATTATCTAGCCTCTGGTTCAGATATGTCAGTGCCACACAGATTGAGATCAAAAGCAAAGAGGCAGAAACTATCATAAAAAATAACTTTTTTGGTGGACAGTAACATCAAGTTTGTAACTATATGTCAGGGAAAAGAACATCCCTCTTTTGTGTGTAAAATGCATATTGAGGATGTAGAGCTCAACACGAAAACCAGAAACAGAAACCTACACAGTTAAACCCATATCTGCGCTTTAACTCCACTGGAACACGAGCTGGGGGTTAGCAGAAACTTAGACCATCTGGTTAAGAATGCCCTTACTAAAGCAGGGGGGAATAAAAGGCACACTTAACACCTGTGGCAATGCCAATTGAGAAGACAAAAAAACTCTAGAAAAAAAGGAAAAGAACAGGTGCAGCAAGATTGTGAAACCATGTGGTGTGAGTGCCTGAAGAACTGAGAAGACAAAGCATCCAGTGCATTTCAGTCATAACAAGACTCTGCAACAAAAGCAATCTATCCTGAGGATAAAATATTTAAATACAACAAACAACACAGCACTATATACATAGTTCAAAGCAGTGAGAAGTTATGGGTACTGAATAATGAAAGACCAGAATATTAATAAACTCTAACATTATCTGTTTTTCTAACATTGTTGACCAAAGAAAAGAGTGAACGATATCCTATATAATACAATAGCATAAAGGTTGTTTTCCAAAGTTCCCTCACTCACTCAATAAGGTTTGGGTGATTCCTTTTTGTGATTTTTAGTCCAGATGAAAGACCGTCGATCAGGTCTGTGAGGGTCAGGTCAGTTCACTGTCATAAAGACATTTGAGAGACAGCAGCCAGTGTTCACTGACAACTAAGGGTCACGTCACTCACAGACCAAAGCAACAGCTGTTTTACATATTCCAGCAGGAAGACCAATGAAACGTCACAAAACCTAGTCAAAGTTTATTGGACAAAAGTGGAAAAATGTGCAGTTTGACTGTTAATCACATGGTCAGTCTGCTCTGGGTTCATGTATAAAAGGCTTCTAACACACATTTAATGTACTGAATGTATGCCTACAGCCTGAAGCCCACCCTGGAGATGAAAATTGACCAGCAGACCGTTGATTGTTTTGCAGTGGATCCATTCATGAATTTAATGTGAAAAGGTTGGAGCATCATCTGATCTGTCGTTCATAGTTTCAGAGATCAGAGCAGCTGGATTTGCAGGTTTGGAGGCTGTGGGACAACTGCAACAGCATGAGGAAAATGGCCTGCATTCAGTTTTATGCTCAACAATCATGAATGATTTTTTTTTTCTTTATTAAACTTATTACCCCGCCCCCCGAAGGGAGAGGCGAGGGTATTGTTTTTGGTCGATTTGTTTGTATGTTTGTTAGCAACTTTACACAAAAACTACAGGACCAATTTCCATGAAATTTTCAGGAAAGGTGCAAGATGGTCCAGAATAGATCCCATAAAATTATGGTGAGTGTAGGTCAAAGGTCAAGGTCATATAAAATGTCTTTTCACAATGATAAGAGATAGGGCAGGTAAAACGTTTGAGAGAGGCGGGGTTTGTCTGGAACCATTTGTTTCTATTTGTTTCACACTAATATCATAGCCTAGAAACAATGCTGTTGCACTTGCCTTCTAAAAAATATGGATTATACATTAATTATGCTACAGATACAAATAATTCTGTTCTATATCTGATTCGTAACCCTAAACATAACCTGAAAAAATGACAGATAAGAATGCCATAAAAATACCAGATCAAAAAGCAGTATCGATACGAGTAGTAGCATCGATAAAGTCTTAACAATACCCTTCCAGAGTGAGGAGGGCACTGACTACACCACTGCTCCAGTAACAGCAGAGGCAACTCTTCAGGTCAAGGTTCATAGTTCTCCCATATTGTCAGTATGGGAGGAGTGAGCAAAGGGATCTGAGCTCAAATGGAAAGACCAGCCCTAAACAGACAGAGAGAAGTGGTCGACGGCATCACTTATCGGACACATACTGCAGTCCTGACATCCCAGCGGACAGTTTCACACTCATTCACATCTAGATAAGGGGGAACTTTGGGTAATGACGCTAAAAGACCCTGTATGTATTAAATACTCCACAGAGGTTAAATACCTGAACTCTGACACAGACTCTCAGATACAACATGCAAAGGGTCACATTTCACATAAAACATGACATGAACCACCGGACTATAAACAAATGTCATGTAGGTCAGGTAGGTTTGCAACTTTAAATCACAAATACTTCACTTTTCACATTTATTCTAGTTACGTAGTCAACGGGCGGTGGTGTAAGATATTGTCAAATCAAACTAAAACAACACTCACCGGTTAAAACTTGATATGTCAAAATAACAAAATCACATTGTATTTTGAAGTGACTACATCGGAAAAATAAACATGTAATTATCACAGAACAAACTAAACTTTACCATATTTAAGATGGAAAAGCTGCTGGTTTTACATTAGGTTATAACTCGCAAGTTTCTAAACCATGTTTCACAATTTCACAAAGAAATTTAGGACACATTTTTATGCTTAGTTTCAGTTAAATTCACTAAAAACACAATGATAAAAGCGGAAGAAAAAAACTTAGAATTTCATATTATTCTTAAAATGCATACGTGGTGATTCACAAAAACTTTCATACCATATATTTACTAGAAATGCTTTCCTATCAACTTCACAGTATTTCTACTCAAAGCTTTATCAGAGAGCCAATACAGACCTGAAAAATCACAGAATTTTCATGATTTATATTTCATGCGTGTGTTGTGTGCAACAACAGATCAGACCTTCACATGCCAGTATTACATGAAATTAATCCAATTAGAACACTTTGGAAATTTAGCAACCACCCATTTTGCTGCTATTGTGCACACTTTTCAGTGAACAAGCATGCTGATGCAGAGATAAACTTACACCATTCCGGCGTATGACTCAAAGCTATAAATACTAGAGTTGCCCTCTGCTACAACGACACACTCTGTCCTTAACAGACTAATATGGACTCTTGGGCAGCTGGCACGGTGCACTAGACACTTCAAACCAATCTTGTGATATATGAAATATGAGTGTCAAACACACAGCAACCAGGTGTGGATGGAAAGAGTTTAGAGGGATAACACCAGGGATACAGGGACAAGGATGACAATAAAGATCATACAGGACAGACTTCATTTTATTCACTTATCGCCTCCTAGTTTATACTCTATGATGTATGTACACATGTATACATAGAGTTCTACTTACTTTGGTTCAGTCGAACAACTTAAGGTTCTGTGAGTTCCCTCATGTAGGGTTGTTTTTTTATATTTTATAAAGCATTTCCATAGTATAATTTAAAAAAATAGCATATGACATGATAGAAGTGTTGAATAAGTAATAAATATCTATATAATCATGTAGCCCTCTGCTTGAAAGATGTCAAGTGTTGATCTCATGATTAATTTGTGGAAATATTTCTGAAACTGAGAAGCAAATAATAATGTATCACGGTTAAACAGCTGCAGTATATTAAGAGATCTTCAGCTTCATGGCTATTGTTCTCGTTTCCAACAACGGGCCCAGTGTGATAATAGGAAATCATCATTCTGTCAAACAGAAATCTTCAACACTGGAGAAGCATAATCACATGATCTGGCTGTCACTTACTTTAAATTCAAAAACACTGCCTTATTTTGGCAAAGGCATTATGTGACATAGATATCAAAAACAATCTGACAATAAAACAGAGCATTAGAAAAAAAACATACTATTATGGTTTTTTTTTAATAAAAAACAATATTAAACTTTTAATCAATCCGAAAGCTCATAACACAATACCACCAACACAATAAAAGATATAACAACAAATTAAGTATCATAATATACGCATCAGACAACTTTAGAATCCAAATACCGTGAACTCAGCGCATGAGTAAAGTTCTGTTCATGAAGGCCAAAGGTAAAGCATCGTCTCTGCAGAAAAATCCCCACTCGACTATCAAAGACGACTCGTAGTCAAAACAAAATGCCACATGGGCCCAATCAGTTCACAGAGCTTCATCAGGGGAAGCAACATATTAGAGGACGGATTCAAGTGCAGAACAGCTACAGAAAAGTCCTTCAGTGAGTCCAAAGAAGCATCACACGGGTTACAAACACTTTGCTACACAAAGACGTGACACAATACAACATTTACCTGAAATGTCACCACAGGACTGTACACATAGGCACACCTGGGTGTTCTGGAAGAAACACAAACCTTCAAGGAGTAGCAGTGGAGGTCCGACTCCCACCTCTGACACTAAACTCGGACTGCTCTATAGTCTGACCTCTGCCCGGTAGCTCAGACTGACGCATTTCTCTTCCCTCTACTAAAGCTTGCACATGTATATTTGCATGACATCACGGCCAGTGGTCCTCACCGCGGGAGTAAAGCTGTTTCTGTGTGTTATTAACCAGTGGACAGGCAGAGGAGACACATGTGATGAAAAGTCACAAGTGGTGAGCATGTGTGTGTGTGTGTGTGAGAACACGGATTGGACTAACACATAAGGATACGTATGTTTAAAGGAAGCACTGCGAAAATGCTGCACAACGACAGCTCTGGTTTGGCTGCACAGTGTCACTCACAAACAGCACAAATCTGGAGTCTGTAACCACACAGTAAATTTTGCGGTGTCAAATTAACACTAATAGAGTTGATTTTAACTTTATTCTAGAGTGAATTTGATCCCTATCCAGATCAGTGTTAAATAAGGGTGTTAAAATCACAGAACAAAACTAACTCTACACAAAGTAAATAATTAACACTTGTGTACACTGTCCCCTTGATTTGATGAGTGGGCAGGGATCTCCAGAGTAGGTTTAACACCACATCATTGAACAACACGATTTGTCACTGACACTGGGAAGCATCTTACTCACTCTGTTGTTGTAATTACTCCAATAGAGTTAACATACTTTTACACTGCATAATTAATACTGCGCAGCATTAGCACCAGCAACTACATTTAGCTTTAGTTATAACCTCTAATATATTCAATCGAATATAATACACTGACTTTGTAAGGCGTTGTGGCTTTGATGGAGATTCTCTCATTGTTCTGTGTGTGTTTGTGATGATCATGTAATGTGGAGACTTATTTTGGTTTTTGGAATTGAGTGTTAAGAGTTTAGGCTTCAAGTAGTGCAACCTGTAAATAGGAATGGTTTGGAATAACATCTGACATCACTAACTATGAGCCAAAAGTATTAATAATGGAATTTATTTAATTATACTGATACTCTATGAGTTCCAGACTCACTAAAATACTTTATTGCCCCATAAAGTTGGAATAATTTTGTTTTCATACACTTTCCTCTTTTTATTCTTATTTAGTAATCACCTTTGACCAGATCTGACAATTATATACTGAGTACATCTGATTACAATTATCAAAAATAAATCACATTGTCAGAATCATTTCAAGAGAAGAGGTAAAACAGGTTTTATTCAGACGTTATGGGCAGCAGTGTAATAGCAGTGTAAAAATATACTGACATGTTCAACAAGCTTAATGTTAATATGCTCTTCAGCGTAATTGTGGATAAATCTCTATATAAATGTAATATGCTGCCGTTGTTTTGTCAGATTTAAAGAATCGAGATCTTGCACTTAATTTTGGTTATTAGTAATTTCCTCTGACGAAACAAAATTATAGAATAATTGTTGAATAGGAAAATATGATGGGATAAAAGGATAGTTAAATACATGTGTTTATAGTTAAATGAGCATTTTTTTTTTTTACAGGTTAAAAAACAAAAACTATTGGTTAAAAAAAATCTCTTCAACAGGCTTACGGTACTTAAAATATAACAAACTGGCATCCTGAAGTTCTAAAAAATGTTTGGTAAATTGAATAAATCTACCCATATGAGAATAATGTCGTACAGCCATAATAATCCTACTGAACGTCGTTGTGAATGCTGTGTGGTTTTGGCAGACAGGGAAAGCCCCGTCTGACGGATACATTCCTAATTTCTTCTTTCTGTAGTAGGTGAGGCCTGACAAAAGGCTACAACATTAAAAGCAACAGGAAACAATTATTTCTGGCCTTAAACTTCTACAGTTTCAGTATTTTTTCCCTTCTTGCAAGAGTAAAAATAGCATTAACATAATGTTTTGGTTTTTTTACTGGCGAGTATCATAACGGCAGAATGTGGGTCTGGCTGCCTGTATATTTGCAGATTTACAGTGAATTTCTGTCTTTATCATTACATT
>JAPTYQ010000001.1:15212162-15225216 GCA_029814465.1 Ostorhinchus cyanosoma
AGTATTGTTCCCTTCTCCAAACCCACATGCTCCTTCTGCACATGCTCAGTTCTGTCCAGGTCAAAACTGGATGTTTCGGCAGAAAAATATCCAGGACATGACATGTTGAAACTGTCAATTTAGTTTTGTCATTTTGTTTCTTATAAACAAAAAACAAAGAAATCATTTGCATCTGTTTGGCTGATGTCACCGCATCTTTTGAACCACAAAAAATATTTTTCCACAGATATTTCAAGATTATATTTGAGATTGTGTACAATTATATATATATTTTTTTCTCTTTCTTTTTCTGTTGTATTGATCATTTCTTTCCTGCAACTTTTTTATTGTTATATTTGAACAGAGTAACTCTAACACCCAATAATTTCCCCCTGGAATTAATAAAGTATTGTGATTGTAATATAGCCAAAGCCTGGACCATTCTTCCCCAATAGGAAGATAATTAAAAGCTTAGCAGCCATACAAACACAAAAACAACTGCCTGCTCTAAAGCTGTTAGGAAAAACATCTAACATCCTGCATCTGTGATGTTATAGATAAAGTATGAATCATATTTCACTAATGGATCATTTATCTGGTGATTAGGGATAATTAAATACTCTCTCTTGAGCAGCCGTTCCTTCAGGGCCAAGAGGCTGCACCCTTGCATTTACAGACTTATACACAGGCTGACCCCTGCTGATGGGGTGGGGGGGCTATCAGCGGGTGACAAAATTCAAGCCTTAATTCAATAATCACCAACAGTCTCGCTCTTTTAGACCGGACACACATAACTTCCAACCATGAAATGTTAATGTGTCTCTGCCTGTGTTCCTTTGAGCCAATGAACAGAACAAAAAGACAAGGGCGATTTAAGAAAAAAAAAAGAGAAAGATAAAAAAAAAATACAGAAATCACTGCATTATGAACCAATTAGAAAAGTGTCTTTTTAGTTGTAGTAGATTATTAAAATTCATGTGAATAACTGAGGTCTACTTTGAATGAATACAAGTAACCCCACAGAAAAAGTGCACCAAAAAATATCTCTGCTCTAATAAGGTCTGCACTTCTTTTTACGAAGCCTATTTTCAACTTCAACATTAGCAACGTATGTTAAAGTCACATCTAAGGCCATCAGTTAGATTATCTACAATAAAGTTACTAAAATTGATAAATCAATGTTGATACGACCTGGTCTGCCGCAATTTTAACATATTTGCCTTTTGCCTGGTTACATGGGCTGACTTCATTCACACAGATATAATCCTATATTCTATCCTTTTTCTACATTGCCGACAGTGATATGAGGTTTGACTGGTGGTCTCTTTAAGGACTTCAACTCACCGCACTCCGTCCTTCTGCTGTGTTAATTTATTAACACCAAATGTTATCTACATGACAAGGATATGGCTGGTTGTGGCCAGAGTGCATGGTTTATTCTGATTATTAGAGGCTGTCAATATTCAATATTTCTCTATTTTATTTACAAAGTGGAAAAGGGAAAGAGAGGATTTTTTTTTATCCAAATGTTCAATGTTTAACACCAATAAATGTCTCTAGTTGTTCCCAAGGTGTGTATTATGAAGGAAGTGGTGTAAAATGAAAGAGAAAAATATATTGTATTATTTGTACAGAATTGATTGATGCATTTGATGTATTTATTTTGAATCTGAATGTCTAGAAATAAAAAAAAATAATAAAAGAAAACATTTAAACTTAAGACATGTAATACATACTCAAAAAGAAGACAACTTATAAACTCCCACTCCTCCTTAAATAATTAATAATAATAAGCATCTAAACATATCTATACTCTAATGCCTGATACTTACTTTTAAATAATTTAGTTTCTGGCTTTATATTATTACGAACAAATGTAATATAATTTACATAAACTCAATACAATAACACATATATATGCACATAAATACGTACACAGATGTGTGTGTGTGTGTGTGTATGTATATATATATACACACACACACATACACATGCATATACATACACGTACACACATAAGTGATACCAACACCTCCTTCAACCCTGTACTTCTTAAAAATTGTCTTTGTCCCTCATTTTAAACTGTTTCATATTTGGCCTTTGCTTTAACTCTATATCTGTCTTGACAGTAACAGCCTTGTGAACAACATCAAACACATCAACATACGATATCATTTCTGATCCATGTGTAGGTGCACCTGTGTGTAACTCTGACTTCCTGTATTCGGGCCCACGTACACTGGGATGAAACAAAAGCAGGATGCCTTTGGACTGAGCACAGCTCCTGCGATCTCCCCAGGCCTCAGCTGTCAGTGTGGGCCTAACACAGCAGAACAGAGTGACTGTGTGGCTCTTAAAACCAGGGGAGGGTTTAGCTGTCACTTACACACCCCTACCCTCCTACTGTTAAACCTGGAGCACAACACGCATTCAGTACATTCTCCAAATTTGTAGCTGAGTCTGTTAATTGAACTCTGTGATGTGATGTGGTGTGTTCCCCAGCTCTGATACAGTTGTGCTGCAGAGTGATGATAACAAATGGAAGACAAAGCTGACCAAAACAGACTTACCAATAATATTATTAATAGCATATTAACATATTGTGCTATCATAGGCTTTATGGATTACAGTCTTTGCCAAGCAGGGGTATTTTATTCCCTTTTCTCATTTGAAATAGAAACAAGAAATGATGATTAGCTAATGCTATTGGAAAAATGAACCAGATTGATACTCTCCACTGGTGTGTTAGACAAATTGTATGAGAAAATTTATGACTGCACAGGCTTCTGTACATGACAACTGCACATATGGACCATGCCCATGTGCACATATACTTGGTGCAGTATATACATAACTATGCATCTGCTAAAGATGCCGCTCTGCTCAGAAAGCAACTGGCTCCGTGCACTTCAAATGTTCCAGACATGTTTTTTTTATCTTCCTCTCTCAGATACATAGCTTGATAGCTAGACAGATACTTTATTGATCTTTTGCAGGACATTTGGTTACGACAGCAGCAAAAAAACAAAACCAATGACCTATCCCAACAGACAACCAACATTACAGACACAAGGTAAGAAGTAATAAAAAAAAGAATAAAATCTATCTGAAATATAATATACATATAGTCAATTCTACTACTATCAACTATTCAGTCGTGAATATATTATTACAGTTTGAATACATTTTCTTCCATTTTGTGTTAATACAAAACAACAATAATGATCACGGTGATATCATGTTGGACTCTAAATGCAAAACTGTACGTTACTATAGATATAGATTAAGTACTGAAGCTTCTGATATTATGGCTCTTGTGCAGATAAGAATACAAAACTAAATTAATTTTAGAGGGGTATAGATCTGTGCAGGTTTAAAGAACATGAATGAGAGAAGTGAATAATTAGCTTCATCCCTATTGAGACGTAAAATAGGGAATAGAAATTTAATAAAGCAGTTATTTACCATTGAACAACAATCACAGCCACAAAAGGAAATGCATCTCAAATCTAATACTGGTTAAGTTATATAAAATAGATGGAAAGATGCTTGGGTTTTTTTTGCATTACTGGCTTACAAAAGCTGGAAGCCCTAAAAAGAGTAGCGACTTGCCAAGTTCCATCCAGTGTGAAAAACTCTAGTGCAAAAAGTCTAAAGCAGCCGATAAAAGCTTACCGATATAGATTCAAGTACTTCAACCACCAAAGCAACAAAGTAGAGGAGACCTGACCTGACACGGCCACCCATGGATGCCAGTAGTCTGAATAAAGGCATTTAACTTGCACAGCGACATTGCAGAAAGAGGGCAAAGGTTATTACAGTGAAGCAGCTGCAGGAGTTTACGCTCCAAGAATCTTTACTGAAGTTTTAAAATAAAATCACAGCGTAATCTAAAAAGCTATAAGAACTACTAAACACAGTCTGAAGTGTCGTAAAAGTAACTTTGTGTGTGACACGTCAGACTACAGCCTTTTCCTCCCCATCTCTTCCCGCCCATTGCTATTTCTTAAAAAAATAAATATATGCAGCTGACGGAGAACAAGGAGCCTCCTACTCGTGTCAACCCTGTCAGAAGAAAATAGCAGCACAGTGGCAGCATTAACAGCGTCTGATTCACATATGAGTCATGAAAGCAAATACGGGGATTAATTATGCTGAAATGAAACTGCCCACTTCTCCAACCTTCATGACCTAAAACCTGGAATAAAATATGAAAAAACTTTTAAATTCAAGTCAGGACAAGTGAGAAAGCATGTATTTTTGTCTCAATTCTGTTGACAGCATATTTGTAATTTCCTTTTATCTGTCAGCCTTACTTTGAATGAATTTCAGCGTTTTGTTTACACTCACAGACAAATCTACACATTTCACTTAAGCCTCGGGAACTTATACAGAACAGCTGATCTGTGATCCCTCTATTGTCATTTGTTTCTTCACACTTTATAACACAGGTGTCAAACATGCGGCCCGGGGGCCAAAACCGGTCCGCCGAAGGGTCCAGTCTGGCCCCTGAAATGATTTTGTGAAATGCAAAAATGACACTGAAGATATCAACAGTCAAGGAAGTTAAAATCATTTTACATCAATTCAATCTAAAGTGGATGAGACCAGTAAAATACTGTCATAATAACCTACAAATAACACTGGGGAAAACAGTTTTTGTTGCGTTCAGTCTGACAGCTGTTTTTAATTTTTGGGTGCGGAATCCAAAACTCTCTATCACGTCAAGTTTTTGAACTATACGATCCCTGCTTCTTAAAAAAATATGAAAAATACTGTACTTAACAGATATGTGCTTGTTTTATAAGAAATTTCAAATATTGACATAAATGAAATATGAAAGAAACAGGCATGACTGCAGTGTTTAACACTATTCTGTTTTTCCAAAGGACATCTCCTGTAATTCCAGTAGTATTATTACTGACCTATTACAGCTGCACACACCTCTGACTGCACAAACAAGTGTCCACGTAGCTGTAGATGAGTCCAGTCGGAATCAGCTGGAAAGTCTGACTACAGCTGATCAGTGGAATTTGGCTTATCTGGAGGGTAAGGTGTGGTGAAAAAAACTGGACGTTAGAAAAAAACTGACTGCAATTTTGGAATCAGCATGACAATTTTAGTTTGAATCAGAAAAATCAAAAAATTTCACATCGTTCCCCATGGTAATGAAAACAGCAAATTTTCCATTTTGTTTTAGTGGGGAAAAAAAAAAGACTAGCCTTTTACAAAAAAAAAAAGAAAAAAAGGGAATAACCTGAAATGTGGAATTTTACCAATATTCTGCCTGTTATTAAATGTTGTATTTGTAGATCCACTGTGATCTGTAAGTTGTGATGCTCATGTATAAATAATAAACTAAAGTGTAATACTGTCAACATTCCACTTATTTTTCTTAAGAATTTACAGTTTGTTCATATTTATTCATGTTATGTTGAAGTACAGTTTGTAAATTTAAACATTTTCATTACAGAATTTAGCCAGGACTCCTGGGACAAGATGGAAGAGGGTTGGCTTTTTTCATCCATAAGAGTCACTTGAAATAAAATATTCAGGGATTGTCAAAAAATGTTAGAAGAATGAAGAAGTAACACATTGGATATGAGATATACACTGTCCCATAGCAGCCCCACTGTCCCTGCGGCCATGGCTCAGGAAGTAAAGCGGGTTGTCCAATAACTGAAGAGTTGGCGGTTTGAATCCTAGTATGTCCATTGTGTCCTTGGGCAAAACACTTCACCCTCCTTGCCTCCAGTGTCACTCACACTGGTGCATGAATGCGTATGAATGTGCGGTGGTGGTCGGAGGGGCGAATTGGCAGCCACACTTCTGTCAGTCTGCCCCAGGGATACAGATGTAGGTTACCGCCACCAGAGGGAGAATGTGAGAGCGAATGAATAATGGATCGATAATGTAAAGCGCTTTGGGTACCTTGAAAAGCGCAATAGAAATCTAATCAATTATTATTGTTATAACATCTCATACTATTTTGTGCCTCATGATGTGTAGTATAAGTCCCTGTAGCATCCAATCTGCCCTCAGACCAACATGAGACGATTTTAAAAAGTTTAATCTTATAAAACACCTCTGCCCTGAATGCCCACATAGGTATATTCTCCCTTATTCTGTGTTAAAACCCAAAGCAGCATTTAATGACATAGAAACTCCATTGGCAGTGAGTGAAATGGCAGAAGATGCCAGGATAGTGACAGTATCAGCTGGACTTGCCTCAACTCAGCACAGCTTTTATTTATTTTTTTTTTTGCATTCGACTGCATCAGAAGACGGGCCACTGGATAATATTTCTAGTTCGCATTTTCCAAGGTTCAAAGTGAGCCAAAGAGATACTAAACCTGATGTAAAATCATGCAGATCACAGACTGACAGATCCGAAATCATCACTGTCAGTATGTACGTGTGTAATCCTGTCGCAAAGTGGGACGCCAAGCCAAGGAGGTGGGAAACATCACAGGTTTTCAAGTCGGCTCAGACTAAGAAGGAAAATGTGTCTATAGTAACATTTAGCTTGTGACAAATCTCCAGCCAGTCTTAAAGTGAAGATCTTTCAGAAGCAAACGTCAAAAACGCAGAACTTCTTTATAATCATGTCCTGACACTGAATATACAGTCCTGGAAAAAAAGTTTATAGACACCCTTAAAATTTTACACAATCTCAAATATAATCATGAAATATCTGTGGTAAAATATTTTTTGTGTTTCAAAAGATGTGGCTGCATCAGACAAAGATATAAGAAAAAAAATTTTTTTAAACTAAATTATTGACAGTTTCAACATGTCATGTCCTGGATGTTTTTCTTCGGAAACATTCAGTTTTGACCTGGACAGAACTGAGCATGTGCAGAAGGAGCATGTGGGTTTGGAGAAGGGAACAATACTGGGCAGATTTCAGTGACTTCAGAATGATTCTTAATGCTATATATCACAAATCCATGAGGTGTTGGAAAACTTTTTTCCACTACTGTAGTTTTTTATGTCACTGAACAACAGAAAGTTATTACAAATACTAATTCTGTTATATATAATGGTTTCTATAACTATCTGAGAAGTGTCACACCGGCTCTGACAAGTAATGCGATTATGATAACGTAAAACTCATTATCCTAAAACTCATTAACTGTGATTAAAAAACTATCTGTTTTAATAACCCTGATAATTCAGCTTCTGAGCAGCCAGCTTAACAATATGAAGAAGATGAACTATTATTTACAAAAATGTATTAAGTACCTGTTTGTTGCCAATAAAACGATTCAAATAATTGTAAATACTCCTAGCAAATGAAGAAGAAGAAAGAAAAACACATTACAAACCCACCACCACACCACTTGACTCATATTACAGTATCATTTATATTTGGCCCCCAAAACTAAGCCCTGAATCTGTAATGATTTTGGGATTAGCTGATGTGTCTCCATCAAGCTGTCCAAGTTATGCACAAATCTCATGGGTAAATATATTCAGAGGAAAACATTTGACAACTCTCTTTCGCAATGCTGTGTTTTTAACGTTGACATAGTGTATAAAGTTATTTAAGCCGGTTTAACTCTGTCTGTTCTCATTGCTCCAGATAGTTAGCCCTGCTAAGTCTACCAACTCAGCACCTGTAAATCCTTTTCCAGTGGAGTATAACTTTACATGATCTGAAACTAAGATAAAAAGAGCAATGACTGCAGCTGAATGTTGTGATTGAATTATACACTGTAAAAAGAGAGCCTTTTCAACTTATAAAACCAAGTAATGTCAACTTTTAGTTTTGTAAGAAACACTATTTGTTGAGGTTACTAATCAGTTGACTTGGCAAAACTTAAATATTGTAGTTGCTTAAACCGATTGTAATAGCATGGACCACTAGCTATTTTGAGTTGATGCTACTGAACAGTTAACAGTCTGTAGTAACAGTTTTAAGTTTTACGCACTTAGAAGTTGTAAGCTAGTTTACGGAAAAATTTTAAGGCAATCTGTTTCCTGAGTTTTTCTAACTAAAGTCAACTTATTAGATTTTACAGTGTACACACATTGCCTAATTATATTTGCTAGGAATAAACGCAGCACTAAATTGTGATTTAGACTGAGAAAATGGTGGTGACTTATACACTGGAAAAAAATCTAAATCTTCCCAAGTGTATTTTTCTCATTTCTAGTCAAAATATCTCATCACACTTAAAAGACATAATCACCTAAAGAGTAACTTTTCAGTGAGATATAAGAACTGATTTTTAGACAGTAGATCTGGAAAATCTTATTTCAAGAAATCTTAACATAATTTTCACTTTTCATTTTTTCCTTGAATTAAGCAGGGAAAAAAAACTGCCAATACAACAAGTGAAAATTATCATGGTAAGTGTTCTTGAAATAAGATTTTCCAGATCTATTGTTTAAAAATAAGTTCTCACTGAAAAGTTCCTCTTTATGTGATTATGTCTGATTTTAAATGTGATATTTGGGCTAGAAATGAGAAAAATGCACTTGGTCAGATTAAAATTTTTGCAGTGCATTACACATTTAGGCCGAATTAGTTGTCGTTTACCTTTGACTTGACCTGTATTACCTGCAGAAGTGGAAGTCCACATGGCCATTCTAAGTACGAGACCCCTGCCCGGTGCCCTGCAACTGTCAGCCATTTAACATTATATTAGCCACAGTTGCTGCCACGTGTCAACACAGTAATGAACACATGCTTAAGGTGCTGCTGCTGCTGGAGGCACACGGCAGAAAGACGGCAGGAGGTGACACATGAGCATGATTTTTTTTTTTAACGAAAAAAAATGAAATAATGTTACTAACAAATAAATCTATGCGATTATTTAACAACCTAAAACTGCTTCAAACCAACATGAATACTGTGAGCTATTTAAAGCTGTGCCATTAAGATATTCCTGCAGTTTCTAAACATATATAGATGTTTATGTGATACATTTTCTTTTCTTTGTGATATATTTTCTTCTTTATTGACCACATATCCTGTATGAGTGAACTATGAACTATGGGAGAAATACAGAAATTGTTTTAATGTCTTGAAATGTGTCAAGGTTCAATTTGTCAAAACAGCACATCACAACTCACAAAAGAGAACTGAAGATGTGAGGCCAATGATTATATACATGCAACTTCCACACACAACATCATTCCTGAACTGGATTAAAGAATATGAGAAAAAGGTGGAAGGAGCACAAAGTTCAAGTTGTAAATGTCAAGTAAATTAGCAGACAAAAAAAAAATTTAAAAATCCATAGTAAGGTAAGTATATTTAACTTCTTGAGACCCAGCAATGCATTTTTGTCCTCTGTAGGAGACAAAAGTAATATAAAAAAATACTGTCCACTGCAGAGGACCTTCCATAAAATATAAATACAAAAAATGATAAAACATGTATCGGAAAAGACTGTTGCATTATGCCATTTCAAATCAAGAAATTTTTTAATAAAAAAAGCCAAGATTTTTACTTTCCTGGGTCTCAGGAGGTTAAACATACCTGACAGATTTTCACTGAATGACTACGGCGCATGTGTTGACTTACACAATGCAAGAATCCATACATATGTCAGAAACAATGAAACTGACAAGAAAGATTCAGTTTGGATCTGCAAGACATTTTCAGTTGGTGTAAATACAAACAATTATACTCTTTTGTTTCAAATATGTGCAAAATGTTTGCATTTGGGAAATTCATACCTGTCCTATGAATCTGTGAATATATGTCCAGTGCAAAGTTTGCTTTGAAAAATAAAATCATTATACTCTGAGAACTGTGCCAAAAGAAAGTGAGGGGAAAACCTACTATCTCTCCAAGTAAAATACTCCAAGCAATTATTTTGGAAACCCATGTTCAAACAAATACCAGACATAGATCTGACAGATGTCAAAAGGGGCCCTCCACTGTCTCAAAGCTGTAAAGCCCGCTCACTAATCAATCGGGAAATCTAAGTCTAGACAAGAGCCATATGAAGAGCAGGAAAGCCTAGAAGATTAGCTTTGTTAATGACATTTGGTGGGATAGACCTGAAACTGTTCACTGATCAGGAAGTGAAGTACATTACTTTACAGCAAGAGGCACCAGTTGTGACGTTCAGTGCGAGAAAAGCAAAAGAACATTTGGTGCATTCATGTCTTTTCATGCAGACTCTACAATCTTAAAAAAAAAAAAGGGCTGTAAACTCATTAAGACAAAGCTCTGCAGGTTTCACCTTCACTGGGGTATTTTCATACATTCCTGTCACTGACGAGAAGCCGCAGGAGCATTATGTCCAATGAACTGAGATAAGATTCCTGCTAAAGTAGGAATTAGAAAATTTTCAGGGTGTGCAAAATGCTGGGGTATTTTGTTGCCATCACCGGGGCCTGGTAGGAGGTCAACTTTCCCTTCTTTGACATGCTGACAGTGATATACAGCGAGCAGATGTGAAAGAGGGTGAGATGAGCGAAGTTAGAGGAAAAATAAGCAAAGGCTTCACCTCTTTTTGAGAAACTAAAAAAGTTTGACTATTTTTAAATTATGTCGTCGTTCACAAATTTGAGTTTCTTTCCCTAAAAAGACAGAAAACTCCCTAGACCCTGGAGTTTCATCATTATAATGAGTTATTTATTTATTTGCTGGGTATGACCAAAGACTTAGTAGATTTATATAAAGTATTTGTAAAGATTCGGGGATCTCATGGTATATAAAAATGTTTTGGTTTTTTTTTTGGAGGGGTATTTTTGTAAATGTTCATCATCATGTACGCAAAGACGGCTTTCATTAAAATATGGGTTGAAAAGCCTGACAAAAATGATATTATATATGAAGAAATTAGTTTGCATGAAAATTGTAATAATTTTTATCATACAAGCTACAACATAGTAAAAATTGGATTAAAAAATAAATACATGTTCCAACAACTGAGAATTACTTCCTCTTCAAAACCATATATTTCAACACGGTTCAACAAACACTATAAATTGACCGTAAATGCTGGAGGTGTCTGACAAACCTCGACTCCAGCGCCTGAATGTTTGCTCTGAATCCTTGAGGGTCTGTCGAGGGATCGTGTCCTGTCATAGGTGAAATGTTATTGCATTTGTAACATGACAAACAGGGGACTTGTGGGTAATTAATTGTTCTTATAAATGCAGAACTGTTGGTGAAAAGAGTTGACAGTGAATGTCCAGCAGCAAACAATACTGTGTAATGTCCTGCCTATTGGAGTGTTACAGCTGTTGTTTCAGTCATGCTGTGGTATAGTTATATATGAAAAACTCACACAGAACAGATAATTAAAGCCCATAAACCAGTTCATCTGGTATATTGTCCTAGACTTACCAAGTAGTTTATGCACTTAGATGTGAAAAGAAGACAGTTAAGCGCACACTATGTCATACAGAGTTGCTATTAATAAAATATAGTCATCGAGAGAGTTTTATATAACATTTTGAGTGTGACAGGACGATATAAATTTTTGCTGAAAGGAACTGTCTTAAATTACACAGACTTTACATTGTCAGAATTTCGAACTTGGATTAAGTTTTACTATTGACACATGATGTTGGGATTGTTGCATGTTACTAAAAAATACTGTATTTTGTTATATACACAGATACGGATTTCAATTTAACCAATTAAAGATTAATTTAAGGATCAAGGATCTTATGGATATTAAGAATAAAAAACAAAAATATTAAAATCCAACCACAAACTAATACAGTTCTGGAAAAAAGTTTTCAGACACACCAATTTTACACAATCTCAAATATAAAATATCTGCGGAAAAATATTTTTTGTGTTTCAAAAGATGTGGCTGCATCAGACAAACAGATGCAAATAATTTTTTTTTTGTTTTTGGTTATTGTTTATAAGAAAAATAAATAAATAACAAAACTAAATTGACAGTTTCAACATGTCATGTCCTGGATGTTTTTCTGCTAAACATCCAGTTTTGACCTGGACAGAACAGAGCACGTGCAGAAGGAGCATGTGGGTTTGGAGAAGAGAACAATACTAGACAGATTTCAGTGACTTAAGGATTCTTGATGCAATATATCACAAATCCATGGGGTGTCCGAGAACTTTTTTCCAGGACTGTATAATAAATTGCTAAAAGACAGAGGTCTTGAAAAAACATATACATTGAAGCGTGTCCTACCTTAAAGAGAACCTCTGAACTCTTTCCTTTTCTTTCTTGATGCCAAACAGTGGGCAGATTTTTCCCCTTTTTGTGATGTCTAGTGACTGTTTTTTTTTCTTGCATCTCAATATATTCTCCTCCACTTTTGGTCTCTCTTTGCTCAAAGGAAGACCAGCATGAGAGGGATTTTACCGCATGTATATAAGCGGAACGCAAGAACATAAAACTCCAGCCTATAACAATGGATGGGTCGACTCATCTCAAGTCCTGCACTTACGAAAAAAATTTTGATATTGAATTTAATCAAGTAAATAACAGTTTGTAATATGTCTAATTAATATGTCTTAATAAAAAAAGGAGCCATTAGGATTTATTTCTTATCTAAGATTATGCTACAAGAAAGATTTTTCAAATGGATCCCACTGAGTAAATGAAATGAAATTACCACAACAACTTTTTTTTTTTTCTTTCTTGGATTATGGTTTTAATTGCAATAGATTTTTAGTGCTCCTTAACCTACTGGGTCCCGCAGCCACAAAGTGACAGACTTGTTTTCTCAGTAAGAAGCCTGATATGGCTTAAATGACTTTACCAAATGGATTTTTGTTAATTCAGCAGATCCTAAAGAATATTTAAATTCATATAATATTTGTTTTTACTAAAGACAAATGGCTTTACATAAATATATTTTCACCTAGCTACTAAGAAGTTGCCCGTACTTAACTAAACTACATACATACATACATACATATTAATGAAGTTATACAATTACAATATACTTATGTAAATACTCATATGATGACAAAATGTCCCTATGGATTAATATTTTTCAGATACATGAGTTACCAGTTATTGTTAAACTACATTTACAGCAATTAATTATCATCTGTCATTAAATAAGTTTTCATCTTAGTGTTAAAAAACATGCTTGTGAATATTTGACATTTAAAGGAATTATA
>JAPTYQ010000001.1:15237063-15247608 GCA_029814465.1 Ostorhinchus cyanosoma
AGTAGTAGTAGTAGTAGTAGTAGTAGTAATAATAATAAAAAACAACTTTATTTGTGCACCTTCCACACAAAAATTGTAGCCCAAAGGGCTTCACGTTGATTAAAAATTAAAATACAATTTTAATACAATAGTAAAATACACTAATAGTAGTAAAATACAATAGTAGTGAGAGAGCAGACAAACCACAGACACAGTGATCAGCTGATGAACAGTGTAAACAGACAGATATAGAAATGACTTTGGAGCAGTAGAGACAGATAGCCATGAAGTCTGTGAGGCCAACATGGCAGATGGACCACCATGAAGTGCAAAGACAGAGCCAGCCTGTTCACATTGCCCCCTCCTCCTCTTCCTCCTCCTCCTCCTTCCTCCTCCTCCTCCTCCCTCTGCTGTTGCTCTCATGTCAATAAACACCTGTTAGACAACAAATTAACTTGTTGACTATAGAAAACAGGACAGCTTTATTCCTGTTTTATGATGAGGAGCTTGATTATGGGAGCTGGTATTATCTGGTCATTGCTGTACTCCATTCTCATAGTGCAGGGCAAAGGGGCCAGCAGACAGTTGAAGAGATATGGTGTTTATTGTCTGAGAATGGAGAGACGAGAGGATGCCAGGACTGAATGCTTACAGGAGGGCACGGTGGATTAGGTAGACTGGCAGAAGTAATCGTATACTGAATGGCACAATGGTGTGAAGACAGGAAAAAACACTTACAAACTCAATCCGATATTTTGCAACTTGGGACTTGATATTTAACACCATGGACCATATAGTTGAACAGGCTATTTAAAAAAACATACTAAATCTTTACATCAGATAAAAAAAATGAGAATGACAAATTTTTCCTCATATACCTGTAGGAAAAAGCATCTTATAAAACAGCACAAAAAATGCAAACTTAAACGTATGAGTGTGTAGAGATGTATACATTTTTGTATTCATTGTATGTGTCTGCAAAGCATCTAAAAAAACTCAAGAAAGCCATGACAATGGAAATGAACATGCATGATTTAGGCAGTATGTATCCTAGGCACCACCTATAAAAAAACGTAGAACTCTGACTCACCTCAGAGGAGAAAGAAGGGTCAAAATGTGAACTGATCTCTGTCGTGCAACTGTACATGTGTAGGACAGCATCAATTTCTACTTAAATATTGACTTTTATTATAGTGTTTTTGAAACCCTGATGAAGAGTAATATTAAACATAGCATTAAGCAATCAATCATATCATCACCTTCTATCTGACTGTAAATAAACTGAGCAATTCTATAAATTCAGATCATAGAAACAGTACATCCAAAAAAGCACATATGAGCCCCAGTAATGGGATTCTGATGTGAATGACAGGACATTTAATGTAATTTTAATAATACAGTTTAATGAAAGAAGTCTGTATGCTCCTATCCTTAATGAGTATGAATTCACGTCCATAAAGCATGCCTTTCTTTTTAAACACACAAATTGATTTAGATATATCATTACATATGGACTTAAAATAACAATGAAATGAAGATTTTTGATTTTTTTCCTGCTGTTTAAAGATTTTGCTTTTTGTTCTAACTTATTATCCTTCTTATGTTATGGTTTTCACAGAAACACCAGTGGATTGGAAGGGAGTTCACATTTTGATGCCCACAGAGACGTGACTGAACATACCTTCTTTACTCTATACCTGCTGCTGTTTTGTTGTTCAGGTCCTTATTCATCAATTCATTTCTTGATCTTTGAAGTTCACTTATTAAGATTTATTATTTAGGTACAGTATGTTATTATTTACTTTGATGTAAATATTCAGTTCAGCAGCTACAAAGTCAATATTAAAATGACGGATTAAGATCATGTTATCGTCTTGTGATATTTGGCAGAAGGGGCAGAATCCAGGGCTTTTCTCTGCTCCAACTGTTGAGGCTTTTAGAAACTTTCTGGTCAATTCTGGTCAATGGAACAAGTGTCTTTGTACCATTTAGTCATTCCCAGTTAGCTTTAATTTGAGGTTTTAGGCTGATTTAACCCAGTGCTACTTTTACAGCAATTCCCAGATAAATTTTTCTCAGTATCTAACACTTCTTAAGTGATTTATCACCATTTATTATAATATTATCTTCTTTATTGAGCATTTTTCACTGTAAATCATGTATTTTCCTATAATTTCCTATATTTGATTTAGATATTCATGAAAACTCAGCGTTAATTCAAAAGTTATTACATCAAAACAGAAAAAAGTGAGTTTTGTAGCAAAGATATAATAAACTGAACATTCGATCTGCTTTCATTTATCAAATTGCATGGGTTTTACTGGTGAATCAATGTTATAGAAGATGACGGTGTTTCCACGTTCACTGTGGAGCCTTACACTTTGCACTAATTATTTACATTTAATAGATCAGCAGGTATTAAACATTTTAGATCAGCAGATGTTTTTGGAGGTTTGGGTCTTTATGGGTTAATTTTATTTTTCATTCACTTTGAGGGTTGTGTAATATGGGTATTCTGGGAACTCTAGATGTGTTATCAAATTAATAAGTTAGTGAAATTCAGCTAGCGTCAGAGCCTCTACTCTCAAGTTCCGGACAGCTTTGCCTCTCCTTTGTATTTTGCATTGTTGTACTTGCATTTGCTTGTGAATAAACTGAACTGAAATGAGCAGCGACATCTTCTAAAAATGTTGACGCATAATAAAACACTACGCTTGTATTTGTTGGCTCACTCTGAATAGAGAGGGTGAAACACAACAGAGACATCATTGTAATCAACCATGTTTTTGTTTTTTTGTAATGATTTGCCAAAACATCTACTGGCAACACAATCCACGATGCAGTACGAGGGCTGTAATGGATCTGATGGTGAAAAACAAACTCCAATTTGAGCTCAAAGTGGAACGAGCAAGTCAAAGAAAGATCTAAAGAAGTGAAATCTCCACGGCCGAGTTTGGGAAGAGTTTGGCCAGACATGCAGCAATATGAAGCGTAGGTCTTAGTGTTACCCATCTGTCAGCAGACTGGGTACCTGATAGTGTGCAGAGCTGTTAATGTGTGGCAGATAGAACCTCGGATCTGCTCTCTGCTGGCAGGCCTTTGCACCGAGGGGTGAGGTGTGCTGTCAGTGTTGCACCAGACTAGACTCCCTGATGAGCTGGCATCACTTTAGTAACCAACAGCCATTAGGGTCAGTGCGGTTCAACACATTGACTGAAGACCAAGAATAACAACAGACTGTAAATGGCCTGGTGGGTCTACATACTGTTTACTATCAGCCTCTTGTTTTATTTTTACTGATATAATCCAGTTACTAAATACACACTGATGTTCACTATCAGATAGCGCAGGTGCATTTAAAATAGTTCATTTTTGTCTGTAATTAATGTGATTGAATTCAAAGAGTGAAACTTTCTAGACTATGGTAGACAGATTGTCACAGCCCATCCAGATCCTCCTCTGTATCCCATTCTCACAAAGCAGAGAAGCAGCTGCAGTGGGCGACTCACCTCATTAACATGCAGGACTGAGAGTTCTAGAGGGTACTTCAAGCCCACTGCCATCAGACTGATGGTCCATGGACTGCTGACTTGGACATTAAGTGTATTTCTTTGGTTTGCTTTTTCTTTCTTTCGGTTGAGCTGATGACAAAAGTCAATTTCCCTCTGACGATTAATAAAGTTCATCTGTATCTGTATACATTTGAGATTAATTTCAAGTTTGTTTGTTTTTTTGTCATAATGATGATTTATATTTAATTATTATGACCCATGAAAAGAAATAACCCAGTATTTCAAAAATATTTAAAGACCAGTCCACTGAACTCAGTACTTGGGTGTTATGAGGTCTTATTGAATCCCACGCTGCTTCGGCGGTGGAGCTCAGCTCATTTTCGATTGTTAAGTCTGGTGTCTATCATTTTTCCTCTAGGCCAGGGATGTCAAACTCACGGCCCATGGGCAATAACCAGCCTCTCAAAGGTTCCATCCGGCCTGTGGGATGAATTTGTGGAATGTGAAAGTTACACTGATGATATTAACAATCAAGGATGTCAAAATCATTTTAGTTCAAGCGTAACATACAGACAGTTCAATCTCATGTGGGTCAGACCAGTAAAATACAACATAATAACCTATAAATAATGACAATTACAAATTTTTCTATTTGTTTAAGTGTAAAAAAGTACAATTACATAAAAATGTTGACATTTACAAAGTATTCTTTTACCAAAAAAATGTGAACAAGTGGCTCCAGGAACTACAAACTCCGCCCCTTGCATGTATTGTAGCTTATTTTGGCATCGATCCAGCTGACGTCATCATGTCTATACGTGTGCTGATATCAACATGTCAGTTGCATTTATATATGTGCCAAGTTTGAAGTAAATTGGAACAAAATTAATGTTTTTATAGACATTTGAAATTTCCCTCCTTGTAAGTAAATGCGAGAAGAAAAACGATTTTAAAAACTCATTAAAATTTTGAATTTTTACCTACTTTTCCCAAAATGTAATGACATCTTTTCTGGGTCACTGGTAATTTATAAATTAATTTTAGTATGAATTCAACCAATAGTTTTGCTGCTACTGCGTTAACTCTTTAAAACCTGACCTGTCATAAGTGCAGTTTTAACAATATTCTACCTGTTATTAAATGTTTGTGCCTTTGTAGATCCACTGTGTAAGTTACAATGCACATGTGTAAATGATAAGCTGAACATAATATTAATTAAACTTATTTTTCTTAAGAAATACCAGGTTGTTCATGGTTGTTCATAATTTTCACAATTTTTTGTTTACAGATTTAAACATTTTTCATAATGCAATTAAACTTTTTTCAGTCTGAAACATGGAGAAAACTTTACAGTTGACATTATTTATATGCTATGTTTTTATTTTAGCCTGTCAACAACAACCAGAACAAGGACTGAGGAAACTGGGAAAAAGGACAGAAAACAAACAAACAAAAAAAAGTACCGGTAAATAAAATAAATAAGACCTATTGAATGAGGAACACAAGAAAACATAAACAGAACATCACAAACAACAACAGCCCAGATAATACCCGCAATAAATCCCCACAACAGCAGTTATTCATATTGTTTTTTCTACATGCACTTGTGTTTCTAAAACTGTTTCTAATTATCTGTCTCTATTTCTTCCACAGTTGCTCATAGAACATCCTCTAGTAACTATTACTCTTCATTCCTCTACTTGAACTCACAACTTGTCTTATTGCCTGTTAACACCTGAATTAAATGACTTTTGCTGTAAACAAATACCTTACCTCCTTCTGTCCTGTATACTTAACGGCTCTAATAACTGTTTAACAGGAAATTGAAGCTTTCATTTTTAATAGATCAGACTTAGTGATTCGTTGTTATAAATTAAACGCTCGTGAAAAAGTAACACAAAGCTCATAAAATAACTTTCATTCACACTCTTCAAGTGCAAAAATGTGAGAAAAAATTCCTTAAATATATGTATAACAACGTGCCAGAGAAGTAACAGCTAAGATGTTCTAAAATTGAGAAGTGAGAATTAGTGTGAAAACAGTGTGATTTTTGGAGGAGCAGTAAAAGTAGCAACATGAACTATTACCGCCTGCAGTTTCCCCTGTTTATTTCTCACAAATCTCAGAATGAAGATATACCGCTGCTTTACAGAAACAGAAGCAGTGTCATACAGAGGAAGATTAAAGCACATGAAGGTGTCATAATAATCTACTTACAAACCACTGACGTCAGGACTCGTGCAAGTTCTGGCAAACCATGGAGACCAAGATGCTTCAGAGGTCTGTGGTATTACAACAGGGGTCTACAGATACTCAGATACCGATACTCTACCCTCTACTCAGGAGGTCAAGACCTTTCAAGTACCCTGCCTGTGCAAGGTGATGGCCCACTAGAATGACACGGATGCATCGGACATGTGGGATCTCCCCTGGCAGACTGTGATCCCACAGGACCCCTGATATCAGACCCACTGTTTAACCCAGAAAGACTCAGTACGACTTTTATGTCAGCTCCCAAATTTAATTTTCTCTATATCTAACCTTTAAGTGATTTACCACCATTTATTTTTTATAGTATCCTGTGTATTTTGTATTTTTTCTGTATAAATAAGGTATTTTCCTGTGTTCATGTAGATGTTCATAAAAGCTCAGATTAAAGTTGAGGGTTATATCAAAAACAGAGAAAACTGCAGAAAAAGTGATGTTTTCAGTCAAATATGTCAATACCTGAACACAAACCAAGTGTCTCCATCCACTGTTATTTATCATAGGTTTAACTGGTGAATCAATGTTGTAGAAGATGAGTTTCCATGTTCACTAAGGAGCCTCTGAACATCCAAATGGGTCATATCTGATGAACATGAAAAGATCCATCCATCCATCATCTTCTACTTATCCGGGGCCGGGTCACGGGGGCAACAGTCTAAGCAGGGATGCCCAGGCTTCCCTCTCCCCAGACACCTCCTCCAGCTCTTCCGGGAGCTAAACTTCATGTCCGGAGCCCCCTGCCATCGACTGCCACCCAATCCACACAGTCCCTATGTTTCCCTCGGCGGGTGGTGAGCCCACTGGAGGACGGGCCCACGCCACCATTTTGGGCTGAGCCCGGCTGGGCCCCGTGGGCAAAGGCCCAGCTACCAGGTGCTCACTTTTGAGTCCTGACCCTGGGCCTGGCTCCAGGGTGGGGCCCCAGCTGCGCGGCATCGCGGCCCTTGGTCTTTCCTTCATCATAGAGGCTTCTGAACTGCTCTTAGTCTGACCTGTCAGCCAGGACCTGTTTGCCATGGGAGACCCTACCAGGGGCCTGAAGCCCAGACAACATAGCTCCTGGGATCATTCGGGCACTCAAACTCCCCCAACACGATAAGGTAGCAGTTCAAGGGGGAGGAACATGAAAGGACGACAAACTGTATTTTGGATCCATTAATCCTATCAATGCATTTAAATGATGGATGCCACATACAGAACATGAAAAGAGGACTATTTGTATTTTACATCCATTAATTTAAATGTAGTGATAGGATTAATGGATCAACAGGTATTAGACATTTTAGATCAGTAGATGGTTTTGGTCAATGATGGGTCTTTATGGGATACCACAGGTCTAAGGCCATGGTTATTGACCTCAGGTCCACTGTGACTCCATGGAGTTTACTTTCATAGCCCTTAAAAGAGTGTACATTATTAAATAAATAATCCATGATGCAATTTATTTTGGGGGTGGTCAAGAGAGAACACACCATTATTACAGTAAAAGTCCTTAATCAAAGTTTAACTTCATAGAATCTGATACTGAATGTTCAGCACATATCACAAAAACATTTTAAGTTGTGTCATCTATTTGTCATTTGGAATAAAGGGAACATACCTTATGTGGTTGTTTGCCTCACAGTTTGAATCAGGTTAGAAACACAGCACCACCTAGTGGTCATTAAAACTGTGAACTAGCACAGACATAGATACACAATGTCAGTGCTTATTATTATTATTTTTTATTCAAATTCAGAAGACTTGGTTAATTTCCAAAATAGATACAGTGTTGGAATGAAACCTTTCATATGAACTAAAACAGGAAATTACACAGTACTGCAACAACCATAAAAAGAACCACAACCTTCTTAAAAATAAAAACAAATGTAAGACAAACATCTTAGGACAGATACATGTTAGCACTGTTTCAGAAGTACAAAGAATAGATTACAGAAACCCCAGAGTGAGCCTGTACTCTGGTCAAGCTGCATTTCAATGGTGGCAATGATGACAACAAAACTCTGCTGTGACTCATCTCTTCACTACTGAGTGTTAGGGTTTCAGCTTAAGAATCATTAACAAAGTCATATCAAAACTGTCTGACTGTACACAAGACTATCTGCTTTCTGCAAAGGCCCTTAAGAGTTTCTGACAATCCTGTCAAATGACCAACTCTTCATGAGAATATTACTGAAGTAAAAAAAAGAGGGAAATGAGTGCTTTATACAGGGCTTCTTCAGGAAAGAAAATTGTTTGAATTGATTGACAGACACACAGCCATAGCTGCACAGGAACATGGGATAAAATACATTAGTACAATCCATCTTTTGAAAGTGGGTTTTTGTGTGCATCTAAACATTTCCAATTCAAGTGGTTGGTTTCAGTTCGAATCAGAGCATCTTACACCATCCGTATCTGTAACAGGAGACTAAAAAAGGCTGCTGGATTGACTGAAATATTTGTCTTTTCAGGCCAGTTGTGAGTCGTGAGCCACACAGTGCAGTGTAGAGGCGGAGGATGCAGGATGAGCAGGAGCTGAAGACTTAACCATGGGTAGTGTCATCCTCCACAAAGTCTTTGGCCTGCTCTGCTGTGATCACGTCGATGTGACTCACCTAGAACACACACATTTAACAATCGATCATGCCCCCGTTTTAGCTGCTCTGACTAAGCAGTAATTATTCATGTTATGAAATGGAAAACTGCAGTAAAAATGTTTTTCTTCTTTTTTTACTCAAGTAACTTGGCCCAAGCTGGGTTATTAGGGGAAACTGTGGAGGAGTCCACAGAAAACAGCAAATGGAGCATATTTACAAAGTCTAGTCACTGCCAAAAATTCATTTACAGTATTTCATAACCTCAGGTATATTTCCATCCAGGTGTTTTACTTGCTTTTTTAAAAGTGTGCATAAAGACGCTCCTGAGTGTATATCACAAAAAAGATTTGACATAGGAGAGGGGGGTGGGGAAGTTGAATAGATCAAATGAGTATGTGATTAAAGACACTGAAAACAGATTGAGTAATTCTGGGTGTCTGTATGTTTTACCCATGAAAAAATGGCAATGTCGCTTCATTAACATGAGAAACAAACATTGATGACATGTTACAGGGGGCTTGCTCTGTATCCAAATAAAAATTCCAGACTTTGTCATATTTACTAACAAATTACTCTTCCTCTGTACTATTGTTGAGAAAAAAACCCACACTATTCACTGGCCTGTTTGGAGGGAAAAAAAAAACTACAACTGTGTTTGTTTCAGTTATTCAGTCCAAAGTATGCTGCTATGATTGTATTTATATTTCATAGGGCAAAAAAGAAGACACAGAGGCTTATGCTCCAGCTACTACACTGTAGTGACAGACAAGCAGGTCCTACATTTGATGACATGAGGTCAAAAAAGCCTCACCTTGTTTCTGAATTTGACACCGTAGAACTTGTCAGCAGACTCGAGCAGCTCAGGCCTGAAGGTGGTGGTGATGAACTGGGCATGACCTGCCAACTCCACGATCATGTCTGAAACAAACAAACAGGAAAAAGAATTATACTGATGATCTGCTTGGATTTATTCTCCTGATCTTCTAGGAAATCATCTTAACGTAAATCATTTACTATATTTTCAGAATAATCTATCTATACATCAGCCAAAAGTACATCGAAATCTTCAACCATTAAACTAGACACCGTTAGTGCCATTTGAATCTGCGACCCATTTTCCTCTTGAACAAACACGGTCCTTTACCTGAGACAGCTTTCCTGTGTTGGGCGTCCAGGGCCTGGTCAATTTCATCAAACAGGTAGAAAGGTGCAGGGTCACACTTCTGGATGGCGAAAATCAGAGCCAAAGCCACCAAAGACTTCTGACCCCCAGAGAGCTGCTGCATCTCTCTCATTTCACCCTGTTTGCCTGTGAACGATACCTGCACAGGACGGAAGGGCCATCGTCTTAGACCAGTGACAAAAACATGCTCAGACGTACTGCACAGGTAGGTTTTATGTAAGAATATGGGAACTGGAGTGAGGTAGGTTCAGCTACGCTTTAATCCAGAAGCTAAGTTTAAGTATGGATTAAAGAGATAATATTAAGTCAAGTTACACAGGGTGTCGATAAAGTCTCTTTACAACTTTACTACAAAAGCAAACAAATACACAAATCTGTGGACATTATTACAAAATGAAAAGTAGATATTGAAGTTTTTTTGCCTCATTTAACCCATAAAGACCCAGACTTTTTCAAAACTGCAATTTTTTTCCCCCAGACCTTGACTTTATGTACTTTTATACTTACTTTTTTGGTTGAGATTGTAATAAATGTATGAATGAATGAATGCAGAATTTGCAGTAAATTATGTTTTACTAACAGAAATGTTTTCAAAACATATAAAAATCACAAACGTGCATGGATATCACACAAACAAGTTTCACCAGAATCATTCCAGCACCGACCTGTTAGTGAAATCATATCCAGTTTTATGTACCTTTGAGCATAATCTAAAATTCAACTATGAGAGAAATCTTTTTCCATACTTTCACATAAAATTCCAGACTTTTCAAGGTCTGGAAAACAGTGTTTCAGAATTCCGTACTTTTTAGGACTTTCAAGACCTGCACAAGCACCCTGCTTGAACATAACCCTATAGAAAGAAATCCAGGGGAATGATATCTGGTGAACGAGGTGGCCAGGGAATTGGGCCATCCCTTCCCATCCACTGGTCTGGAAATTATTTGATTCAGGAACCCACCAACATACAGTCCTCAATGTCAGGGTGTACCATCTACCTGGAAAATCATAGTTGGTTGAAGAT
>JAPTYQ010000001.1:15250558-15262866 GCA_029814465.1 Ostorhinchus cyanosoma
TATTATAACTACTTCAGCAAGAGGACATGCTGTGAATATGTACATGAAGTTGGTGAGTATGACACATGATACAGTGATGCAATTTTATTCTATTCAGGAAAACACATTAGCTATGAAACCGTATCTGACTCATAGCACCACTTGAACATTTATACCACTCTATGGTTTCTGCTCACCATCTACAAGCTAGTACTGACCTAATTAAAATAGTCTGGAGTTTCTCCATGTAATGATTCTAAATGGAATTTTTAACAGGATTACAGGATGAGAGTTATGTGTCATTATCCAAAATGGCATCTTTTGCTTGTACACAATACATTCATATAAGTAAGAACGCTATAGTAAATGCATTTTTTAAACATAACTCAACTGTCTCTCCTCTGAGATGCAAATGGCCAGTCTGTGCTTTTCTCTTTCTTTTTTTTTTTTTTAAATACACAAAATGTCTTCAAAATAATTCCTTTTTCTGTCTTCGTACCTTCAGATCGGGCCAAAGTTTCTTTGACACGTTTGTTGATGCCATCCAGCTCTGATGTTGTGGCTGTGAGCACTGTGCCTCCCTCAGTCTCTCGCAGCTCATTCAACTCCTGTGTTGATGCAAATATCAAAAAAACATGGTTATGTAAATGTATACACCCCTGCTCTCACTTGTGTCAAATAAACACTCAAAGCATTGAGACTAAGACTCTTCACAAATAAGTAGGGCTGGGTGATAAAATAACACATATCACAATACAACTTTCCCGTGATAGAAATATGAGACATGCTCAATACAATTTCGATAGAAGTCATTTGTCCATGTTTTGACAGACATAAGAACAGCCAATCATAATTAAGGAACACCACCCCAAACCAATCACACTAGAGCCAAGACGCATACAGCACAGGCATAAGAGCAGCAGCAGCACACACACCAATGTTTGGACTGCTGCAAGAGATAATGAGTGTTCCCTCGGGAGAAAATTTGACCGACCTTGGATGACTGGGTTACTAAAAAGTAGGTGTAAACTGTTTGGGGCTTTCAATACAATACGGAGATGCATGTAGCCAATGTGAAGAGCGCAAACAGTCACTGAGGTTAAGGTGGCAAGAAATTCACTGATTCGCACTTCGCTTCTCGATAGATCACCGGTCAATAATCATTGAGGCACAAATAACAGCTCTATGCGGCTTTGGTAACACAAGAAAGGCTACTAGTGTTATGCCGAATTCTACTCCCTGCCGAAAAACTGCTCCACCTTCCTAAGTCAGCCATGAAGAGCATAATATTGCAGTTATTTTTTGGGCTGCTTAATATTAAAGAATGTGCAAACTGTAAGGTACATAAAACTTTCCACAGTTAAATCTTAGATACACAACACACAAAATATATAATTACAAAAACAGAGGGGGCTGGGGATGCAGTTTTCAGCAGGGAGCAGAATTCGGCACCAGGTACTGCCGAAAACTGCATCCCCCACCAGAATAAGCTTGCGAAGCCAAAGGAGTGAAATTACTTTAATTTGGTGCACATTGGCCACTTCACAGCTGCCTTAGAAAGGGGGGGCTGTTTTCAGCAGCAGCTGAGTGATGCAGTTTTCAGCAGGGAGTAGAATTCAGCACAACTACAACCCCGTTTTCATCCAAACAAATGGTCCTTAATGATCAGTAGATGGGATTGCCTCGAATGTAGAGCCAGTTAGTGAGAGTGAGTTTAGGGACTGTCTGCAAAGTGCTAATTGGAAAATTTCTACATACTTAAAATTCAGTTACTTTGCTTTTACACAGTGAAATGGCACCAGATTTACCTCACACACCCATGAACCCATTCTGCACACACCACACCACTCAGATTGGGCAAATATACACAGATGAGACAAAATATAACATTAGGTACATCTCTGTATTTAAATGGGCCTACATAGTGTGTCACCAAATAACATATTGTTTGCTTGTTTGTTTACATGTTTACAGGGGAAATTATACACACACACACACACTTATCCATTTGTTTAGCTTTCCACACAAACCTCAAAGCGTAATGTACACAATATGTACCTGTTTTATTGATCTGAAACAGTTGTATAATATTCTTCAGCATATCTGTCATGTTCAACCTCTGACAGAAAATAAATCATATTTAAATAAAAAATAACCGATGTCTTCACAACTAACTTATGAGTAACAGAAAATTTAAGCTTAAAAAAAATAGCTATTTGAGTTATATCGTGATACATCTCGATATCGTCTGATATGAAAAAAATGATCTTGATATGATTTTTTTTCCCAGATCGCCCAGCCCTACATACAAGATAGCACCATTGTTTATTTTTTCCTTGGTGACTTTCATTAAGTCAGCTAGCACTTGTAAAATAAGACTTAAACTTGCCAATTACATATTGAATGGCCTATAATTTACTTTAAGGAAAAAACAACAAAGTAAGCTGTTTTACATAATTGTGACTCGTGTTAGAAAATGTTCAGGCTGTATTACTAATGTGGAAGATGATTAAAAGGATAAGCGTACCTGTTCTACTTGGTCGAGACGCTTCCGTAAGTTTTCATTGAGGTAAGTCTCCACTCTGGTCATGATGCCCTCCAGCTTAATCCTCTCATTCAACAACTGCCTGTTGTCCTGTGGGCAGAAAACAGTTAGGCATGAATTTAGAGCTACCAATAACACCTTTTTCAATTAGTTTAAAAGTTTTTTCGTTGAATATATTTCATGTAAAAACATGCACATGATGGTTATCAAATGTTTGTAGACACGTATTGTTCTTTACTTTCTAGCTTTGCAGGAAAGTAGCACTGAAAACATTTTAGATTACGAACACATTTAGGTCAATGGCATATAAACAATAATTCATGAAAATTAAACTGTTATGTGCTACCTTGCAAAACATTTTACAGGACCAATATGGCAGAACTAAACATGTAAAGCTCTGTGCCGTGGGGGTGGAGATGTTGCGCAATGAATAATAGCGAGAATGGCTGAGAGTTCATTGAGGTGAGAGCTGAGAGCAGCTGGCAGCAAAACAGAAAAAAGGGGGCAAAACTGGATCACAGGAACATCCCACACACAGCTGCTGCGAGGGAGAGGTGAACAGAAAGAAAATGTAGGAGACTGGCGTATTGTCATAACTACATGTACAGCAAGATGTGTTTCCACTAGACAAAAATAAACAAATGAAAATGTCTACTGCTCTAACAAAAGGTATCACCTTTTCACAACTGCATTAATGGCATATGTGAATGAAATAGTCTGCATTTAAAAGATCATGTACCAGTTTTGACTCTAAACACAACTACTTTTACTTTTTCTGGTTATAAACTAACCTGTTAAAAGAGACAGTCACAATACAAAAATGATGTAGACTGAAATCTTCTGCTTTTAGGGACCAAGTCCGTAACATGAGTCCCTTTTACTTATAGAATAAGAGGGGACTCGCCTGAAAGCCAAGGCACTTATTGTACTCTGTTCATTTTAATATAATTATTCTTACTCCACTCCTTTGAATTGGAATTCAACACCCTCAAAATGCTCAAAAACTCACCAAATTTGGTACGCATGTCACATCTGGCGAAAAATTTTGTAAAATATAAAAATTAACTCCTTCGGTGTCAAAATGTGCCCTCTAGTGCCACTTATGTACACAAAAAGGACTTTAGCGGCCAGTAGGAATGTCGTAGAGACATGAAATAAATGCTTTGTCGACAGTGATGGGAGGTAGAACCGGGCCAGAGTTAGAAGCCCGGTCCAATGCTGCTTGCACCTTTAATTTTAATATTTATTCATCCTTTATCTGTAGAAGAAATCTTATATCTCAGTCAGACCATTACAAAGTGCTGGTCAGAGTTTCACATATAACAGTAAATCCATAAAAGCAGCATAAAAGGAATGTAAATTATGAATAAATATAAATTGTTTTTAAAAAAGGTTAAAGTTTGCAAACTGTACCACAGACATAATTTGTAATAAAAACAAAGAGATTATATATTTTTGCATTGTTTTCATCCTGACCTGTTGGAGCTGACGGATCTCATCATTGAGGTCGTCAACACGCCTCTGGTCCTCCAGACTGAGCTGAGAGAGCAGATCGGTACCCAGCTCAGCCTTCAGGGACTCCCTGGTAGACTCCATAGCATGGAGGCTGGCCTCCAGACTTTGAAGACTACGTTGCTGCAAAAATGAAAGACATTGGTACAGAAGGTCGAGAACAAGTCAAACTCCAATATTAGATCACACAAAAAACACGACAAAAACAGAGCTTGCTCTTCAACCCTCTGTGAAGGGCAGTAGAAACCAGGATTACCTTAGGCATGAACGTCTTCTCTGACTGCTGTCTCTTCTCCTTCAGCATCTTCATCTCTGACAGAATGCTGTCTCTGGATGCCTTAAACTTCCTCTGTTGTGTCTCAATCTGCTGCATTTGATTCATCAGTTGATCAATCTCATTGTTGATGCGTGGAGGCAGATGTTAAGGAATCATGTTTAGAGTAAATGGTGAGAAAACTCAAACGGACAGTCTCTGAAAATTACTGAATTTGAGAAATTAAAAATCAAGTAACAGTTAAACAGGCCTCGAAGGCTGCAGTAACTGTAGCTATAAATAAAAGACTTAAGGTGCTGCACACTTTTGATACCCCTCAGCCAAATGTAGTGTAAGATTCTGTTGACAGTTACCGCCCTATAATATAGATTAGATTGTCTTTGTGTAATACTTATTACATACATATTTATATTTGAAAGTACTCAGATATTGTAACTATACAAGGCCATTTGACCTTTAAATGTAGGTTAAGGTCATCTATTTTCAATAGGCCTCTGTTCCATGCCAAGATGCATTCGCAGTATACATTTGGTGCATATGTCAATGCATTCTTCAGATAATGCGATTACGTCATTGAATGGACACAGACCGATGACAAAATGACTACAATACCCCTCCGGCCATTTTGGCAGAGGGGTAAAAACTCTGCATCAATGATACAGACATTATCTATAAGGTGATGTTCTAATATTTTAGCTGTTAAGAGTTGCTGTAAACATGCAAAGCTCTGTTATATAATTAAATGATTTTGGGTACATTTACAATGGCATAAATTAGAAGAAGTTGAAAGTTTATGAAAAAATATGGAATTAATGTGAGTAAAGGATTCCTACAGGTTTCAAAAAAATCTAATTTAAGACTATTCAGAACAGAATGAAATGCCCATATCACAACCTCTTTCACAGCCATACTGGCAAAAATTTGTGACTCCTAGAAATGAGGAAAATCCATTTATTTACTCCATCGCCTTGATTCCCATTGTTTCGAGTTGAATTGATTTCTTACACAAGGTCCAGCGAACTTCAAACATGTTCCCCTCCACTTCTGTCTACCAGATCCAGAATGATCTTCTCTCCAACCAGGCATTATTAAATTTACACTTCCCTATGGTTACTTTTTGCTTGCAAGCTTAAAGTTAAAGTTTCCAAAGTCAGCTTTCTCTGCAACGCGCGTGTTACTAACAGCTGTGTAGTTTGTATGATTTGTAAATTCAAGACTTTTAAGATCCTGCGGGAACCCTGCGAGCAATTCAGTGATATTTCTGGTTAAAACTCTGGGCCAATCAAATGTTTGGGAACAGGCATTTCCCTTCATGTAATGAGCTCTTTTGTTTCCTTGAGACCAACTGCAGCACCTGGCTTCAAACTGCAGTCACCTTCATCTCACAACTTTATTGTTGATGCAGGGATCAAGTCAGGCAGAAATCAAACATGGCATGCATTGTGTAGTAATCGCTGGCTCATCTTGAACAACTCTACTTTTACAGGCAACAGCTGCCCAAAAAACTCATGTTGGATTGCGTAGTATATAAACACCACAATTATCTTTAAGAGCACAATCAGAAAACATCAGTGTAGAGAAACAAACTAACAAGCACAGGAGCAGCTTCACTTAAGACTTTTAGTCCAGAATCAACTGAGCTTCAAAGCGATGGAGTTTCAAATTGAGGTTGAGTGTCTTCACTGACCTCAAGACAGAGGATTATAGAGGGCTGAACATACTCATCATTAAGCTAATTTAACAGGCAGCATTATTGATCCTCCAGAATGCCACCATTGATCCAGGTCTTCTGGGCTTAATGAGACTCAATAAAAACCAAGAAAATCTATCTGCAAGTGGCTAAACTGATAAAAAAGTCAGTGCACTGCTCTATGCCATCAATAGTTGGCAAAAAATTGTGGTCATTTTCTTGAATATGAACTACTAATTCTCATAAATAAAAACAAATATTCAAATAGCTGCAGATCGTATGGGTATTAAAGTGATGCACTACAAATAATCAATTCGATACGAATCAAAGCAGTACTAGGAATCACAATGCAACTTTCTCATACCTTCAACAATGTCAAAAAGAAGATGATGAGTTAAAATACAACAGATGAGACAGGTGCATCAATGTAATCTCATGCTTATCAACAGGGCAGAGGTGGAGAGTGAACTTTTAAATAACTGGTCTGCTCTGACTCATTGCTGCAGGATTGAAGGACAGGAACCATGTCATCGGCTCAGTCATCCGTGTTCCCTGCCCACTCACATATACGCAATAGCCAGGTGCACACGCTAATTCCAAAATCTATTACTGACTCTGAGAACTTACACACAATTACACAGGTGTTCAAACACTGCATGTCCATAAACATTAGGAACATGAAACACATATCCGACCTGATCCCCCTGTTTTTCCTTTAATGGGTGAGTCATGTCTATGGACAAGATGACTAACACAATCTAATCCTTCATGACCTGCTTAGGTAAACCCCTTGCATCCAAGTCAACCTCGTACATAACCCTGATGCAGCTATTGCACCTTTTAATACCGACTTCTTTATGTGCCATCACCCTGTAACTGAATGAAGGCAGCACTCAAAGGTTGACTTTTAAGAGGAGCAAACACTCACAACCTTTCAGGGCACTTTCACACCATCCTTTTTGGTCTAAACCGTCCCATTTGATTTTAATCAAATTTGCAGATGTGACGCCTCCTCAGAACCACAGTGCACATTGAACAACCTCTTTGGTCTGAACATAGGAAATGTTGTCTTCAAACTGAACCGTTGTACAGTTCATTTACAGTGTGAAAACCCCGACCTTTCAACGACACCTTCAAACAAATCAAAGAAAGGTACACAAAGCTATCACTGACAGAAACAAAAGAAAATAGTAATAGTTCACAATATTCTTGCATTAGACAGACAACTGTCTTCATGATTATACGACTGAGTCACTTGAACTGAATGATAACCGATCAATTTTCATGTACATCATCACTGTCATGTATAAACTATCGGAGAGTCAATGACAGTTTTGGTTCGCTGCTTACATTTCTGTGACCCCAGCCTTTTTGTTATAATCAATACTCACTCAGCACCCAAAGATAAATCATTTTACCAACTTTGTGATCATTTGGTGAATGACTCATTTTAGAGTAAACAACTGTGCTCAAACAAAACCAACAGAAGGAGAGTGACAAAGACTTCCCTGATTCATATTTAAATCTCGATACTGGAAAAAGATGTACACAGCAAAGCCTGCAGCCTAAAAGTACAAATAAGTTTGATCAGTAACGGTCCATTTTTGTGCTTTGTACTGAGGTTGCAAACTTAATGAACTTTTGACATCCTAGAGGCGAGTGCATGAAAACTTCTCTTGAAAAGAATCTTTACCAGGAAAACCAAATGTTTCATATGATTAAACAGAAAGGATATGTTCAATGTTCCTACGCAGGTTTTCATTGAGCTTGGCTTCCAGCTCACCCAGTTCCTCTTCAGCCTTCCTCATATCTTTCTGCAACTCTAGACGAGACTTTCTGGTATCATAGTATCCTCCTGTTAAAGCTCCACGGTGGCTCACCTGGTCACCTAAGAGGTCATAAGACAATGTACCATTTGTAGACCTTATATAGACCTTAAATAGAGGGCTGTAAAGCATGTAAATAGATGCAAAGTTCTGTGTCATAGAAGAAGCTCAAATCACAATGTCTCATTTGTAAATTTGTTGGCAATAGTCTCTACAAAACCTCCTAACATTCACTACAGGACAGCAAGACAAATGCTTCTACAGCTCATACTCTAAACTTGTTCCACAGGCTGTTTTCACTCTCGGCAGCTCTAGAGAAAGGCTTTACACAACAGGTCAGCAATCAAGTACTACTATTAGTGCTACTATTTTTCTATATTACAACATAAGTATAAAGGAGATTCCAAAACTTTGTTGTTATTGTCATGAAAATGTTACTTTGAGAGTTTGACTGTAGATGCTACATACATTTAACATGAAATATCTAAAAGCATCTATCAAATCACAATAACATTTATTATTCACATGATGCATTTTGGAAACTGGCTGTCATGTGTCCTTTCATCCTGTTTGCTGGCAGTGCTGTAGACTTAAATAAGTGTTGCAGATCAACTTACCCTCTAGGGTTATACAGTCCATAGTGAAAGCTCTGGCCAGCTGGGTGGAAACCTCCATGCTGCGACAAATCAGTGTCTTCCCAAACACATGCTTAAAAGCTTTATCAAAGTTGGGGCTGTAACGCAGCTTGCTGATCATGGGAATGGCATCCTTTGAGGCAAAAACAGTGCATGGTGAAACAACTACTGAATTATGATATCATTACATAAACACTAGAGGCATATTATGCTTTTGTACACCATATATACCTGACAATTTTCAGATGCATTAATAGATTTCTGTCATTTCTTACAATTTATGTTTACTTCTTAATCTTTAAATATATATTATAAATACAAAGTCCTTACATTGGTCTCAGGGTAGGCAGTGTCCCTGACATCAAGCTTGCTCAGGGGCAGAAATGTGACCTCCCCAGGGAGATTCATTTTGTTGAACTCCATCAGTATTTTGGTACTGACTTCATCAGTCTCCACTATGTGGTAGAACAGCCTGAAAAACACCAGTTAGAGGAGGACAATGAGGAACAAGACAACAAGATAATAAAGATATAAAGAAGATGAGGCGAGCAAAGGATGAGTACACATCTACAAAATCTTCCAGTTTAATAACTAGGCATGAAGAAATCAATCTGATCAGAATTTGATTGTTTTCTTTAATCATAACACAGTAACGACAATTTGCAAACAGAGGAAAACATGATATGTTATTACTCTTTGTGTATTTCAAGTTATGTGATACAGGGATCAGGAGTAGTCTACTCACTGATACACTTTTGTGTAGTAGTCTGCAGCATTAGGGATGCTGTGTCAGTGCTTTATTGTGGAAGAGTGCTAATGGTCTTGTGAAAAACTCTCATATAAATCACAAGTATGACAGGTGTTAACATCTTTAAAGAAAAACCTGAAGGACACAGCAGTGTAAACCGAAAAAAGCCTCACCTGGTACCAGCAGTCACCTCCACACAGGTGTAAAAAGCAGGCTCACACTCAAAATTATTCATCACAATGCCGTGGTAACCATTGATTACATGCTGGTTGATGCCCTTTCGACGGAAATGTTCAAGGACTTTGTTAATGCTGTCGATACCATTGAGAATGGCCTGAAAAAGGAGCAGAAGAAAAAAAGATGATTATATCACATATTTCATCATAATAGTATTATGGTTAGAGTAATGACTCAATGCCTATTTAATCCTTATATGGTTTACTGTATACATATTTCAATATATTACAATATTAGGAATACTAGTAGTAAAAAATACAAAACAAGCAAACTAAACTTACCATAAAAGCATTACAGATCCTAAGACCTAGAGAACTATATAGTTTGAAAGAATTCCCTAGGTTCGCAGTGCTTTGACAACACAGCATAATATAATTTATGAAACTCAAGTCGCATTACGTAAACTCAAAAAAATGTTGATAAATAAGGGCAGAATCAAGGTGTGGAGACAGCATCAGTAACCCACAACCAGTAAAAGAAAAATAAAACAGGGTATTTGCCCACGAAGGCATCAACAACATTTCACCTGAACAGATATTATGCAGAGGTGATGTTTGATTGATGTTTTCAACATAAGAAATGAGTGAGAGTTGGCAGTGAATGAGGCTGAGGAATGAGTCATATGTAAATTTAGCTCGATATAATAAGGTGCCAGCAGCGAGGCAGATGAAGGACTCCATTTGACTCACAAACTGAGTTTTTCACAAAGCTCAGTTGTGCTCATTTGGAAATAAACTGAATCTGGATATTTTGATTTATTGTCACGTCACCTTCTCCTCTCGAAGCCAACTATGTGAGAAACTTAAGTACATATTCAGTGGTTTTGACAAGAATGGCGGTGTATATCCGTGTTCACACAGACAGGTATTGCACATGTTCTTAGATAACATAAGGTATCCTGTTGTTCTGTTATGCAAGTCACTAATTACTCAGTCATGCACAGAGATACGGACCTTCCCAGTGGCAGCTCGAAGGAGCTGCTGTTTCTTCTCCAGGTCCTCTCGTTTGGCGGCCAGAGCCTGCTGTTCTGCGTTCTCCTCACGCCACAGGTAGCTGGACGGACACAGACAATCACACACTGTTACACTTATGTCACTAGATACCAAATACTAATACCAAAACCTACACTGCATCCAACACTGACAAGGAGTGTCACTGGAGTAAATCAGAAGTTATTTAAAAATAAATGAATAACTGCTAAGACACAAAAAATGTTTCAGATTATGAGTAATTATACAGTAAAGGAGATGCTTCTTGTTTATTTAAAAAGGACATATTCCTTTGACTTGACCACATGTTATCAAAATAAAAAGGAAGGTGAATGATTACATCCAAAGCTGTTTCTGTATGCATAAATAACTTTTGATAACACACTACCAACTAGGGGTGCAACGGTACAGGTAGCCCATGGTTCAGTCTGTACCTCAGTTTTTGGGCCACGGTTTTCAGTTCAGTTTTCAGTACGTATTTTGTGTGTAAAGAGAACTTTTTTTCCAAAATTATGTTTTTATTTTGCTTGTCAGCAAAAACTGAATTTTACAGTACGAATAAATTACATCACTGTACTGAATAAAATAACACTTTCTGTATTGAACTACAGAGCCCTTTCTTATTCCTTGACTACTTGTATACAGTCTTAAAAACAGGTATGTGCACACATAGGGCCCAAAGAGGGCTTTTTTAAAATAAATGAATTCCTGATCTGCATAGGGATGTAAAAGACAACTGCAGTATAAAAATACAACAGTTATCTAGTGTAGGCATTTTCTTGTAATAATGTGTCATGGTATTGTATGTGTGTCAGAGTCCTGTATCTGGTCAGGAACCCGTGTGCACTTAAGAGTTACTGTGTAGGCAATGTGTTTAATTGTAGGTCGGGTTGCAGGTCTAATGTACATGGGTACGGGCGGAAGCCTGAACCCCAACGCAACGCGAAATGCATTATCCCATTTCTGGGCAAGTTGGTTAAAAGTCTGCGCTCACCCAGTTCCTCGTTTCAGTGCTAGTTCTAATGCGGACCTCGGAGGTCCACGTTAGAATGAGGATATATTCTTGTAGCTTCATTTCACTTTATTTCTGCCATGCATTTCATTTGAAATTGTATTTACATTTGAAAAAAGAAGACTTTTAACATAAGTATGACCATATCTTTGATATCAGATTTTTCCCCTAGACATAACCATAGCCATGGCACTGCGCTACAGCCAAACCTGCCCAGCAGAAACGCTGACGGAGACAATAAACTTTTGGGCCGGCAGACAGAAAGTGTACTTTGGTTTGACTGGAGGGTGACCTGTTCAACCTTTCAGCTTAATGGAAAGTGCAGATATGACTCATGTAAAGCTTCATCTTAGTTGAGTTATAATGTACTATCTGCAGCTACTCAGACAAACACGACAGATGACACATGGCTGAACCTTAAGTTACCCAAAGTCAGAGATGTGAGGTTAAAAAAGGGGGCAAGAGAGAAAAACAAGGATCTTACTTTCTTTCACTCTGCAGCTCATCTTTCCTGTTCTTCACTTCATAATACTTTTTGTCCAACTCTTCCACACGGGTCTTGACCTCATTTAGATCTTGATCTAGTTTCTAAAAAAACAAGGCATATTAGTAGCAATATTTACATGTCAAAAATAAATGCAATGTTAACACTTAAAAGTATGTATACAATAAAAGGCCACAAGAGAAACATAGGGCAAGTTCAAGAAAAATAACACATTACAATAATGGAGTAGAATGTTACAAGTGTTAGAAACAACCAATTTTCAGTATTTTGTTACAACTGACTCCTGACTCAAAGGCCCACACACCTGTAGGATATAAATAAAGCTGATTTTCACACATCTACACCCCATAGTACCT
>JAPTYQ010000001.1:15278627-15292472 GCA_029814465.1 Ostorhinchus cyanosoma
TAGATAGATAGATAAAAGGCCAAATACCAAGAGTCAATTGACATTTCATTTTTATTATTATTTTTTTTTAACGGGATGCTGATCAGAAAAAGACAGAAGAGAAAGAACAGAAGAAGAACAGATAGATTGATTTTCAACAATCAGAAGTGGGTGTTAAGTTACTAAGCTTGAACCCCTGTGATAAATGACATGGTTAGGGTTGGTGGAGACATGCCTGGATGGAGGCGGAGGATTAGAGGGACAGCAGGCAGCGTGCCATATGGTCCAGTCTAATCTGGGCTTGTGACATCATGGTTGATGAGCGGGTAGGCCCACCATCCGGTTCTGAGCCTTCATTTCATTATGGGGTTTGTTAATGTCAGTGGTAAATAACAACAAAGGAACTCAGACGGGCCAGATCAACATGATGTGTTTTCCATTGACTGCCATGGTTGTTCTCTCCACCTCGAACTCTGGCTTTTTTCTTTCCGTGCCCTCCTCCCTTCTTTTGTGTCCTCCCCTCACCCCTTTCATCCTACTATGGCTAAGCTCATACATATCTGTCTACCAGGATTGCTTTAGTATATTAGTGTCTCTGTGTATGCTTAATATGTTTAGGAAGTAGGCAGGTTTTAAGCCAGTTGCAATCCTGTTAACACAGACCTCTGGAGGTAGCTATTGGATTCTGTGACCATGTGTACGACAGTATTTACACACAGCCGGTCATATGTGAGCAGGTGTTGTCAGGTCACACGTGCCAGAGGTCACCTTAAATTTCTAGTGTTTTTTTTTTTTTAATGTACATGGCAAAAAAAAAAAAAAAGAAGTCACACCAAAGAAAATATGTGAAATATGACTATTGCTCTGTTAGACTGTTCTATTGTCTGGAGAAGAAAATACTAGTGTGACTGCCAATCTCAACTGCAGGAAAGTGTATGTCCTCTTACAATAATCCCACATCCTAACTGACTGAGGTCACAGTTATTCTTTGTTTATTGCATCTTAACAACTTTGTAAAATGTGAATCATCACTTATAAATGATGCCCACATCATTTTCAATTACTATCCATGTTAGAAAGTCATCCTGAAAGAAGCATCTGAATGAAGACATCTTCTTCCTTCTGAGCATTTTTCTCCACCAAAGAGCATGGTCATTACACTGGTTTTAGCTGTTTTTCTTTGTATGTTTTCTTATTCAATCATTTAACTGGAATGTATCATCAATCATCAATTTGGTATGTAATGATTTCACGATGTCATGGTTGGTTGTTGCCAGTTGTTCTATTGGTCAAGTGTTGCTCATCCTAAAACCAAATCAGGCAAAACAAAGAAGAAAAGACATTTAGATGTGTGATGATCAGTCTGTCTAAATTTAGCCCTCATGTTCTTTGTCAGGCAGGCACCAATTTCCCTTAAACCCCTGTTAATGTTTCACAAATACAAAAGCCCAGTTCTAACAGGTGTTTTTTGTGTTATTGGGTTGAGAAATGACTATCTCCATGTCTCCTACAATAGATTTGTGTTTCTTCTTTCTCTGGTTCTTTGCTGTCTTCCACTGAGGTAGATGTTAATGGCTGTTATTAGAATCGAATAATATAAAATGAAAATTAGTTGGGATAGGCTCCAAGCGACCCCTGTGACCCTAGTGAGGATAAAGTGGGTTCAGAAAATGAAGGATGAAGCATGAAGAAATCATGCTTGTGTTATGCAAAATAAAAAGTCCTGACATTTATGACCGTATTTCAATATAGAATAATAAAAAGCTTTTTATACATGTTGGATATTGTATTTGTTGCCTGAAGAGTCTTTGTTATCTGTTAACAACAATAACTGCATTAGTATGGTATGTGAGTGCGTCAAATAGCTTCCTGTTCAGAATGTCCCTTTTTCATGTAATTTATAAAAAGAAGCGAAACACAATAGGTCGCCTTCGCTGGGACGTGTACCCCCCTCACCGTCCCTCCCTGCTCAGCTGCACAGGTGCTTCCTGGTTTGCTGATGAAGCCTCCAGATCATGATGCTGTTTCCCAATAAGGCACACATTACTCATCTGGATCACCTCAGCTGACCACTGAGTACCGTGCAGTGGAATTCCTCTCGAGTATCAGAAATGACTGTGAAACACCATCCAGTTTAGTTCCTTCTCTTTTCTCTGTAACTGAACTGAAAAAATAACATTTTACAAAGACTCAGGGCACTGATTGGAAAAACTGTGTGATAACATAATAAGGAAATGGACTTTATCCTTTATTTATAGTGGACCATATAAGACCATTTCAAACAATGTTTTCCAGATCAAATGCACTGACACCTTGGTAATTTTTCACGCCCCAATTTTGGCCCTATTTTTGGCCCCAATATTTTATTAAAAATTCATTCATTTTGGGATGGCTCAGAGCAAGAGTAGCTTTATTTAAAAACAAAAACAAAAGGCTGTGCACTGCAAAAGACACTCTATAAAATAGATGTATCACAAAACAACATGCCTAAAGTGCTTCAGAGTTAAAAACCCAGAATACACACTGAAACATCTGTGATCATGATGGATTTCTCAATAACTCTATTAGTAAGCATTCCCGGGAATGGGAATGGCATGGTGTCACATGCCGATGCTTGTTTATGTGGCGCCTAATCAGAGCCAGAACAACAAACGTCAGAGCTGTGAGTAACTAACGGCTCCAATCAAATTAAAACTAATGCACAAGTCAACCTGTGGGTGACACATTCAGTATTGAGCAGGAATGGTTAGCATTCCTGAGTACAAGTTATGATATGATGGCTCTGGATGACACATGCTCAACACACACACTCCAACGTGTGCACACAAACCCTTCAAAGACTTGACTCAGATGTTGTTCCACCCATAACTCACAGTCATGTCATGACCTCGAGGCAAATCAAACTATTACTCAAGACAGTCATGTAGAGAGAGAAGAGTGAGTCTGAGATTTCTTTTACTCCCAGTTTTTGTTACCAAAGAAGATTAATCTCAGGTCTCTGGATAAAATTTCCATTGCGTAAAAATAGTCGAGGCCTCAGGTGCTGACAAATTCAGCCTGCTATGTTTATGCCGCAGAAGTAATGGTGCTTTGGGAATTTACTCTGGCATTTGGGGCATTACCACCCAGTTCAGTGATGTAAAAATAAAAAAAAATTACAAAAAACAAATCCACTTGATCATCTGGCTTTGCTGCTGTTGTGTGTCCAGGTGATCCAGAGAAAAGCATTTCTTACTGCCAAGGTGTTGTATGCCCCAGGGAGCACACAGATCAGCCCACGTTGATCACATCTCTTAAAATAATACAGGTGTAAATGTGTGACAGTTGCCATTAACAGATGGTAACCAAGGGAAGTGTGAGTGTACGCTGCTCATCTGTAATAGAGTCATAAATCTGGAAGCCCCGTGGTGTACCGTTTGCCTTTAAAGATGGGTTTTTAGAACACTTACTTAAACACAACAAAAGTCTGACAATGATTATGACACTAAATAATGTAGTCATTTCCTGTTTTGGAGCATTTATTCAGTCTTCTGCAACAAAAATGAATTGCTTTATTTACACCACTAAGCTCAATTTCACTGAAAGTAAAGTGACTGTGTGAAGCGTTGCTGATGGGTAGGGTTTTTTTTTTTTTGTTCCAAAACAGTACAACGAGGTCATCACTGGTAGAGTATGATTCAACCGCTCTGTGCTGTGTGGATGTTATTGTGTTGTGTGGAAAGATTTTTTTTACATGTTCATTTAAAATGAATGAAGTCAAAATAGATTTAGTTTTGAATTCTCTGATGTGGTGCCCCCGAGGTGACAGCCAAAAAATATTATTCACTATAAGGAAAAAAAAGACATTTCTGAAAAAAACAAATTTACCCTTTAAATAAAAAGGAAAACCCCATCACTTTTTAAATGAGGTTCATCAAAAAAAGAAAGAAAGAAAAAAAAACAACAACATCATTTACCTTTTTAATTAAGGGGGGCATTGTTTACCCAAAAGGTCTCTTGCTTTAAAATTAAGGCCACCACAAAAAATAAAAGCATAGGCTGAAATTTTAAGGCCTTCAGCTAATGTGAATAATGCTAATGAAATAACTCACTAGAAGTGGGGGTGTGCTAAAAATAAAATAATTTTAAAAATATTTACATTAACATAGTTTGCAAAACAGTTAAACGATTAAATAAGGTTCCTGTGTCTGCTTAAGGTTAGGACTGGGTGTTAGATGGTTAAGGTTAGGGTATAGTTGGGGTTAGTTTTCATTGGTAAATGACCTTGTGTGTATTGTGTGAAGGTTTGTTGCTAAGCTAATGCTAAAGTGAAAAGCTGACTGCAATTTTGTGAACTACCAGTGTGAGTAAGCAATTGTGTGATTATGGTGTTGAATTGTTCAACTACCTGACATTTAATATTATTTTGATGAATATTAACCACAAGAAGTTTTAAATTTATTTTATTTTGAGAGGAGGAGAAATGGAGCTTCCTGTGGAGCTCCACTATCATGGCATATTATTGGCTCTGTTTGGTATTTTGGGTCCAAAATTCAAACTATTCATCACAGAACAATTTGGCCATCATGGACCCAGTAGACCGGACACTATTGCTCAGGCTCCAGAAGCCCAGGGAAAAACAATAGGGAAACACAAGCAAGACCTACAAGGAATCATGATGACATTTCAAGCTCTAACAGCTCTGATCACCCAGCTGGACTTTCAGATATCTTAAGTCATGACCCAACTACAAGTTCATCAGTCTCCTGTGCCATGTCCAGTGCACCGTCCTCCACCCCTCTGCCAGCCCAGTCCACCACAACTGCAAGTAAAGTTCCAAGTCACACTTCCCAGCCTAGGGAGCCTTACATCCCCACCTCCAGCCCTAGTCTGGTAATCTAGAGGCCTATGGGGAGTTTTTGCTCAAATTTAGCCTTGTTTTTGAATTGCAACCTTCCACCTACTCCACTGACCAGTCCTGCATTGCCTTCTCTCTGGGAGGGCTTACAAGTGGGCAGCCATGGTGTGAAACAGTGACTCCCCCATTTTTCATGATTACTGGCAGTTCAGTGCTGAAATGAAGAGAGTTTTTGACCATCCTCTTCAGAGCAAGGAGGCTGTTCTCCCTCCAACAAAGTCCTTCATCATTGGTGAAATATGTGGTGGAATTCCACACAGAGTGGATGGAATCAGTCAGCACTACAGAGTACCAGGATTAAACGACAGCCTTAAGGATGAGTTGTTCAGCAGTGATGAATCTTCTGATTTTGAAGCCTGTCTCCCTAGCCATCAGGTTGGACAATTGGTTGAAGGAATGCTGCCGTCAATGCCTCCTCAAAACTGCCTCAACACCACAGAAAACTCCCTCATCAAAGTCGTCCCCAGTGGTTCCCATGGTTCAGTGGACCAATGCAGATGGTGAGAGGGAAAAAAAACTGCTGTTGCCTAGAAGACCCACAAGGTTGTGGCCAGTGGCCCACGATAGAGTGAGTATTGGCGCAGTCGGGCTGGCGGTTGGCCTTTAATATGTGTTTTAGAGGCTAGCGTGACCCAGGTCATTTTCTCCCTTCAATATACCTGTGATCAAAATTTCACGGTATCTCCACGACTTCTTCCGAAATGGTCACCTGGGTGTGTCCCACCAATTGGTACTCTGCATTTAGTGATGTCACATGGTCACATGACGTGGCACACCCAATCGTATTTCCCATATCATCACCCTGCGATGGTTCAATCTTTCAGATGTCGTGGGTACGCTGGAAAAGAAGTACACTGCAGGTTGGTTTAAAGCTAACTTTTTTGCTTTTACACTTTGTGAGTTAATACTCAATGTTTACTTGTAATGCTTAGAAGCCATTTACCTTTACCTGAGCCATGTCAAACAGCGCCTGTGTGAACCTCGATCCTCTTGAATTTGTCAAACCGGTTATTGAATACAAATTGAAATATTATGCTGAATTTTGTGTTCAGTTGAATTTCTGAGCCACTGTTTTGAATGGCCATTCATTGGTACACTGTTTGCTACATGTTATTGTCTTGCTTTCAATGTATGTTACCCATTTAAAAGCAAATTTTCAGCCTCTGCCTCTCTCTCCTAGAGCCGATCATAGTCTTCTGGCCACTAGGCTGTTACCATACAGTTACTATGTTACATTACTTAGGCCTTTAATAGTATTCAAACAATACATATTAGCCTTTGTAATAACACATATGCTACACTACTTTCATGAGTGACAGGCCAGATAACTTTGGTTTTGAGTGGGCTGGTCAGGTTCAAATTCCCAGGACACTTTTTGCCCCAGTCCACCCCTAGATCACTTCCTCAGGCAACTTAATCAGCAGCCAAAAGACCCGGCTCATCAGTAGACGAGGGGGTGCTGGTGAGCCACACCTCTTCCCGTGATATGTCTGTTCCACATTGTCTCTTTGATTCCTTTCTCTCCGTAGTGGGATAATCGATTCCGCCTCATCTCTCATTGATTCCGGACCCGATGAGATCTCCACAGATGAAAGGCTAGTCACCAACTAAGAATTCCTACTGAGCCCACCGTTTCTCCAAAGCCGGTTAAAGCTTTCGACGGATACCTGATGGCTAAGGTAACCCGTCGCACCCTCCCATTAACCTTAACAGTCTCTGGTAATCACAGAGAGAGGATCTGTCTGTTCGTCCTGACCCCACCTTTGGACTCAGTAGTGCTGGGGATACCGTGGCTCATTACTCATAATCCCTCCGTTGAGTGACCTACTCGCGCCATTGCTAATTGGAGTGTTTTCTGCCACTCTAATTGCCTATGTTCTGCACCAGTGTTCCATTCACGCAGTGCAGTGACCCCATCATCTTCCTCTGGACCTCTCCAAGATTCCTTCCAAATATCACGACCTGGCTGAGGTATTCAGCGAGGACCATGCCCAGGGTCTACCCCTGCATCAGCTGTATGACTGTACAATTGACCTCCTCCCTGGAGACGCCCTTCCTTCCAATCAAATGTACACTCTATCTCGGCCTAAAAGGGAAGCCATGGAGGAGTACATTCAGCACTGACTCGCATATGGTTATATTGACCCCTCTTCATCCTCTATAGGTGCTAGATTCTATTTTGTTGAAAAAAAAGACAAGACACTTTGCCTCTGCATAGATTACCGTGACCTTAATCAGATCGCAGTGAAAAATAAGTACCTGTTTCCTCTCATCCTTTCACCCCCTTCATGATGCAACCATTTTTTCTAAGCTAGCTCTTAGGAACGCCCACCGTCTGGTCCACATCCGGGAAGGGTACACCACATCACACCACACCATGCCATGAATCCACAACATCAGATCAAGCCAAGCTACACTACATCATGCCATGTTCAAGTCAAGTACTACCTATCTCTCTCCATCTCCCCTTTTCCCTCGCATCTAAATAAAGTTTTTTCTTGTTTGTCAACCAGCTATTGTGCCAAGTTTTTCATTTTGGGTCCAAAATTCAAACTATTCATCTCAACTATTATTATTATTATTATTTAATTAATTTTTGGTCATATCATTAATGAGTACTACATACATCACAGGTGTTCAGGTGATAGTAGCAGCCCATATTTCACTGTCTGTGTCCAAAATCAGCTGTGATAGAAAGCTATTTGCCTTTTCTTTTGACAGAATAATAAAACCAAATGCTTAATTTTCCTGCACACTCCTGCTCATATCTGTCTTCCCTCTGAGCTAAATCTGGGCTAAAAGCTCTGAGAAATGCAACTACAACACGGCCTCATGTCCTCATAATTAATCAACTATGAACTCAAGCTGATGGCTTTTAGAAAGCTTTGTCTGCCTGCTCGGCACTATTAGAACGTGTCCTCAGCATTATAAGCAAAGCTGGAAAGCTGTGCCTGCGTCTCCAGCTAGTGCCTATAAATACACTGTACATATAGTGCATGTCAGTATGTTGTTATCCATTTTCACATCCACTGAGGACACTGGGTCACAGAGGAAGACGAAGAAAGAAGCCATGAGATAAATAAACATGGAGGCAGAAATGATTACATATAGTATTTACTTCTGTCTCTGTGGGTGTTTCTCTGAGGAGGCAATAAATATCTCTTGAAGCCTTTGGCAGTGATTCAGCTGTGGGCTCATCAACTTGAATGACCTGCAAAATAAATCCCACTATGCACTTTATATGCTTGTATACAAAATAATCCAGGTGTTATGAAATGGGCCGGGATACACAGTTATACTAATATCCAAACCGGAAACAGACTAAGCTGCTCATGTGGAGCTGTGAAATTTTTGAGACAGAACACTAGTCAGTGTTTGGGTGCATTTTTTGCCCCCTTTCTCATATTTTGCTTTCATGTCACTTGACAAGCATCTAGACATTTCAGCCTGATTTACACTTAAAACAGTCTTCAGTCTTCGTGGTTCCTGATTCCTTGCAAAGCGTCCTTTGTTGTTTAAGGAAGTACACTCTCTTGCATGGTCAAAACATCCCTGCAGACAAACAAACGCTTTTATTTGCAGCTGTGTATATGTCTCAAAGGTGAAAGTGATTAAAGTTAATGACAAAACATTGTGTGGTTTGTACAATGAATAAAAGAACCTGACTCAGCATGTACAGTACAATAAATGTCAGCTCAGTGTCATGGCTTAATGACAGTTTACAGTAAACAAGACTGAAAGTTTGTATCGGTAACATTCATCAACCATGTGTCCTCTCACAGTGTTTAAAGCCTTCCACCACATATGACAACGTAAAACACCAGACGAATGTAGTGCTGAAGTATTAATGTAAGAATAAATAATGTAAGAATGAATCAGAAAGAAAGAAAGATGCTCTGCTACCTCTGTCTGAACAGTTATATCTGAATTATTGTGACTTATTATTATCAATTATCCTTCCAGACCAGCATTCGCCACATTTTTTTGTTTTTTTTTGGGCTTGGACACTTTTAAAACGACAAATTAAAATGATCTACCTACACTAAAACTTGTTAAATATATAATGAGTACACTTACAATATAATAAGTGTATTTTCCATAACTGTGTGCCTCAAGCAGACTTCCAAATGATTCAAATTGTTTGACTGGGTGGCACAGTGCTATAGTAGTTAGCACTAATGCAGTAAGACGGTCCTAGGTGCAATTCTAAATCGGACCTGACCCTTTCTGTGCGGAGTTCATCTGGGTTTCCCATGCCCTCAAAAACAGGTACATAAAAGATCATTTTCCTCTCAGTGGCCTTGATCACAGTACCAGTCAATGTCAGCTAACTGTGTGTGCTATGTGCTGATACTTATCGCTAATGCTAATGCTAATGCTAGGTGCTGTGTGTGTATTAGAATGGGTAAAATGCACAGACTGAATCCCCCCTACAGAGAAAATAAAGCAAGTTAACCTTAGATCTTTATCAGTCATGGCAGAACACTATTTGGACTTAATCTTTATGTAGGAAAATGACAGTTGTTATCTGTAATTTTACATCCCTCAGATTTCTCTTTCTCTCAGCTCGCTTTTTGGAAGGAAGTCAGTCAGAGTTTTTATGAACAGTTCCAAAAAGACCTCTCCACATTTTCTCTCTGCAGAATAGCAATGATAGATGTATAGATCAGACAAACATGCTTCGAATATGACAGGAGGAAAAAAAAAATTCTTCCTCCCATCCTGCTGGAGTTGGTAAGATTTTGGTGTTTTACTTGAGTTAGTTCTCCCACTTTTATAGCTCGTCTTTGGTTGACAAAAATTGGAGGATCTTTACTGTTGACCTCATGTTTGACCACATGTGCATGGTGACCCTCAGACTGGACACCCTGAACATCAGTCAAGTGGAGAAATGACACGGACTCACATCCAACAGACCTTTTCTGAATGGCACACAATCACATCTATTACGATCTACTGGTATATCGTAATAAACGTATCTATCACACCTGCTCTAGACTGACATCTGCCACAGTTTTCTGTTCGCGGGTTCCATGCTGTGAAATAATTAGTCACTCTGTCTCCTCAACCTTGTTATCCTGTTCTCACAAAATTGCTGGATTCTGCTGTGCATCAGCTTAATAAAATGAAACTGATATGAAAAAAGAAGACAATAGGTGTGAGCAATAAATTCCAATTTGGCACTTAAGCTGGCAATGTGAAACTTTGACAAGAGTCCAGACATGTAAATGTGCAGCTGGGGTTTTAATCACTAGAGTTTTACCTCACAATTGAAAACACAAAAGAGTTGGCAGTAGGAAAACGGTTCCTCATGGAAACAAAGAATGTAAGACCTTCGTATCAGAAATCCTCCCCACACAGATCCACTGTAATGATTTTTTTTTTTGCAAATTTGAGACAGGAACATACGAGTCACCCTTCAGCTACCCCTCTCTCTGTCTTTACCCCTCTGTCTCCTTCTCTTTTAACCCCCATCCCCATCTTTTTCATCATCTCCTGGTGTCCTGTCACATCCCCCTCTTCCCCACTCATCATTAGTGCAAGAGGCACCAAGCCAAAAGCCCCCATTTGGAATTAAACTCACTGACACTTGGAATTAAACCTACACTTTTCACCACTACATTTGCAAAGACACACACACAAAGACACAAACACAGCTGCATACCAACACAACTGGTTGCACACTGATAACAGACACTCTCCCACTCAGCAGATGGAAATGCAGAGGCAGGGCTGGAAACATGTAATAGATATGGAGTCCCAGGAGTGGGTGGGGACCGGGGAGTGCCCACGTCAGAGTAAATACATGTAGGCATGAATGTCACATACACACTTAACATAAACGGCATGTACGGTGAAAATACACGCATATACATAGATTTTTGTGATGAGGAGCAGGTGTCACTGTGACGGAGAAATGGAGAATAATATTAGCAGCAGGGCTTGTAGTCATTCTGAATATGCAGCCATAACACGTACGAAAACATGGCAGCTGTGACTCCAATGACACTCTAATTGCTATAATGCAGTTATTTTATATTCAGCAGCAAGCGATATTCATTTACTTATCAAATTATGTAAATGGAAAGAAAACACACACTTTTTACACAGGCGTTTATAGTTTATCTGTGGTTATGCAATGAATTCAACAACAACAAAACACCTTAAAGATAGAGTTCCTTTTTACGGCAAAAAATGGTAAAGATTGTTTAAAGATTACCGTCGTGTCAGTAATAGGGTGGCCTCAAATAATACATGCATCTCTCTCTCATCTTTTAAAATCACAGTAAATTCTGTATTTTCACGGTCTATCCATACAGTCAGGAACAAAAAACATAGTTTGATGACAGTGTGGGATCATGGGAATTGTTTTCACTGGTGATGAAAATCTGATCTGATGCAACTCAAAGAGACAGCACACAAGTATATTGAGTTACAGTCACACAAATAAGGCTAATTTACCCAATGTTAGCCAGTAATACATAGACTAAAGACATCTTCCAAGTCTTTGTTGTTACTGGTTTCTCATCCCTCACTTCTTCTCTTCTTCTGCTGTACCTATTTTTCCTATTCTAAATCCTAAAGATGCTATCAAAAAGCCACATGACGCTTGCAAGTTCCTACTTAGAGCCATGTTGTAATACATGCAGTATGCAGTTAAGCACTGTCTAACTTAAAAATGCAAAACCTTTCATGAGTGGAATATGTTGCTCTAAAACCTGTACCTTTCAGCCTCGATGGTGCCTTTCCAGATGTTTTGCATGCTCTATTTTTAATAATGTGTGGGTTTATAAGATTTGCACTCTACCACATTCTGTTTTTATTTAGATTTTACAAAGCACTCTGTATTCCTCTAAATATGCACATTATTAGACATATTTAATATCATGCAAGTACAGAAGTCAATAAAAAATATATAACATAAGAACTGGGAATATTTAGGTCTATTTTGGTGTGGGAACCAAGGTTATTATTGTTAAGGAAAATGAATGAAATGATGAAAACTAGAATTGAAAAAACATTTCCGTTAACTGAAATGAATAAAAATTATAATTAAAAGAAAAAATGATAACTAACTGAAACTGTATTGTGTGCTTACAAAACTAATTAAAATGTATAAAAATTATGGATAAATTTCCTTTTCGTTTTAGTCTTTGTCAATGTCAGATTAATATGAAATCGATTTATTTAACTTGATCAATTTTAGCTGGCGGCACCATACGGCACTTCATGGTCCGTCACTTCTCGTCACTTGTCGTTTTGAGTCAGCTTCTCATCTCCACTATCTGGCAACATGGAGACTAAAGTTGACAGAAAGGACGATAAAAGATATGAAAAAACTAAAATTAAACTAAAACAAAGTATTCAGAAAAAAAAATTAACTAATAAAAACTAGCAAACCTGCTCTAAAAACAAATTAAAGCAAACTGACTTAAAGACAAAAAAGTCAAAACTGAATAAAACTAAACTATTATAGCCTTGGTGGGAACGTTACACATTATATAGAAATATAATAATGTAATTAGAATATACAGCAATATATTAACACAATACTTCTTCATCTGAAAGAAAAGGCATCACTCTCAACCAGTGTTTATGAGTCATTTTCACATATTGCATAATACACACTTGGACATCATCTAGGAGTGGCAAGCGCTGCATAATTTCATCATCAAAGTATACGTATCATTCACAACCTACACTCACACATTTACTGTGTATTATGCAGGCCATTTCTATGATTAAAGAATATAATCATGATGGATGTGTAAAGTGATGCTGAAAATGCATTTGAGTTTAGCAGACACCCAGACAGTCCGCTGGGTTTTGGCATTTCCTTTTTCTATACCGTCTTTTAACAACCTCTCAAAGGAGTTGAGGTAGGGGCCAGGCTGATGACTCATTCGTTGTCTGTCTCCCTGTTACTTCCCCCATTCAGAGATGGAGGTAGGGAAGGATGTGGGAGGTATGACTCTCAGTTTCTCTCTTTTTTTTTTTTTTTTTCTCCTCATGCTGGCTTTGAATCCCCAGGCTAGCTAAGTGACCTGAGGGAAAGAGTATGGCTGGGGATTTTACAAAGGATGCACAGGTTGCACATTTCTCATTGCTGCAGGCATTCCTCCCCCTCTCTCTTTACCTCTTCCTTCCTTCCAATCCAATACAATGAGAGACTAATTTTATCTGGAAAGGCTTGATAACGAAGAACAGTTTCCTCATAAGGTCTGTGGGTGGGATGGGCGGTGGGATGCGGTGCAGGGAAGAGCAGAGGACGAAAGAGATGGATGCAGCAGACAATGGATGAAGCTAGAATCCCAGCTGTGCTCAAGTGGCTGCATCCGACAGAAGATGATCAATTTGGCATGGGTCAAATGTGAGTGTTGCTACTTCTGTCTGCTCCATATAGATGAAACAGATTGTATTTTTCAGTCCTCGATGAAGCATCCCTCTTCAGATGATGGTTTCCGCCTTTTAGTGTTTTTATGCCAAAAATTAGAGCACATATCCAGATTTGTCAATTGAGATGAACCTGCTAAAAACAGGTGAATTCATCATTTCACATTGTCAGAATATGAGGCTGCTTTTATGCTCTTTGTCATATTTAAGGTCATAAACTTGCCAGAAAATTTGAAACAGAAAATTGTCAATGAATTACCCTTTGAATCAAGAGGAGATGATTGTATTCTGCCAGCTTTGCATCTCTTTGCAAAATATGATGTTGCACATTGTTCCTAAAACAATAATTAATCTTCCTGTCTGGTTATTACCCCCCCCCCCCAAGGGAAAGCAAGGGTATTGTTTTTGGTTTGGTTCTTTTGTTTGTCTGTTTGGTTGCTTGTCAGCAGCTTTACGCAAAAACTACCGGACCAATTTCCCTGAAATTTTCAGGAAAGGTGCGAGGTGGTCCAGAAAATTTTGGTGAATGTAGGTCAAAGGTCAAGGTCACCAAAAATGTGTTTTCACAATGATAA
>JAPTYQ010000001.1:15304868-15316317 GCA_029814465.1 Ostorhinchus cyanosoma
GACAGACAGACAGACAGACAGACAGACAGACAGACAGACAGACAGACAGACAGACAGACAGACAGACAGACAGACAATAAAATGAATAGCAGTAAAATATGATATATTAAGAATACATCAATAAACTAAGATTCAGAATATCCATCCTAATATAGTAATTGGAGCAGTGGTCTGCAACTGAATGATACTTGGAGACTTCTGGATCTAAATCTTGGTCAAAGGAATAATTAAACCAGCGTGCATGTTTCAACTGTAGGGAAAGTGGAGAAATGGAAACCTGTATGACATGGTAAATGGGAAATGGACTGAACTTATATAATACATTTTATGCACCTTCATGGTGCCCAAAGCGCTTTACAGTTCCTCACATTCACATACCAGTAGGCGGCTGCTGTCACTCTAGTAGGGTCTGGTAGAGTTCATTGTTTTGCCCAAGGACACTTCAACATGTGGACAATTGGAGCCAGAATTCGACCGCCGACCCTTTGGTCATTGAACGAAAAAAACAACCACAGTTGCTCTTAAAAAGAATGATAAGAATGAGAGAATGATCAAACCTCACCATGTAAAAGCCATTCATCATCAGCTAATACCCCCCCCACCACACACACACACACACACACACACACACACACACACACCTGGGGTGATGCTCAGGTTGACTAATATTGTACGTGAAGGAGGTGATTAGAAGAAAGAGGCTGTGTACATGAAAAGAAACAAAAACCGGCAAGGATAACGAGACCTTTATGAACAAAATGAATGAGTCAGAGAAGTGACCACCCCCATCACACCAACACTCCTGCCAGTGACAGCTAATGCCTTAAAAGCTTATTTTAGTCCATTTGATTGCAATTACCTCGGCTCTGTACTCATCCTCCCAACTTGCACTTTATTCCACCCATTGCACCTGCTGAAAACCTGATAAATGTCATTTCAAATGGTCTTCTCTCCTCACTCCCGCCCCCTCCCCATCCTCCAAAGTTTGCTTTACTTGGTGTGTATCATCCTTCTCAGTGAGCTTACCAATTCCACCTGATGTCAAACACACAGACGTTCATTGCCTCTCTCTCTCTCTTTCTCTCTCTCTCTCCCTCGGCTGCGACTATACCCATGTAAACAACCCCCACCATCCATAGATACAGAGCTTTCATTTAGTTGTAACCTCCTTTTTTGTGCAGTCATGGAGGCCAGACATCGCGCGATGAGTCACCGCTGCTGCCGTCCGCATGCGTTCACACTCTTATTAGCGGCCGCCATCGTCTGCGTGGTAATGATACTGCTGACCTCAGTGGCGATGACTGTCTGAGGTCAGATTCCACTGAGCTGATTGCTGCGTTTTTAGTGTGATTTCAGTGTCGGGCTACGTGAGAATGGGATGACATTCTGACAAACATGCAAAATGAAATGGAAAAGGATAAATTGGTTCATCATCTAAAACATTATCTGTCGCTAAAAACAAATAGTCTGATGTTGTACAGAAATATAAGATTTGGACATAATTATCTAAAAACAATGAGGTATATGTTTATTTGTAAGGCTCAAAACCAAAGTGGACAAAGCCTTTTCAGCAGTGAGTCCCAGCCTCAGTGGACATTTTTTAGTGGCATCTCAAGACACACCTGTAGTCTATTACTTTTATGGGTATTCCTTGATTTTTTGGGGCATTTTAGAATTTCATATTTTTGATAGTTTTTGCACTTTGTATTCTTTTTGTATGTTGTCTTGTATCTTTACCCCGCCCCCTGAAGGGGAGGCGAGGGTATTGTTTTATTTATCTGTTTGTCAGTAATTTTACGCAAAAACTACTGAACCAATTTCCATTAAATTTTCAGGAAAGGTGCGAGGTGGAGCAGAATAGATCCCATTAAATTTTGGTGAATGTAGGTCAAAGGTCAAGGTCACCAAAATGATAAGCGATAGGGCAAATCAAGTAAAACGTTTGCGAGGGGCGGGGTTTGTTGTGCCGGGCAGCACTTGTTTTAATCTGTAAAGCACTTTGTGAGGTTTTTTCTGTGATAAGTGCTATATAAATACATTTTGCTTATTTATAAAATTTGAAATACTGTCAACAATGTTAAAAATCAGAGAAATGTGTCATTTTATTCTCTTAATTATTCTCTATCAGTCGATGTCATTCAGCTGCCCGTCAGTGACATTTCTTTAATATGACTGATGTAACTCATGGCATTTCCATTAGAAAAAGGTAAAGGTCACTTTTATTATCTCTATTTTTAACCCATCGTTCTAGAAGCCATGTGCTGCCACTGAAGATACATGATTTACACGCCCCCCCAAAAAAGCTAAAAAAAGAGGATGATATCAGAAAAAAAAACCAAGTAATAAATCAGTTAAGAAAAGTAGAAATAGAGAAAAATTCATTTGGGAACTACCACAAAAGGTAGAACTGGGTCTTTATGGGTTAAAATTCTGTTTGATAAAGTAAAGTTTTAGAAGTTGTGTAATGTCACATGATCGATCTTTCTATTTTTACTCTAGAAAATTAGTAACAGTCATAAGTGTACTATATGTGAGAGCGAACATGATTAAATTCCAGTAGAACAAGAACATCAAAGCTCAGATATGGTTGACTACATCTTCATATTGTTACAGCATTATGAGAAGTACAGCAGGCCTCTGTACTGTGGTTTACTGTACTTCCCCCATAAAGTTCACTGTAGTTTCTGTTTTGATGGTGAATTCCCCTGAAGAAAAAAACAGATGTAATGCCAGGCAATGTTATGTTTTTACAAGGGGATGAAATTAGGTTAAATGAAAAGAAACGAAGATTGACAGATATTTCACTAACATTTCATTTGCCTAAAATAATTGAATTCTGATGCTTTAAAAATGTAGTCAACAAAAAACAGAAGAACTCTTTTTACATTTTGGACTCTACGGACTTCCTGTGTGCTCTGTTTTTGATCGGAAAATAATGTTTTAACTGGTGCTGTCAAATGATTAACATTTTTAGTCAGATTAATCACAGGGTTTCTGTGGATTGAATTACTTTACTTCCCCCATAATCATGATTAAATATCTTGATTAAATATACATTTTAAACCTATATTAATCATGTTTCATTTTGCATAATCAAACAGACTCAAGAAAGAAGGGACTTTGACGTGTTTGTTGCCAGCTGGGTGACACACTAACCTGCTGTTTATCGTCTTCCATCTTTATGGGCTGGTTCTGCTGCCTGTCACTACCGGATCAACTGCCCATTTGCAAAAACACAACAGTAACTCTACGTGGACAAACTGCCCAAAATGCATTACCACAAATTATCAGAGCTGAAAATGAGTGAATTGTGTTAAAAAAAAATTTAATCAGATTAATCATGATGATGGATTAATCTGCGTTAATATGTTCATTTTGACAGCCCTAGTTTTAACAGTTGTAAAATAGTACCAACGTGGCACCGGAGCTTCATAGTATTTAGTTTGTTTGTGATAAACACATTTCTATGGGATGAGAGGATGTAGAAACATAAGCCCATGATTAAAGTAAGTGAATAGATGAGACTCAGCATTTTACTTTGACACAACAGGACTAACAACTTCTGCAAGCACTTATCATGTGTCTGAGCAAAAGTGTGGATTCAGCACAAACATTACAGATTAGAAAGGTCGTCCAAACATCACTTTGGACAATGTTAGCACACGGAGGGGATCGGTTTCCTGTTGGCCAGCGAATTCTTCCTGCTCTGGCAAGTAACACACAACGAGGGATGTATTTCCTTTACAACAGGAAATGAACCTGCGTTTGCCAGGGGCACGGGTGGGTTTCACTGCCTCCTTTGTAACATGTCAGCCATGTTTCTTCTTAGTAAACATCTGGTTTAAACTTTCAAGCATGTCATCTGATGCACAGCTGCTTTACAAGGAAAAAAGGGACAGTAGTTACAAAAATAAAATGTTGGAGACACTTTACGTTACTTGTACAAACTGTTCAGTGACAACATGACGAGTTCAACATTAGTCACCAAATTAAACTTTTAAAATATTTAACGTGGTTTTCATGGCATTATGTTATTATTGTGAATACATTAGCCTGTATTACTTCGTTATTATTAATTTATTAGTGCCATTATAACAGGTGGTGTCTTCATGTTTTCTTTGCAATGAAAGTGTCACAAAATGTCTTTTTGGCAATTCTTTTGCAGCCTTTGAAACCATTAATTAAATAATTTCACTACACCCCCCCCCAAACGGGACGGCAAGGGGTATTGTTTTTGGTTCAGTTTGTTAGTTAGTTTGTTTGTTACCACTTTAGCAGCAAAACTAGTTATTCAAGTCATACCAAATTGAGTTTATAGATTGCCAATCACCCAGAATGGATGACATTACATTCTGGGAAAAATAGGTCAAAGTTAAAATTATTTATGTTTTTTTTTATCTTCCAATTTGCTTGGATGAAATTGCAAGGGGTGAGGTTATAAATAATAAATGCTTAAAACAGTGTGTTTTAGTAAAAAAAAGAAAAAAAAAAGTTTTTAGCAGTTTTATCATGAGAAACAACTCTAAATGTCCATAACGAAACTTTTAAAGATCGCAGAAATAAACTTTCAACTATTTTACATTTGCTCAAATATGCTTTTTGATCTTGAACATTCAGTAACATTCATATTAGGGCTTCATATTTTTTGTTATTTCCAGGTTTTTTTTTAGCCTGTGTGGACGTCTTTCTTCTTACTGCCATAAAGTGTTCTATGGCGTTGCAAAGCTCAGGATCTCAGCAAAATGCAATGAGAGACTGATGTTTTTAAATGGTTAATGTCATCACCAAAAATATATCAAGACCAACATATATATATATATATATATATACCAAACTCATTTCTTTTTTTATGTGTTTTTCTTTTATTATCATTTGTGCTTGGGCCCTTATTACCTTAGTGCATAAAATTCAGTCTAATGCTTCCATGATATACCTATTACTAAACATCAGTATTTACTAGGTTATTACTTTGGTGATTTATTGGTATTCCTTAATTATTACACACCAATTATTAACTTATTACCCCATGTTTCCCTGTTACCACCAAGATGTAATCTAGAGGGATTTTTTTTTTTTTTGCGTGAAATGAAACGGAGTCAGACAAAGTTCAGGAGCCACAGATGACAAAGTGCAAGCGGACGTGGCCTCATGTATGAAGGATGTTTTTAAAGTGGGAAACTTCAGTCATTAGAAGACCACCACTGCAGATTTGTGCCAGTTTACAGCTTTTTGTGTGAAGTAAGTTTCTTTGAATGAATCACACTCACACTTAGCTGCAGTGAAAGACAAACATGTCTTTGTTATTATTGTTGTTTCACTGGAAATTTCATTTTCTGTTCTGTGTTTTCTTATTCACGGATGACGGTTAAATCAATTTTAATATGCAAATAGTAACTGTAAAGACTAAATGATATGGTATTCAGACACAGGGATATGTTTCTGCTATCAGGAAACATACTTTTACAGAGATCCAACTCAAATGCAATGTGTCTGGGTGATTTTCACAGTCAAAGTGAACATCTGATGTGACAAAAACCCAGCTCACTTTTGCTTCAAAATGTTGCTTCTGTTAATTGTGGCTCCAAACATGTTGATTCAGGGTTATATAATAAAAAAAAAAAAAAAAAAAAGAAGAGGAAATATGGAAATAAATCTATGTGCTGTATGAAATGCCAACAATTCACCTTGGCAAACATATTACATGAGTGTTTATTTTGATCTTTTGTGATGGTTTTATGGCTTTGATAAATTTCCTTATTATGTTTGTCAAAGAAAATCACACTTCTAGTTGCAGTTACTTTAAATATGTGTTTTGTTTATTTTATTTCATCAACGGTTTTGTTTTTTTGGATCATTAGTCTTATACAGGTGCAGCCAGTGTCATGTTCTGTTTTGCTTTTCTTTCTTTTACTGACTTGACTTTGTCCTCCATGTCACTGTGAACACTCCCATATGATTGTCTGGATCCTGGGGGGAAGGAAGCAGGCGGGGCGAGGGGGTATCTGGGTCCCTGATTCCCTTTCTGTTTACCCACCAACATCCTGCACAAACAGCCCTGCCTCAGAGTCAGACAACAGTGAGTAATCTTGCCCAATCTGTTCCTGCACTCCTCTGGCTTCTGCTTCCTCCCAGCAGGCCTGCAGCCTGCAGCCAAGAGCTCAACACACGTCATGCGAAGCCGCCAGGAGGGAGGACGGCGCTCTGTGTGTACGCTCAGCTCCAACCTGGCTGTTAAACTGATCTGAGAGGATGATGAAAAAGGTGACAGTGAGGATGATGACGAAGGCAAACACGGCGCTGATATACAGTAGCAATGGGATCCTGTCTGTGGAGATGAGCCCAGTAGTCAGAGCTGGCGGCCTGATGCACCACTGGAGAGACAACTTTACTCTGAACAGGTTTTTCTGTCATGATTCATCCTGAAAAGTGGAACTGTTTTTTTGGGGTTTGTTACTGCAGAAGAAACATGAACCTGCTCCTACAGTAACAGCAGCGTGGACAACAATAACAGAGGATGTAGTTATATACTGTGTCAGTGAAAAAGTGTGATCAGAGTCTCATATGATTCTGAACCAAACACACTGTCCTTCATGCAAAGTGCAAAATGAGAAGAGAGGACGATGAAATGATGAGAGTCCAATGGAAAGCACCTTCAGTCCCCATTCCTGTATTTATTTTCTGGCCCTTATCTGGATTCAGCTCGTAGTGTCAGTAAAAAAAAAAAAAGTCCAGCAAGTTCAAAGAAAAAAAAAAATGTAATCATGTGTTTGAGGTTTAGCACTACAGCTTGTAATTAGCAGCTACGTCTTTAACTCATTTGAGAAAATTTGGTGTGAATGGGGGGATAACGTGAACAAGAGGGTGTGTCAGACAAACATGAAAGACTCAAGTATGCGTTTGATTTAGTTTCACACCAGACATTCACTTTCATACCCTGCAGGCAGCAACGATGACACCTTCATTAGCAACCCAGGGAGTGCTGCTCAGAGGCAAGGCTGAGATCTGACTCACACTTAACAACTCTGCCCTATTAACAAGACTCCTACAAGTTCCTCCACCTCCCCATGGCTGTTCCACTGACTTATCCATTTTTGTCAACTTTTGTTTTCATTGTGCCAGTCCCCCCCCCCCCCCCAAAGCGAAGTCAAGGGGTGTTGTTTTTGGTTCAGTTTGTTTGTTTATGAACACTCTAGCAGCAAAACTATTGGTAGAATTCATATTAAATTGGGTTTATAGATTGTCAGTGACCCAAAATAGATCTGATTACATTTTGGGAAAAGTAGGTCAAAGTTCAAATTTGTAATTTTTTTTTTCCCATTTACTTATAATGGGCAAAATTTTAAATGTCTATAGCAGCAAAACTATTTGGTTAAATTCATGCCAAATTGGGTTTATAGATTGGCAGTGACCCAAAATAGATCTGATTACATTTTGGGAAAAGTAGGTCAAAGTTCAAATTTTAAAAATTTTTTTATTTTCCCATTTACTTATAATGGGCAAATTTTTAAATGTCTATAGCAGCAAAACTATTGGTTAAAGTCATGCCAAATTGGGTTTATAGATTTTCAGTGATCCAAAATAGATCTGATTACATTTTGGGAAAAGTAGGTCAAAGGTCCAATTTTTAATGATTTTTTTTCCCCATGTACTTATAATGGGCAGTTTTTTTAAATGTCTATAGCAGCAAAACTATTTGGTTAAATTCATGCCAAATTGGGTTTATAGATTGTCAGTGACTCAAAATAGATCTGATTACATTTTGGGAAAAGTAGGTCAAAGGTCCAATTTTTAATGTTTTTTTTTTTTTTCCCCATTTACTTATAATGGGCAAAATTTTAAATGTCTATAGCAGCAAAACTATTGGTTAAATTCATACCAAATTAGGTTTATAGATTGCAAGTGACCCAGAATAGAAGTCATCATATTTTGGGAACACTAGGTCAAAGTTCAAATTTTTTGAATCTTTTTTTCCCATTTATTTATAATGGGCAAAATTTCACACCTGTAGCAGCAAAACTATTGGTTAAATTTATACCAGATTGGGTTTATAGATTGCCAGTGACCCAGAAAAGATCTGATTACATTTTGGGAAACATAGGCAAATAATATAGGCAGATTATTTTAACACCCTTTTTTTTCTCCCATTTACTTATAATGGGTGAAATTTCAAATGTCTATAAAAACAGCAATTTTGCTTCAATTTACTTCAAACTTGGCACATATATATAGAGGCAACTGATATGGTGACATTAGCATATGCATAGACATAATGACATCAGCTTGATCGATGCCAAAATAAACTACAATACGTGTGAGGGGAGGGGTTTGTTGTGCCTGGAACCACTTGTTTTTTTCTGTTATTGACTGTGACAGAAATAGCTGAGTGTGGATGTTCTGCTCAAACAGATCAGTCTGACAGCTCTAACTAGCTATGAACATCATGTAAACTTCTTCTCGTGATATAGTAAAAACAACAAATTTTTCAGTTTGTGTTAAATTCAAAGTATGTTATTCATACAAAACACCCTGCATACTATTCAGCCTGTCTCTCTTGTCCTTTCAGACCTGATATTAACATGCATGGTTTACAGTTAATTGGATAGCTTTAAGTACAGATGCACTGATAATACACTGAAATTAGATAATTCACAATGGATTAGGACGTGCTCTCACCTGCATATTTTAGCAGAATGAAAGTGGATGTGTCACTGAAGGATGTCCTCAGCGTACATGGAGTTACATACTAATTCTAATCAAAATATATTTATGTTAAATTGATTGAAATCGTTGATTTCCTGTGATTAATGATCATTGAGGGGTGCATATGTAATTGACTTCTTGATTTTATTGTTTCCTTTTTATTATTATTATTTCAGTTAGAGACAAACAAATAAAAAAAAAAACAACTAAAAGCTGGCTCTGAAAAGCCCTTGTGGACATACACAACATTGACAAAAAAGCAGTTCCCACATGGATATAACCCAATTCAGATCCATTCATTATAGGTTTCAGTTCTGTGAGTATCTTCTCATTTCTTCAACAACCATCAGTTTGATAGATCATATAAAGACTGCACTGTGCTCTGATGGAAAAAGTTGACATGGTCGAATGAGTCCAGATTGATCCTGTTCCGGAGTGAGAAGTAGGGTGGATGAAATTATTACTCATGATGTTTAGTACTTAAAATACCAGCCTGTGGGGGCAGAGTTATGATCTAGGGTCGATTCAGAAAATCAGGTCAAGGTTTAGAAAAATTATGATGGACAATAGATTTTGAGATGTTGCATAAACTTGGTGAATACATACTGTGGCATCATCAACATATTAGAATGTCAGACTTATTTTTGGCCAGGTTGTGTGTTACAAGTCGGTAGAGCGGGTTGGCCAATAACCACAGGGTTGGTGGTTCAAATCCTGCTCTGTCCTAGTCTGTCCGTTGTGTGGTGGTTGGAGGGGCCGTAGGGGCGAACTGTCAGCCATCCTTCTGTCAGTCTGCCCCAGGGTAGCTGTGGCTACAGATATAGTTTACCACCACCAGAGGGAGAATGTGAGAGTGAATGAATAATGGGTCAATAATGTAAAATGCTTTGAGTGCCCTGAAAAGCGCTATAGAAATCTAACCCATTATTATTATTAAGTCAAGTATATGCTAAACACCTTAAGTCACCGAAGAAGTGGCTCCTGATCATAAGAAGAAGGTGGAGACAGTAGGAAGCCATAAATTGCACATAAAAAGTTCACTTTGGCTAAAAAAATGATAATTTAATGTAAACTTAGTCTAAAACAGGTCAAGCTGTATTTTGATAACTCTTTTTTCCCCTGTCCTTTACAAAGCCTTTTAGATAAATCTCAGTTTCCTGATCTCCATGTACAGAAATTGCACAGAAACTAAGAGGTTTATAATGTCTACACCCAGACAATAGGATCATGACCAAAGCATCCAGTTTTTATGTGTCAGTAGTCATGTTTCCATTGACCCTCAACTATCGCAAATTTAACTTGCACATAAAAATTCACCTAATGGTACAACGACAATTTCTGCAAAACTCTCATTTGTCGATTAAAATTTTTTGCGCTGGCAAGAGGTGGTTTTTCAGGCATTGTGAAATTGGTATATTACACAAAACTGGGTTTTAAAATCAGCCTAGGCCGTGTACAGTACACAAACATATGAGCCTGACCAGAAACATATGAACTGGGGAGACGCCGAGATCCACAAGCTGTTGTCACTTCGGGCAGAGGACTCTATCCATGCTAACATCCGTGGAACAGTGTTTGTCTTTCATTATTGTTTTCAGAGACAACACCACTATGCTTGGAGTATTTCTGACGTGCAAGTTATATGTCGGACTATTCGCTGTGCTGCATCACCGTCCCTTTGATTCCAGAGCGCAGGTCCACTGTGTTAAGCACTATTCGAACGGGATTAGTATTAGCTGGGAACTTCTGGTAATTTGCAATAATAACGGAGAATGCCTTTGATCTTAATCCCGTGCAAATGCGCCATGTCTGTAATTTGTAAAGTAAAAATTCCACCACAAATCATCTACCATATTTCACCAAACACAGACGTCCCGTGATAATACTATTCCCGTGCGAATCTGCATCTCAGTGATTGGGCGGTGTTTGTTATTTTTATTGTGTACAGTTTTCTATCTTTTTCCCGGGTTGAGTAATGGAGGCTGCGGTTGAAATGATGAATAGCAATTTTAGTGTCTCTCGGTGAATTATGTGGAGACCCATCCGCAGAAAAACAGCCACCAAAAGGGCAACATTTGGCAGGACATTGGTGTGGATGATGTAACTGCATCCAGTTCCTCAAAATAAGGACACTTCATGGGCTGTGACCCGCTCTTCTTGTTATGTTTAGGGCAGCTCTTGTATCCTCTTCAGAGGTATTCCAGCCGTTCTTTCATTTTTGTCCAGTCTCTGAAGTCCTGAACAGTCAGGCACTGGAGCAGGAGGCATCATATCCAGGCAGTAAATTTGAGTAATATGCAGACTTTGCTAATCCTGTGCGAATGCGCCACAAACACAGAGGCAGGGGGGGTAATTTACAAATTAGCAGACATCCCCAGGTAATGCTAATCCTGTGTGAATAGGGTTTGAAAGTCCAGCCTGTCTCACCTCTGTTACTCCTTTGGCTCGGCTGTGGAAATCAGTCAATGATTGAAAAAAGGTGGGATCACCATTTCACCTTTTTTCCAGGATCTCTCTCTTTCAAAAGGATAATGACTTCAGTGATTGCAAAAATTTGGGAGTGGTGGTTTTGCTTTCTCAGCCTTTCCTCAGAGCAGGCTGGTTAAGACGCTACAACCTCCTACAAGCCTATGATCGGTTGGCGCTGGGAAGAAGGGGACTTTGAAAACTCGGGCTGGGTGTTATTTTGAGCTCCTTGCTTGCGTACGGAGCTGTATCATTATGTTGGTGGTGTGAGTTGCACCAAGAT
>JAPTYQ010000001.1:15357898-15368685 GCA_029814465.1 Ostorhinchus cyanosoma
CACACACGCACACACACACGCACACACACACACACACAATATGACCTACTTCTAACAAATGCAGTGGGAGACGAAAGCTGACCCTTCACCCAGTTATTACACTAATTACACTTCACAAATGAATGTCTCAGTGGCAAATCTAATAAACTGACATGGCTAAATTAAGATGTCATTACACACAAGCCCTCTAAGGAAGAAAAAAAAGCACTGTAAGGGAATATTATTGTTACTTTTCCGTGTTACTCCATTTTCCAGTGTCAAGGGTCTTTTAAGATAGCCGCATATCATGATTCACATTGATCTTAAAGATTATTGCAGAGATTACTCAAGTATTTTGTTATGCAAAGCCTCATTTAAAATACACTTAAGTCATGTCCATTAAGCTCTACATCATATTAACATCAAATTATCTCCCTGTGCGGAGGACGGTAGTCAAATCAAAAACGGAAAATCTGGCTGCTTTGAGCTTTATTTTCTCAAACATTCCATAGCCATGACTTCATGGATAAAAATAGAAAGCAGGAGATGCTGGTTGCTTAAATGGTCCATCAGTCGTCTAGAAATTCATCCAGAAAGATGCTGCTCCAAGCACCCAGATCACACATCATACTGAGAAAACATGTGAACATGTGGCACACTGAACCATACTCTGCAGATGGTGACATACAATATAAATGGAGAGGGACGAAGTTGAACCCACATGGCTGCTCGTACATTTGTACCCCACAACGCTCTTTTACTAGGAACCACTTTTGACATCACAGGGCTAAATAAGTAGAGCAAAAAATATACAATTGTTTAGTCAGTCTGTAAAAAAGGATATCAATTTACTGTATGTGGGATATCTTTGGTCTGGCCTGACTTCGACTCAAAGGTAATTAAATACATAATAAAAAGAATCACAACCCTTTAAGCATTTACAACTGGAGCCCATATACAGCTTTTATGTTGGGAACATACACAGCCACAGGAAACAATGTTTAACTGCCTGTTCACAACCTTTGTTTACAGCTGCACTGCTTTAACACAAAGAGCAGGGTTTTTGTAAAGCTTAGGATGCCTCTTCTAGACTTCTCTGCCTTTTATGTGCACTCTGTCTTTCACTCATTCTCTGTATCATATGGAGGGGAGCAGCCATCTCACATGACTGTCGACTTGTAGCCAAAGTCACATGCTTACCCATACAGAGAGTGGCACCTGACCAAATAGGTTTTTAACAGAGGAAACTGCCGCTCACTCGGATGACTGCTGGAACAGTCATAAAAAAAAACCAAAAAAAAAAACGTAACTGCAGAATTGGACCCAGCCGTATGAGCCTGAGCCAACTAAAGCTTCATTTTCTTAACTATAGCCTAAATGGTGAGTACAGGAAATGACAAATGCAGATGGAGACAAGCTCAGGATACCCATGTTAAAATCATTATTCTGAATTTAGCTTCTATTAGAAAATTTGCTTTTAGGGTTAGCACAAGCATGGCACATGATGTGGAATTTGTGCATATATCAATATCCGCTGAAAAAAATACATTAAGTACGAAACGTATTCATCATGACTTCTGTGAAAAGTTTGTCCACAGCATCCACACACATCCCGTTTCGGTGTCCACATCCACAAACCAGGTTAGAGCAATCTTTGCCCTACAGCATCTGTAGTCGCTCTTTTTCTGACAGACCGAGGCTTTCCTCATCTCTTTTATGAAACACGGACAGATGGGATAGATGCAGAGTCGAAGCAAGATAGAGAGGGTGAATGATATAGAGAGTGGGGGAGGAGGGGGGGTGTTCTCTGTGTGTAATCTGCCCAGAAACGAGCCATGGGCAGAGATGCGAGTCAGGACTACCATTGTGCATCGCAATGTCAAAGCCTAACTGCTATTATGTTTGTTTGATGAAAGTCGCTGAAGCTGTGAGTTGAGCACATTCATCTCTAGTATTTGACCATATAGTATGTGGATCTGTAGAAACTTGACCTGTAACCCTGAATGATTACGGTCATGGAGGTACTAGTAGTAGCTTTCAATAGCTTAAAATAATAGGCGGCAAAATCTAAGAGCTGAATAAGACAATTTAAATCGTATTCAAATACACATATTTACATTTTCATATTATAAACCTGCTTCAGAGAAGGTGAAAAATACACCTTAACATGTGCAAAGCAACGTGCAAAGTTAATTTGATTTCTACTAAACGGAAAGTTGATACAGGAAAAAAAAAAAAAAAAGGAAAATATGTCAAAGCCAAGTAACTGGTATCTGTACATAAGTAGTAACACAACAAAAAATAGTTTTAAAGCCACTTCACCTTCTGTGCTGGTTTTCCTTACATTTTAACAGTTCACTCGTTGACGAAGGGTACACTATACTGCCAAACTGACAGCAAATTATTACATTTGACAAAAAAGAGTTGAGGAATTACGGGAATCATCTCTCCCACATGCAGCAAACCCGTACTTGTCTAAGGAACTACATAATCATTAACTTGGTCTAGGGATTCCATGGAACCTCTGCTGAATGATGACCCATATTCTGGTTAGATGACAGAGAACAAAAAGAAATGCAGGGGGTTGATTGCTGGATGTGGGTGGGAGGGGAGACGACTTTGATATTTCTGATCATTTAGGCAGTTGTGACCTCAATCCCAAAAAAAGGGATTTCAATGCAGAAGAGAGGAGGATGTTTCTCACTGTAAGAATGCATATGGATTCAGGGCTGAAAGCAGGCTGGAAACTGGATGCAATAAAATGCAAATAGCGGTTAAAGAGAAAAAATCTGTGTGGATTTGCAGGGATCTACCCCACTTCGGCTTAACCAATCCCATGGCCACAAGTAGTAAATAAAGGGAAACGTAGCTGATTACTGGGCAGACCAATGTTGTTGTCATGCTATGCAGCCGAAGCTATTCCAAGACCGAAACAACAGCATAAGGCATAGCAACAGTACACAAGAGGGACTCAGTAAAGATCGGCTGCTAGAAACAGGAAGATCAATATATTGTGCAAAAAAAACAAGTGGATTTTAAAGAAAATGAACTAGGATGATAGTGGCTAGTGCAGAAATGTGCCCTCTTGATATGAACACGTGCTTACACACAAATACACACATACACGTGCAGAGTTCAGTGGAGTAGAGAGAGCAGGGGGGGATGCACTAGTTGTGCAGCAGGGTCAGGAGACTGTAGGGCTGAAACCCATCACTAACGGATGGATTAGTTCACACGTGCACACTGCCTTTTAATCTGCTCCACTGACAGAGGTTAGAGCGTGGAGAAATAAAGGAAAAAGGCAAAAGACAAGGAAGTGGAGTTAAAGAACGATGACCATCAACGCTGAACTGAGATGTGGACGGAAAGAGAGAGAGGTTTAGTTGAGGAGCTATAGATGGAAAAGCAGCCGGAGATGCCTTTATAGAATCTGTAGAACCATCTAAAATTAAAGCCCCCCTATAGACATGTGCAGATGTGTGTGCGTCATGTGTCAAGACAAAACACCCACAACATCATCCTTCTGTCCACATCTTTATTTAGCACTTTTTCCAAGGTGACAATTAAGAAAGGTTCCTTGGGAATAATGTGACCACTTGTTCAGCATCTCACACCCCTACTTCACCCTCAGCCCCGTCTTTGCAACTTTCCATCCGTGCTACTTCCCTCTTCCTACAACAAACTGCAAAAATAAGCCAACCTCTCAGTTCCGACCGAAACTCGATGCTTCCCCTTTAACCCTGGTTAACTCGCAGGGCAAAGCCTGAAGCTTGGGATTAAAACTCCAATATGGCCTGGCTTCTAAAATATACCTGCTCTATCCAGATGTTGGCTCTGAGGGCAGGGTGGGGGCAGATGTGTAAAGGGGGAGGTTATATTGTCAGGACATATCCCCTTTACAGCTGTTGATGTATTTTAATACATTCAAGAGAGGGTGGGAGCAGCCATGGAAACATGCTAAATATTACAGCTTAAATTCACTTTTATGAGTTAAAACACATGTTAATTTCACCTAGATTATATTCACTACTTATGTGGCTCAGCAACTTGCTTATTCCACATGGCATATCACTCTACTGGGCTTTGATTTTAGTACTTAACACAAATAATGATATTTAGTCGAGGCTGATGAAGAGAAAAGCGGAGTAGTGGCTGTGGGAGGAGAAAGGGGTGGGAACTCTCACTGCTTCTTTATGTTACTGCTCTCATTGGTGAAACTCTAACCTCTATGATTGGTCAGAAGGCTGTGGTGTTTCCCCCTTTTCCCCAGATGTACGCTAAAAATAGAAACCGTAGTCTGATTTAGTCTAATTGAGTCTGTCTTGTGTCTTCAACAAACATCCTATTTTCTCCACTTTCTATCTTTGTCTCTCTCTCAGCCTCTCCTCTCTCCACATAGTACAGATTAAGTTAGCGTGGCCGTTATCGTGACAAGTTGCACCAGGAAGGAGGAAGGAAAACATGTGCATTTCTTCTTGGAACACGTTGTAAAGAAGCCTCATCCATTTGGTCCAAACTGTGCTTAATAGAAGTCTTGCCACAATGCAGTTAATGGCACAGGTTGAACAACACATTGTGTGGGAGGAAGTGAACACAGAATACTGGTCAACAGCCTGAACAGACAGTAACTTCACTGATAATGTTCTTATTTCAGTCCTTACAACAAGATGTGCAGACAAGTGTCAGACAAGTTTTTTAGCTTATACCTTAGTTTACTTTACTATTTACTTTTAACATTTACTAGGGATGCTACGGTACAGGCTCTCCGTGGTTTGGTACATATTGCGGTTCTTGAGTCATGGTTCGCGGTACAGTTCGGACGCACACCCTGGCTGTGCGCCAAGTTCTGTTAAACATAACTGGGAGCTGATGGAGAGCCTTACTCGGAACTGGATCAGAGTTCTATTTAAGTCAAACAGCATGGAGCAGAGCACAGCCAGGGCTCTGTTCGGCGTACAGTCGGCCTCCGGATCTGCCTCCAACCAATGACAGTAGAATTCTGTGAGATAGTTGTCTTGCAAAGCTGTAATATAAATGCGAGTTGTCTGGAAATGTCATTTGAAAATGATAAATGAGCTGTACTGCAATTAATGCTCGTATTGAACCACTAAGGGCCTACCAATCGGTATGACATGTACCGTTGCACCCTTAATGTTTACAGTAGTATAAAAATAAATCCATCAATAACCCCCGCCCCCAAACACTTGAGACAGTGCAGGGGAAAAACTCCATTTTAACAGGAAGAAACCTCAGACAGAACCAGACTCAGGGTGGGCAGCCATCTGCCTCGACCGGTTGGAGTACATTTGCTGACTAAGCCCATATACCTGTCTGGCCTTGTTCCATTTGGTTACATTGTCCTTCCACAGAGCACTGTGTGGATGTACTTTTGCAGTGTAAGGGCACAACAAGAAGGTGCCAGCATAAGATAAATCAAGGGTCAGAGGAAAAAACAAGATTTGAGTGATGGGTGAGCCTTCAAATGCCAAAATCCAATCCCCTAGGTAGGTCTGTTTTTATGCCTGTCTACAGATCACTGGTGGAGGGACAGATTCTTGAACATTACAATGGCAACCTCTGATTTTTAACAATCCAACAGTGATATACATTCTGATTTGAGTCTAATCTCGTATTAAGCCAGCCACATCTCAAGCAGTCAATATTAGTCTGGACAACAAAGGCCCTGTTTGTCACAATAAAGCATTTAAAACTAAAATAATATTAAATTAAAATATCTGGTAGATATATTGAATAAAACAGATGATGAAAGTCTAGTTGGTCCAGACCATTTTACTTCAGGCATTGGTGATTTTCCATTGTCTCAATATGAAAAGTATGACTGACCCCCTCAGTGTGCCAAATCACAAAAACCTTCTACTGTTATGAAGCTGGCAGTCCAGTAGGTAAGTGTGATTGAAGAGTAAATGAGTGAATGATAATTCTCTATTCCTCTACAATAGCTCAGATCTACACACTCACATACCAGATGAGAAAATGTAAGGATCTTATTCAGTTTTCTTGGTTATAATAAACAGACATATTTCTATTGTGCAGCAGCACTTGAGCGCTGCCAAAATACACCATTTAAAAGGGTAGCTTCACAGTTTAATTTCAGTGTCTAAACCATGGACCCTCTTATTTACAACTGAGAACTTATCACATGGGTTGGAGGAGGCAGGCAGACTGGGCACAGCCAGACTTTGTTACTATGTAACTGCTCAGAGTAACTGGTGAAAGTGTCCCACCTGACACATGCTGTGATTACAGGGCACAAGCGCTAACTGTGCACACTGACACAGTAAGACTGGAGATCAGACTTGCGTGCTGCTCAATGCTTCCCTGAGTCAGGTCTGAATCCTGTTCCTCATCCCATCAGCCTGTCAATTACTTCCTTGTGCTCTCATACCATCGTTAGCTAAGCTAAACCCAGGCTAGGCTATTCAGGACTAGCTCCGGGTGGCCTGTGAGATGGGCCTCAGCACGTGTGCATGCTCTAGCTGGGCTCACCAGACCAAAGATCAAGTTCCGTAAGCTGCTTTTCTGAGCCAAGAAAAGCTTACAAGTCGTCACGTTGGTCAGAACAAATGGTCCCAGTTTGCTGTTTGCAGCCCTGCAGCAAACCCTGAGAATAGGCTGCACTCACTGGGCACACAACAGAGAGACCGGCACAGCAGTTTGGCTTTCTTTAGAGAGCATCAACAGAGGCAGAGAAAATGTAACCCAGGCTTATTCATGTTTGACTGCTCATTCAAGCCCTAGGCTCAAAGTACAGTGTTAAGTATGAAGCTGATTGTTTGGAAAGAAAGGAAAGACATAAAGGTCTTCAACCCTGAAGCATATACCATATGAAAGATGTTGACACCTTCTCTACTTATATCCAATAGAAAGAGTGCTAACTGCTTAGACTAGACTAGAGTATGGAATAAAATCACCCAGTCCACAACACCAAACCTGTCCAAAGTTGATCATAAATGAAGTCTATCTTTATCATTCCATTTGGTCATATAGGTTAAGTGAGCCACAACAAGTCCCATGAGGGCAGACCTCACAGATGCACCGAACATACCACCCAAGGACAACAACCCCCCAACTCTAATGGGCATGAGTAAGCCTTTTTAATATTCCACAGACACAGTAAAAGGTGTTAAATACAATGTTTGCCCAACTCCCCTCATAAAGAATCACACAGAAAAGCTAATATTGCCTCCACTGCTTCAGCGCTGGGGACTTTAATTTGCTGTGTGTATTATAACCCTGGCCCAGACTGAAAATTGGAGAGGTTGTGATGGATAAGGAGACTAAATGATGAATCCCTATGCCTCTGGATTTATTGTAGTAAAAGCGTTTGGTATTGATTATCCATAAAAGAGTCATTTTTAAAATGGGACAATAATGGTTAAACTTTGTGCTATGGAATACTTAATAATGTAATAATTTACCAAGAGTCTCCTTAAAAACCCATCCATTACACCAGTATAGTTTCCAACGTTAGTTTAGTATTTCAGCTGTTTATTTATACTACAGGATCTATATCTTATTTTAACAATCCATTCATTTAATCAGTGATGGCTATTATGTTCTACAATGTTTAGAAAGCTATACGATAGACTTTGGCTGGTTATTGCAGCAGTTTTTCTACATACCCCAATAAAACATATGGTGTTATTACTTTCTTGACACTACACTAAAAATTTGCATATCATTAGTTTGTATTAAAACATACTACGCATCCTTAGAAAACACAGACCATGAAATAAAATAGAATAGACTGTATTGTTGTTACACAATCATGTGCAATGAAATTAGGGACACAAGGTGAATTAGTATGTGTAATAAGTTACATTTTCATCAAAATACCCCCAAGCAACCGCAGAAATTCACTCTGGGAAACATGTACCTCCGATTGGGAATCAGCGCTCTATATTAAAACAGGGACAAATAAAGAATTAACCTGATCTATGCAAGGGAATTTGTTATTAATATGTATTTTTTTAAACTAATAAGCACACAGCTGTGATATCAAAGCTGTGAGACTGTCATGTTCAGGCATACAAGCTTTTAACTGTTAAAGCCCACTAAGTCAGTGTAATTTAGTGTTGACGTGTGGATGTGAAACAGGGCTATTAGAAGGTACATGATCAAAGCAGCACAGCCAGCACATTATCTGGTCCTGCTGCACTGTGTGAGCTTCTGGAATGTGGGTTTTCTGGGGCCTTTTATCCACATCCTGTGGTCTCCACTGTCACAATGAGTCTACTTGTCATTGGGGTTATCAAGACATGTTCTAGCCATGCAAGGCAAAACATCTCAGCGGCATCAGATATACAGGCATGATAAGTGTTTTCTTTTAAAAAGGCTCCAGTCAGGCTGGGCGAGAAAGGGGCTGCCTCCAATTTTACAGACCTGGAAGTGTGTTGAAATGGAACGAAAGCTGCTGCTGCTTTAGTAGAATCATGGTATAAGCCTGGCACACTTGGGTGAACAACTATGCCTGATACATATAGCTTACAGTGGGGCATGTGCTTAAATGGAATTGGATTAACGACTAGCAAAAAAAAAAAAAAAAATAGAGGATTAAAAATGATTTTGACTTTAAGTGTACTTCTAAAAAGATGGATTACCATTTCAATTTTCACTCTACTTCTTTTCAAATAGAATGTAAATTAGTCATGTACTTATGTATTAGTCATGTACCGTACAAGTACAAAGCAACAGCACCAAGCTCAGCACATCCAGTGAAAAAAGACAAAAGCGGAGGAAAACAAGATGTCAGCGCATGGGGCTTTGGTACAGTGCTATCAGAGGGACAGCCTGTTATGTCTAAGTCTGCATGGCTACAAGGAACAGGAAGGAGGAAACAGGAAAAAGAGGAAGCAGATGATGCATGTTTCAATAGATGTGCTAAGGTAGTTGTCTTATTTTGGCTATATCAATTTTTGACGTACAATTTCATTTCATTGCTTCGTTTATCCATCTAAAAGTTCTTACTAATGTACCATCTAGAAACATGTAGGAGCAAATTTCCTCTCTTATGCCAACCACTGGCTTTACAATTGACCGTTCGGTTTAACAGAGATGATTTTAGACCATAAATGGCCATTGCAAAAACCGATGCTGCAGGGAAATGCTGCTTGGATGAAAAAGAAGTGACGAGATCCGGCTTCACACTATGCTGTAGGAATAAACAACTGAGTAGGTTTTTTAAAAATATATTTGTGTGGGTGGATCACTAACGAGCCTGTATGGGTGCCACAATCTGCCGAGACCAATCAGCTGACCGGCTGGCCTTGTGTGGCATCACGTACGAACACGAAGATGACACATCAACTCTTGTCTATATTTAACTCAATGGATGTCTTTCCTTCCAAATGTTCCTTTCCTTTTAGAATAGGCTGCCCGGGAGAACGGTGAGAAAAACAGGCCGAGGTGATATGTAATTACACTGAACGGATCCAACCTCCCACATCCTTTCATTGTACCCACACCCTCAGAGATAATGAAATGGAAAGCAAGCTTTTTTCTATTTACCATAAATCCTGTAAGTCTAGCCACTCTTATTTATGGTGTTGAAGAAAACCCTTTAAAGCTTGAGTCTTGAAGCCTGCAGTCACAGAGCATAAACACCAGCAAGCACCCAATGCGGGTGGTGAACTCAATCAGATAAGGGCTTCCAAGAAACCAGTGTTCAGTCTCTTAAGAAGACGTGTGGTACACCATCACACACTAAGGTCTCCCTGAATACTCCACATTTCTTCCACTGTAGATACTATCTTGAATGCACTGACATAACTTCACTGTATGATGCTAGTCTAGCTACAAAACCACTGATAGAACTCTGTGTGCAGCCATACAATTGACTTTGATCCTGCTACTACACAAACTACAAAACATTCTGCATCAAAAACAAAACACTGAACTTTTGACTTGGGCTGCAGTTCTGCCTGCATACATTCTTGCCTGCCCGTGTAACTCAAAGCCCTTAGCAACCAAACGGTTGCATAACTCTAAACGGGTGTGTATCGGAGGGGGGTAAACAGATGGAATAGAGAGGAGGGGATGTCCTTAACACAACTGGGTCATCTCTCGATATAGGTTTCGAGGACCTGTTGAAGAGGAAATGCTTGCTCGACAAAGGGAGAAAGCCTTGCAGGGCTAAATAAAAGTAGGACATGATGGATTTATTCACATATCAAGGCAGGGCATGCATATCCCTGCAGGCTCTACTCTATAATTTAAAGCTGAAATGTTTTTAAAATCCAGTGCCAACTCACCTATTCTTCTCCAGCTCATTATGTGTTGACCTGCAAACACAGAAAAAACACAAGTTATCATATAAAAGGCAAAAAGGAAGATTTCTGCTTTACAGGGTAGAGGCATACTATCGAATATATGTACAAATGTTAAATTACGTACATGGAACATGTTTAAAATGAACATAATAAGAACATGCAACAAGCACAGGTTCCATGGCTTTATTAATTAAAATCACTATAGGTACCATTACAAGACCATTAATTAAGACCAAAGTGAGGTTTGGTGTAGTGGACCACTCACACCAACCACCACTGGCAGATATGAGACTATTTTATATTCCCTTCCTCAATAATTCACAGCAGAACTCTAGGAACATGTATGAGAAAATGCAGTCATGCACACTCATGAAAGTTCAAATTGTGGATGAAGGAGAGTGAGTAATGGCTACTTGGTAAGTATGAGAGTGTGTGTGCGCGCGCACCCACCCACACACACACACACACACACACACACACACACACACACACACACACACACACACACACACACACACA
>JAPTYQ010000001.1:15431284-15443444 GCA_029814465.1 Ostorhinchus cyanosoma
GGCTTAATCCTCCCATCACCATCATCATTATGGTGTTTGAGACTGTTTTCCCAAAGGCAGGACTTTCTGACTAAAAGAGTGTTTTTAATATGTAAAACCTGAAATACTGTTTGTTGGTCTAAACCCGATTAATGCATGAATATTTTGTTGTATACCTGGATCTCGCAGGCGTAATGGGCATTGTAGATGTAGTGAAAGGCCTCTTCGACGGTCTCCCCAAGAGCAACCACACCATGATTCCTTAGCACCAGAATCTGCAACACACACACACACACACACACACACACACACACACACACACACACACACAATTGAAGAATGAGGATTATAAATTCAAGTATTTAATATGGATGATGCAGTTTACAGTGTACAGTTCCAAATCAGAGCAAAAGCACTGTTGCATAAAGAGTTTAAAGCCAATCAGTTGTTTAACTCTCACCCCTTCCTAAGTTTTTACAAGAGTAGAAAAGCCTAACCTTTAGTTGCAGCTGTATTATTAGTTAAAGCACATGTTGGCTAATAAGTAACCGCCAAAATATTTCTAAGTCCATGAATCAACAAGGGATGGGCGCCAAATGATGACGGAAGGACTGAATAACAGCAGTGGAAATTCCCCTAAATTCAGTGAAACCTTTATAAACTCCGCTCTCAAAAAAAAAAAAAAAAAAAAAAAAAAAAGAAACAGCCTGGAAATTGTTCATGATGTTTTTGTTATGGTGAAGTTTATCTTTAAGCACCTCCTGAAAGTCAAAGAACAAAAAATATTTATATGAGTTTACAATGACTTAATGAATGTGGAATTGAAATATATTTGTACAAACAATGTAAGAATGATTATCACTTTGTCTGTATATCTGCTATTTTGTGTTTATATGATGTCAGTTTCTCTCACGCTGTTGTGAAAGCTCACCATGAATTCAGTAAAAAACAACTTATTTAAGAGTTAATCCAGGAAAAGCTAACCCTAATGCAGCTGTCATTTTAACAGGATGTTCTGCTTTGACGGTCTCAGACTATTGTTTTCTATTAGGGATACACCACACCCTGATAATTAACTCATTTCCCTCTGTTGACTACAAGGACAAGGTATAAAACACCCTTCCTTCAGAATTTTTAAAAGAACTTTAAAGACATCATCACAGAGAACCCGTTTTGTTAAAGTTCACATACCTTTGCAGTCGGGCCCAGGGCCTTCTGGAGTTCGATGCGCTCCTCCTGGTCGTCCAGGCTGCCCTGGTAGTTGTAATAGGCGATATCTCCCAAAATCAAAGCCTCCTGGGAAATTGGCAGGATGCCGCACTTCATTGATGATACCTATAGGAAAAGAGAGGAGTAAACCAACTACTCAGTAATTTTTGATACTCACACAGAAGTAATGCACCGCATCGCTATGACGTCCAGGTACTGTAAAGTCAGTACTATCCTGAAATGGAAACGCTCTCCAGAAGTCAAGTCGAGTCAGTGACATGTAGTGGAAACACGGCATAAAATGGTCCCCGTTTTCTAATCCATACTAAACCAACTATTTTGACTATTTCATCCATCTGTTGTTGATGCTCCTGAGTCACTTTTTTAAATAAATATTCTACCTGACTAAAATTTGCTTCTAAAGATAACCATTACTTTTCCACAGGAAGTGTCACAGCAGCTTCCAGTTTTATTTCCATCAGTATTTAAATCAAAGTTCAACAGGTTCATCTGGGTGGAGGCCTCTGGTGGTCTGCTATGAAAATGACGTCCAGTAGTAAAGTGAACTTACAGCAGCTGTGGCTGGAGTGTGCACGTGTATGACACAGCGGATGTCTGGACGCATGGAGTAGATGGCGGCGTGGGGGCTGAATCCAGCGGGGTCGATCCGCAGGTTGGTGGAGCCCTGCTCGATCACATCCCCGATGATGTTGACCTTCACCTGTGGACAACAACGGAGGAGCCGGTTGATCAAACATAGAACTGGCTTTGCAGTTTTCATTAGTATTTCTTATTATTTAATTTTTCACTTCGGTTTTGATTTAGTTGTAACAATAAAAGTTCTTTAAATTCTAGCACTTGCTTGGTTTTTATCTAATGTAATTGCAGGGTTGTATTTTTTCAAGTAGTATGATTGAAAGAAGCTGAATAGGTGGGATGGACAGAATGCATGATAATAAATAAGACTTGTTTATTAAAAGTCCAATATTGTGCAAAATCTTTTTATTCTTGAATGTCACAAAGCATCTCCTTTGCTTAACTTTCAGCAGAACTCAGTCATTTACAGAGAAAAACTACAACAAAGCTGCCGTTCTTTTATTTGTATTTCGGTCAAATGAACACTTTTTTCACTTCTACTTTTAGTTTTAGTGTTATTCTCCGCTTTCTAAATTTTGCAAATACACTCTGACACAAACAATATTTTTAAAACCCTGACGGCGGCATCATGTGGACGACTCCCCTGAGAGCAGAGGGGATACGACGAGGCAGCCAGAGCGCATTAGGAAGCTCACTATACAACTAACCAAGTAAAGATAAGGAAAATTAAATAAGGCCTGACACTGAAGCACATCCAGAGCTGAACACATAACCACATCCTGCCGGTCACACACAAACACAACTGATAACCCTGAAATATTAACTAAGACAATATAAACACAAGTCAAAATCAATGAGTGTGATGACAGAAATCACATTAAGAATGATTCCTCTGCTCTGTCCGCTCTGCTTTCAGAAATGAATTGGATCGTTACCAGGAAACATAATATAGTCAGTGGATGGACCTGACATCCTTTACTATGACAACTTCATTACCCAACTGTTCGTGGTTATTTGATTACAGGGTGGTGGAAGAGTGATGGAAGGAATGGTGGAGGGAAAAGAACTAAAGAAAAAGAGAGAATTAAGACAATACTTGAGAGGCATAAAAATTGAAGGAGAATAGTGACAAAACTAAGTGCAGATGTCAGTTCTAACAGGAAAACCTAATAACAACCAGAAAACACAGCTTTGCCTGCAGACTTCGTACAAAATTGTCATCACAGTGACCGCATGTTGTTCTAAGATACAACCCAGAACTTGAGTGTAATTTTCTCTTTCACAATACGAAGTTAGAGTGTATCACAACAGGAAGGGGCATCCATCATCCAGACAGAGGCAAATGAAATCCACAGAGTCCAGCTGGAGCCTGTGGAATATGGCTGAACTTTATTTTCTATGGATGTGCTCCACTCCTGTTTCACCTTCTGTGACTTGAGAGAATTGTGCCTTATGTAAGTAACTTTTTAAAGAAGGTATTAACAAATGAAAGAGGCACTGAACAGTACTTAAAAAGTGCATGACACAGAAAAGGTATGCACGCATCGCACAATACAGTAAATGCATCAAAAGACCCACTGGTGACCAACAGCATCTACTGATAGAAACTGTTTAATACCTGTTGATCCACTAATTCTATCAATACATGTAGATAATTGGTGTAAAATGCAGTTTGGGGTCTTTTCATGGTCATCAGATATGACCCATTTGGACGTTCAGAGGCTCCGTAGTTACTATGGAAACATGTCATCTTCTACAACATTGATTCAGCAATAAAACCCATGGAGTTGGATCATTGCCAGTGGATGGAGACGCTCAGTTTAAGTTCAATTAATGATATATGTGATGAAAAACCCATTTTTCTTCTGTTTTGATATAATAGCCTTTGAATTAACTCTTGAGTTTTCATGAACGTCTAAATCCAATATAGGAAAATACATGATTTACAGTGAAAAGTGCGCAATATAGAGATAATATTATAATAAATGGTGATAAATGACTTAAGAAAGGTGAAATAGGGGGAAAACGAGTCTGGGAACTGCCACAAAAGTAGCACTGGGTCTTTGTGGGTTAAGGAAAAACATCTATAATTTAAGAACAGGAAATCAAAAATATTAGAAGTGAGTTTCATGAATATATATGGTAAAATAGCATTTCTACTAAAGAGTTTTAATCTGTTCAATTCGTTTTTCTTTAGATCAGCGCAGGCATGTATAAATGAGGCTACTGATGTTTATTTAACAACGTGTATTTGCCTAATAAAGAAACACTGAAGTAATTGTTTCTTATCGATACCAGATCTAACATATATCTTTCATGAGGTTTTCATCATCCATACTTTAAAGGTGACATCTTATGACATCATGAAATATCAAGAGAAAAACAAGGAGTGGTCACTCTTGGTTTGTTTTTGGTTATATAAAATAAAACGGGGTGAATTTATACCATGTTTATAAAATCAGGTGTAATGGAAAGTACTGAGGAGTGATTTAAATAGAAACCATCAGGGTGGAGTCGCTGAACTTTAGCTCGGTCTGAAAAACCTGAGTGGAGCTACACCGAGGTTCGGATGGACAGCTGTTTATTGATCTGTCACCCAGCAGAGGAAAATGAAAGGCACCAGCCGGGCGGAACTAACAGGCTTCATCTTTATCCACACGCACACGCACACACACACACACACGCACAGCTGTCAGACGATCGAATATTGATTGTGTTACATCACATGTCCAGTGCGGTATCAGTTCACCCTGTCACCCTCATTCTGCAGCTGCCTGTCAAACAACCCTATAGCCAAGAGGCCCGTCTGACAAACACAGCACTTCTAATTATAAAAAAGATGCCAAAGATGTGTCAGAAAGAATCTGAAACACGACTCTTTTTACTAAGTAGGTGACAAGAGATTTTATAGAAGGTCCACTGGAGGACTGAGGGAGCGTGAGAAGACATGTCAGACAGTGGAAATTTACAGCAGCTTAACTTTAACCCTCTGATGTAAAGTCAGTCGTTTCCATGTTCCAAGTCTTTGGAAATGTGACTTTGTCTATTATCTTAACAGAGGCTGTCCTCACCTTGGAGTAAACACAGACTAAGAAGGAGTGGCATACGGAAACTGACCAAAGCCTGTCTGAAACCTCTACACAATGACCCCAAAATGACCCCTCACACTTCTGATTCTGGATGCATTTCTTTCACTCAGTCTCCTGTATTTCTAAAGTCTAACTCAGCTGCACGAGAATGGGCATCACAGGATCAAAACAAGCTGAAAACAAAGGGGAGGAGATGATTAAAAAAAAAACAACAAAAAAAACAAAAACACAGCTGCGACGGACACACACATAGACAAAAGCAGACGCAGACATGTGAAAGTTGCAGACTACATAATGACTACATAATTTGGTTCGATGTCATACGTACTTTACCACATAGCCACAGCAAAGATGGATGTGGTCCAGACACACAAACTAAAAATATTCCATGTTAACTGACGCTGCCTCTCATTTCAAAGACTGACTCTATATTTTACTCTGCTGTCTTTTTAGGGTTTGCACTTTAAGCAGCAAAATGTTTTACTATGAACCATTAAACTTTATGTTTCTGTGTGCTTGGTAATAGCGTAATGGTGCATCTGAAAACACATGCGGAGTGTGTTTTTGGTAATTAAGTCAATTATTGAGTCACTCAGACATCAGATAGGAACAGTTATTATTTTAGATATGCAGTATTTGGTGAATAATATGAATTCTGATTTAAAGGAGTGATATTTAGCTTTTTTAAATGGAATTATGTATTTTAAATCATTTCCCTGTGGTCTACCTAAACTGTAAATGCTCTGCTTGGGTCTGAATTCTTCATTAATTCAACTCCACAGGTCCATCTTCAACACTATTTCTGAGTAATGACATCGGAAACGTCGTTTTGAGTGCTGGCCCTTTAAATGCACATGAGCCTCTTTGTGCCCAATTATGTCGTACTTGGAGAAATGTTCATCGGCAGCCATAGCCTTATATGTGCAAATGTTGTGACGTAACTAGTTATAGATGCAACAAATTAAGCAGGAATCAAAACGGGATGCCAAAATGAATATAAACATAGCTTTGCAGCACCTGAAGGGTTCAAATTCAAAGTTTTTGAACTATTAGGGTCCAAATACACAAATAAATGAACCAAAGACTAATAAAAGTGGATTTAGCTAAATATGGCCCCTTTAAAATATTCTACTACATCTAAATACTGCTTTATCACTGTATCATGCGTGTGTTATTCCTGTGTGGAATGCAGGGTGGGTAGTTTAGACTAGGTTTTGATTAATGAAGTGGCAAAAACACCTAAATAAAAGTTATTTCCCATCATATGAATGCTTGCATTGTACTTTTAAATAATAACAAACCCAGTCAGTGAGTGAGCAGCTGAACGTGAGCTGAGGTTTTCCTTCATATCACTACCTGCCAGGCAGGTCAAACAGAGTAATCTGCCTTGTCAGCAGTAAAACTACAACATCCAGCTGTCAGCCCTCACCTGCGCTCACATAACTCAGGTGTGCATGTTTGCACAGGTGTTTCAAATAAATTAAGGGAAAAGCCCAGTGAAGCAGGAAGTAGGGTGAAGAATAACTGTTTTGCAAACCTTTCTAACATGCATTGAATGGATCACAGTTAAAATAAAGGAGGCTTAATTGTGTTTATGTTTTGCTCTTTTACACAGTTTTGTAAACTTGGTGTTGCACTGAACAGACACAAAACAAAAAGATAAAAGAAATGAAAATGAAGGCAGAGGAGGAAAACACACACCGACAAATGGACAGAAATAGACACTGAATTACAGGGAGTTAAAATGTAAGGCAGGAGGAAACTGGGTTGCAACAGATTATTACACTTCTATTGACACGACATGACCAACGTGCTGCGACAACATGCCCTCTATTTACATCAAACCTGCACAGGCACAACAACTTCAATATTTGTCAGAACAAAGTCAATATTAGAGGAACGGACAACACAGAGCATGAAAAACACATGTAATCAAACACAATGAGGGCAGCGCTGTCTGTCGTGTAGGTTTGAATATTTTTCCCTCCATACAATTCCAGGAAGTATTTGAAGGAAGTTAATGGCTGATTAAGCAAAGTGGAGACACATTAGATGTGTCCAGCGGAGGCCAAACATTTTGTTAATAACCAGAGGTCTGTTGGCTTAAACACAGCCTGTGTTGGTCGTTTCAGTCCAAATAAAGGATTACATAAGACAAAGCTGAGCCAAAATCCATTTGTTTTTTGAGAAGGTCAACACAAATATTGAAAAATCTCAATTTAGAATAATAAATAAAAAAACTCTGTTGTGTTTTCACCAGAGCATTTTTTATGTATTCAGAATCAAAGGAAATGATTGAGAATTTAAACACAAAGTACCTGCTTTAACTAATGACATAGTTCAATAACCATGTTGTTTCTGTGTGATAGCTCATATTTCTTACCAGGTTTGATGCAGATGCCTCGGCAAATGACAGTCCTCTAGGTATGATGAGGATGTGATCTTGCTCTTTACTGACACGGCCCTAAAAGAAGAAAAAAACAACAACTAGGAATTAAATACACACTGACAAAACCCTAAGGACAACATGGCTAAACTCAAGTGTCAGTGAAGATAAATGCAAGGTAAAAATGCTCCAAAATAACTGATGATTCAGCATATTCTACATCCACCCTTTATAAATCAAAGCTGACAATACTTGTCAGAGCTCCCAGTGCAGCTCTGAATCCATCTACGCCTTACTGTGATGTAGGAGTTGGCGAAGTGGGCCCAGCTGAACAGGTCCACCAGTCTGTAGAGGCTGGCCACTTTACAGCGCGTCAGCTTCTCGCCCTTCACCATCGTGGATGATTCCATTCCGTACATGTCGTTGATGGGGGTGACCATGCCCAAACCTAAAGGAAACACAGAAAAAAGGTTCAGTTGAGTAAAAAAAAGAAACAAAATCCCTGCTTGCGAAACTTTCTATTAAGTGAGTGTTTTCTAATTTAATGGTATAAGTGGATTAAGAAAGAACTGAAGGTTTCAGTTTGGTGAAGCTGATTCTGCTCAGAACGATCTTTGGTAATGGCAGACATTCGCAGTTGTTTTTTGTGCCTGCTTCATGTTTTGTGTTCTTATTATGACCAATTTTCATGTAAAGGATTCAGCTCGGTCTGTTGTTTCCAAAAGGTTAAACTCAGCACTAAATCCAATTAATGCTAAAGTAAAACTGTACTAAAACATTTTCAGACCTAAGATTCAGATTAAACTTTTTCAGAGTTCACAGATTTTACACATATTAAGTTTACTTTTACTGTGTTAGAAGTCATAGTCTAGTATGTGAACACTTTCATCCCATCAGCAATGTCACATCACCCTCACCATCCAACACCTGTATTTTCATTTAATGATGTATCTGACTCAGTCCTCATTTACGCACTGAGATGATGTAAACAACATTCCAACCTTTAAGACATTGTTTACAGCTGCTGCCTCCTTGAACCTCCTCATTACATGTATATTTTAGGTACAAGCCAGACAGATCTGCCGAATTGCCTTTGACGTGTAATTCAGCATTAGTTGTGCATTCCAAGACTGTGATTAAAAGCAGACTTCACATATGGACTCATGGACAGAAATACAGGATCAAAAACCTGGAGGAAAAATGCGCGGCTCTTCCGGAGTCTGGGGTTGGGTCGTCTTTGGGTATTCATGCCCTTTAGCCCCACAGAGCTCAGGTTTACCTGTGGATCTAGTGTCTTCAAATACTAATGTTGATGCAGTGCTTTGTTTCTGAATGCAGTTGCACCCTGGCCAAAGGCGGCGTGTGCAGCTAAATGCTAGCATGTCGTTGCCCGGGGTAACAGGCTGCGGCGTCCGGAGTACTTACTGAGGGGGGAGGTGCTGAAACCGGCCACTGAGCTGGCCATGAAGAAGTCAGCGATCTGTCGCAGCGCCAGCAGGCCGGTGGGGTTGTTCCCCTTCCGCTGCTGCTCTTGGATCAGACTCTCCAACTCCTCTTTGAAGGCCTGAGGGAAAAGAAGTGACAGAAAGTTAGTAAAAGAAACAAATGTACATGATAGTTCCTTCAGATTTCCTTCAGAGAAAGACATTTTTTAATTTGCATTGGAATTAATTTTATTTCTGTGTATCCAAGTCAACTCTTAGATAAACAGACTGAGATCTAACCATTGGACTTCACCTCAGCAATAAAAACACACAAATGTTTATGGCCACGATGGTAATAAAACTAATTTCACACAGCTTTAGGTTCAGACCGATTCCCTACAGTCTATAAAGTTAGATGAAAAGACAGAGAGAGATGGAGATCACATATATATAGAGAAAAGAAAATGAGAAAATGAAATTATTTGACAGAATAGGGTTAGTGCTCATGTCTGAGAAATGAAACCAGATTTGCTTAAATGCTGTGAGAAAGCTGTTCTATAATGTGGATTCATATTAACACTAATTTGCTTTGCACTTTATTAACTGCACTTAAAAAAACTGCCTTATTTTTCTGTTATTATAATATCATTGCTGTTTGTTTTCATTTATTGTTACTACCTGTCTGTAAAACCTGTTTTCTTTCATGGCGTGTTCTGCTGACCTCTTGGCCAGGTCATCCTTGTAAAAGAACTCACCATCTCAATGGGATTCTATCTGGTTAAATAAAGGTCTAATAAAACATTCATCCAGTCTTCACGTTGCAGATGCAGCCTCAGGTTCAGACTGTTTTTTGTTTTTTTTTTCTGCCCATAAACCTTGATGAAAAGACAGGTAGAGATGATGGTTGGAGATTACAGTAGAGTGGAGACAGAATCAATAAAGGGATAAAAGGGTAAAGAGCTGCGGGAACACCGACAGGAAAGGAATGAGGGACAGGGAAAGAGGAAGACGTGTTAATCACAGATTAGATGAACTGCTTGGGTGTCAGTCTGAATAAGCCTAAAAGAACTCAATGAAGATTTATTACGATTGGCTAGCTACCCAACATCCTGAATCTGGATTGGCTGATGAACTAGCTTTCATGCAGTGCTGTGATTGGCTGCAACTGACAGAGAGAGTGTGTTTGTGGGTAATCCTCACATCCAGACTATGGCCCTCAGAGGAATCCACAGCCACAAAACAGTATATGATAACATGCTCTTATGCAAGACCAGACGCAGATGCATGCACACACACGCACACACACACACACACACACACGCACACACACACACACACGTACACACACAGCTGGCTTGATTACATCACATCACATCGTATCCTGTATGATTGTACGCTTTCACTTTCTCCTCAAAACCAATTCTCACAACAGCTCCCAAATGAAATCTTCCAACAAAAATCACAAGTTTCCTCAATTGACTTGAAAACGGCCACAGAAAGTGACATTTTAAGCACATAAATAGGATTATTCCAGATAAACTGCAAACACACGCAACTCCAGTCAACACCAGGCTGCAGCGGATCACAACACAGGAGGTAATACTGTATGTAGGTACAGCTGCTGATAATCTTCATAAGGTTGTTAACCTACACTCACCTGATGAACCTCACAGATTAATTTCAGGATGTAGACTAATCAGGGGCTACTGTATGTGCACGTTTCAGATGTATCCAGCAGTTGCACGGTCAGGGTTCCTACTCTTTCCCTGAAATTATTTTCCAGGTCTTTTCCAGGACCTTTTCAGCCACTACAGACACAGGTTATGACGTCACACAATGATCTGTCCCCCCCGTCCCCTCGTCCCCCTCATTCTGTGGAAGTGTTCTTTTCTACACCTGTAACTTATATTTACTCGCACTGTTTCTATGTTTATTACTCAGATATTTGATGTGCGTCTATGACTGTATATGAACAATAATTATGACAGATGTATCAGAATAATGCAAACACACCCTCAGATTACAGCAGAACACTTCATGAACCAAATGACAAACTGGAGTTACAATGTTCAACCGGACACCTTCAAACTCTACTGTCTGTTCTTACTTCATCTAAAAATATTTGTATATTTTCAGTAAATCACCAAAAAACAATCAATGAATCATTTTCCAAGATAACTTAACAGTTTCCAGGACATTTGACCTTTTTTCCTCATTTTCCATATGTTTTCCATGACTGGAAAATTGGTCAGTCATTTTCCAGGTTTTCCAGGTTCTCCAGGAAGCGAAGGAACCCTGATGGTAATAAAGGTCCTGGAATTGAAAATACGCATTTGTGTCTTTTACTGTCTTAGATCTCTGTGTTGTAGAACATGTGGAGGATAAAACCTTTATGTGTAAAGACTCAAAAACAAAAATTTTGCACATATGGAGCCTTAAATATATGGCATATTAGCTATAAACATCTAATCTGGTCTATAAGCATTTAATAATATGGTTAGATGATGACTCAACTTTTCCAATGTTTTCTGAACATTTACATATTTTTCTCCATCTGGTACACCTATTTTTTTTAAATCTTGCTTTAATGACTGTAATAGCTCTGGGTCTTTCTGCCTTTTTTGTTTCATGGATGCATACACAGTTTTGGTTGCATGTTTGGTTTTTTTTTCTTATCTTTTGATGTATCTTTGGTCTAACTTGACATCAAAAAAAGGTAGAATTTATTTCTTAAACAGGGCACAATCAGCACAGTGTGCAGTGAAAATAGGCCATGACACCATTTCCATGTGATGACTCTCCTCCAGCAGGGGAATATTCAATATTCATGCCTTTCTTTCATCTCACTGCCTATGCAGCAATAAGCACAATCTCAATAAAGCTGTGTTTATGCACTAACACAACAGACGCTTCATTTCCCCGTGTCTCCTCATGCCCCCTCATGGGACGGTCCCATTAGTGTCATGTGAATAGATTTTGGGGCCAATGGTTTAATGGCACCGTGAGGGTGTTTGTGGAAAAACTCCCCCTGTTAGGAGGACACATACAGACCGGAGTACTGCTGGGTCTGAACCCCGGCCAGACATTCCTCCGTCCCTGGTGGTGGGGTTACCGTGGCAACCGGCCTGTTGCGGATGTCTGACAGCGGTGGGTCAGGGTTTCTTTTTTTTTTTCCTCCGCAGTTTTGATTTTGTTTTGTTTTTCAGTTGTTGATGTTCTGGGTATTTCTGCTTCAGAGACTGTCATGCCATCACTTTGACATTGAAGCCGCGGTGCTGAAGGCACAGTTTTACTGGAGCCACAACATAGACACATGTCAACTGCTCATATTCTGTTTCCTGACTCCACTAAAGATGCAAGTTTTGGGTCTTGGCTGAAGATTTCTCACAGTTTTCAGTCTGATGGTTGCTGATACAGAAAAAAAGTGCACGACAGTAAACAAATCAGGTGATAATATTGAGTGACAGTTAACATAA
>JAPTYQ010000001.1:15471965-15484450 GCA_029814465.1 Ostorhinchus cyanosoma
TGGTGTTTGTTATGGACAAACTGTGACTAGCACAGAAGTCCAATAACAAAACACCACTCGGGTTCAGATCGGGGAGGTCGATGGGGAAGAATAGCCAAAACATGTTGATCTAAATTTATGGTGAAAAGAAGAACTGCTGGAGTTAATGCTGCTGCAGGTTTTTTTCTCCTCCATAAACATTAGAAGAAGATGAAGCTCTGCCAGAATGTATGGTTACTTGAAATGCAAAACATCAAAATATGCATTAAATACATTTCTGTAAATGCATCTGCTGAATGGAAAATGCAAATCAAAATTGAGACTGAAATCAAGTCAAATTGGGAAATTGCCAACCTTAACAAATGAAGATCTTCATCCTATAGATTAATGAGGAATTTCAATGTTTTTTTTCTTAATCAATTAATATGTGATCCCCAAATGTACAAGGTATGATGGGAAGGATTAATTCTAAATGTATTTAGAGCTACGCAAATACAACAGCAGCTAGTGTTTGATGACCACCAACGGTACCCAAGTAAACTAATGGATAATAGATCAAATTTTATTTCTAAGTTCATAGGGACCAGATAGCAAAACACAACAGTTTCAATCATTATGGTCATCATGGCGGTAGGTGTTGTGAGTGGAATTCCCTGATCATTTCTTAACCCTGCAGGCCTGAAAAGTCTAGTGTGGCGTCACCTGCTGTGTACACTAAAAACACAATGACGTGCACACCCACACAAAGACAACATAAGCTGTCACTCCTCTGCTATCCTGCCCGTAATGGCTTGTCTAGTTTTACACTTGCATGTGAGTGATCCTAAGGAGGCACTAATCCATGTTTGAGGGGTAAAGAGTCATTTAGAGGGGCTAATGTTTAACGCACTGAGGCGCGTTCAGATTCACTTCCGGCAGAGCTTTGTGGGAACAATACTGTCACTGTCTGAGCAGCTGTGTTACTTAGCACAGAGAAGAAACACATAGACGGTGACGACACACACCATTACATGCCCTCTGGAGTGATGAGGGAAGTCTGTTCCTCCTTTAAAGCTCAGGTAGAGTGAGCAGGGAAGCGGAGCATCTGAGTAATTGTAAGAAAGCCCTTGTAACTCCTTCATTTCCTCTGTCAATGGACTTGAAACGAGGCCTGAAAAGGACAATAGGAAATCACCGCCTAATTGTCACCTCGGTCAAATGTGTTATTTCAGGTCAAGTTTCTCTGATGAACCACGAGGCAAAGCAGCTACAGACATTTTACTCATCGTGTTTCTTAACTGCATGTGACATTTTAAGAACTAGGAATGTGTAGATAGAGAACTGCTTACACAACCAATGAATAAAGCTAGTCTTTTTCTGTGTTTCTTGTGAAAACTGTCATTAAATGGACTGAGACAAGCTTCTGTTCATAATCTCTTGAAAGGATAATTGAGTTTTGTTCCGTGTCAAAAAACGGACAGGAGAAATCAGTGAGGGCTTTATTTGCGTTAGCTTTGCTTGCTCCTAACCGTGTGCAACTTTGCTTCAAGTGCAATACACTTTGATGCCTCAGAACATCTCAAGGGACGTAGTCGCACTATGATCCACATCAAAACATTAATTATCTTTTGACACATCAAATCTTTTCAGACTCAACAATGATTTATGGTGTCAGGGTTTGGAACAATGCCTGTTATGAAGTACAGAGGTCAGGTTTCAATCAGGTGCTTTGTAACTGCATTATCTGTGCTGTGCATCACATAAAGAGGCCATAGATCCATTCTAAACGTCGAGAGTCCCTGGTCAATGCAATCACTGCTACAGAGCAATCCTCCTGTTTGCCCACAGATCAGATAACCACACACATACACCTTCTATACTCCCTGTTAAGAACAAAATGCTACACACACCCTTGTTAAACAAAAAAGCAGAACAAAAGTTTGCAAAAGAAAAAAAAAAAACTTCCTCTAGCAACAGTTTTCATATTTCAGCGTTTAGTTTATAGACATTTTGTCTTAAGATCCATAAATGTGCTTATTTTCCTTTGTATGAAATAAAAAAGAGGGATAACTCCAGAGGAAAACAGATCTTGTTCAGTTTTGTCTACAGGACTAAGTTTATCATGAAGAATTCTAAAGATACAAAAAAAAAATAGAAAAAAGTTATATATAATAGGGCCAGAGTTACTACTGTACAGTGAGACTAGGGGTGTTGGCTGTTTGCTGTAACCTAAGATGTGCAAAGCAGATGGTTTTCAGAAAAATTACCACAAAAATGACCACACTCAGGCAGTAAAAGTTTCTTATAGATATCACAGCTTTGCAGCTTCACATCCAACAAATGATTTCATCTCAATCACAGCCATAAGTGGAGGAGATCAGAACCAGGGCTTTTTCTGTACAGTTATACTCAGACTGGGCAATATGCTATAAAGACATAAACACAACATATAGTGATTTTTACTTGAAGTTAATTATGTGACAATGATAGGAGTCACAATACTGGAAAACGTAGTTTGTAGGCTGGGGCGTCTGCAGAACACTAATGCTTCCTTTTTTGTGGTATATTGTGGTACCTCTGTGTTCCTCTATTAAAAAAATTAATGCTTCGTTGCAATTCGGATATAGCACTTGACTACAATTTAGATATTTTAATTGTTCATCTCTACAAGTGGTGGCACTAAGGTTTTTTTTAGTAATTGGTTTAGTTTTCACAGCAGAATCACATCATTTCAGTTTTACTGAGCAGGGCCAAGCAACGAAATATACTGTGATAATAAATGCTACTGACATACTATCCAGTGTCAGTAGGACAAAGTAATATATTATTGTATCGTTTAAGTTAATGAGGCTTAATTACTCTAAAACTGGACCAATTTAGGACAGTTTAAACAAGATTATACAAATAAACCAAAATGAACATCAACAAATACATTCTGACATAGACACATTACCAACCTCTAATCACTCTGTAATTACTGCTGGTAATGACAGAGCCATAGACTGAGTTTAACAGGCCCCTGTTGTTTTAACCACACAAACAAAAACAATCCATCTCCTGGTGTCGCAGTTGCTAACTGCTACCGTATGTCCTCACAACCAGATACTGGCTTTAGAGTTGGACAGAGGCTGAGCAGCAGAACAGTCTGGGCTGCGCCATGGCTACATAACACAGTATACTTTCACAGCAGAGCTGGGGGCGAATAACCTTTGGTGTGAATTACGTGACATTTTCTCAAAACTCTTTTTGACATCAATGCCTGGCTGTGAGAGACAGGGATTCTTTTAAGTTGACTCCACTGCTTTCTTCTTTAATTACAGTTTGATGTCATGCACAAGCAAAACACTTCAGACAGGTTTTCATGGTACCTTTTTCAGATTCTAATTACAAGCATGAGGTCAGTAAGTCTGCAAAACACACATTCACAGCTCTATCACAGCATCATTGAATACCAGCACTGAGCTGAAACTCCACATTACATGTAATGGTGTCATGTAATTAAAATAGGCTATACAAGTAGACTGCAAGTCTACATTCAGTTACTGATAAAAAGTATGTACTTAAATTACAGGTGCCAATTAATATATTAGATTATGATTATAAAGGTAGCTGGGACCTTCTCATTGAAGCTTATTGTGTAGAATATAACTGACTAATGTAAAACAGATTGTCATGTCATTGAAGAATTTCTTTTAGTGCTGGAATCTGAATTGAATATTTTTCCTTGGAAATCAGAAAAGGGCATTGATATTAATATAAAGTGTTGGTTTAAAGATATGTTTTACAACTTTACAGCTTCATGACTTAATTTGAAAAACATTACAAAAGAAAATTATTAATCATTACATTATTCTAATGGAGCATTTTAACAGGGTAACTAGTAATCTCTAACCTATTACATTTCAAACCCTCTCCTAAGTACGAACCACGGATCAAAAATGTATGGTTCAACTTTATTCTGCTGAAATCCGTTGGTTAGAAGCACTGCAGGATTTCTGCAGCGCACAACAGACAGCAGTACATGTTGACCTTCTCCCATGTTACTCAGCCAATAAAAGAGACTGGACTTGACACCACTCATCCCACAGAGTTTACATTCAGACAGTTGCCAAACTGATATGCATGAACACAGAGGCTGTGACTACTTTATGATGAATAAATATAGAACAAAATGTAAGTGACATGATGCTTGGAAATGAAGATCCAGTCCGTGAACAAAAACGATGTTCATGGAGAATCTAAAAGGACAAATGTCATCCAGAAGAACTTTGATAAACAGGATCCAAAGAGATGTTTTCATGCTGCTGCTCTACTTATTTTCTGGCATTACACTCTCAGAAGCAAAAGTTGCTAGTGTTAAAACATTTTTTCCATTCATATTATTGTGTAAATTTAGACTTTCAGAGGGAGAGAGAAATTAAAGGCAAATAGCTTTTTAAGTTGGCCCACTAAAAACAAGATAGGCAGGCTGCAGCCACTTAAATGCTTCATTTCCAAGGCAAATGGTTTCTATGCCAATCTGAGACTGACTGCTGCAGGTGAACACACACTTTGCATGAAGTGGGAATCAATATGCAAACGACCTAGCTAACAGAAAAGAAGGTTTGAACAGATTTCTGTGCTATGTTCCATCAGTACATTTTCCTCACTTATCGGGGTCCGGGTAGTGGGGGCAGCAGCCTCACCACAGAAGCCTAGACAGCCCCTTCCCAGCCACTTTCACTAGCTCTTCCGGGGGAATCCTGAGGCGTTCCCAGGCCAGCCAAGAAATATAATCCTTCCAATATGTCCTGGGTCAGCCCCGAGGTCTCCTATTGGTTGGGCGGGCCTAAAACGCCTCCCAAGGGAGGCGTCTGGGAGGCATCCTCCTGAACTACGTCAACTGGCTCCTCTCGACTTAGAGGAGCAGTGGTTTTACTATGAGTCCCTCCTGGATGTCTGAGCTCCTCACCCTAGCTCTAAAGTTGAGCCATCCTGCAGAGAAAACTCATTTTGGCCGCTTGCACTTGAAACCTTTCTTTTAGTCATTATCCAGAGCTCATGACTATAGGTGAGGGTTGGAACGTAGATTGACCAGTAAATTGAGAGCTTAGCTCCCTCTGTGCTATGTTAGTGCCTGTTAATATCTCTGAGTTCCTGTAATAGCCTTTTATAAGGGACTAACGAACAGCTGTCCAGTCTGGCTGGTTTTTAGACCAATGGCCCAAAGTTTGGATGGACCATTGGTATCAGTTGTCATTCGTCATCTGTCTGTAAACAATTTTTCAAGAATTGTCTTCTGGTAAGGTTTACCAAGTTTGTTCAAAGAATTAGACAGGAAGTCACATATGGCCTTTCATTTGGTTCCATGACCTTTGACCTTGCGTAACCTTGAAAGGTGAAACGAATGCCAGTTAATGTCTTTAAATAAGCCTGTTGGTCAACAGGGCCCCTGGTCCTATTTTTATTAATTTATTGTGAATATGAGATGTTCTCCTTTTAAAATCAGACATGCGGAGACAACGTTGCATGTAATTTGATCAATGGATAACTTATTCAAATATAACTGATTTATTCTTGTCTGCTTTATTAAGCATAGCTTCAACATCATCGAAAGCCAAATTAAATCAAGCAGTAAACATCCATCATCTCAGCATGCATCGCAGGAGTGTTCATGAATACTGTGGCCACAATGTTATTGGGGAGCGCTGTGATCACATGTTAAATCAATAATGAGACCTTTAATAATCATGTGCATTTACGCTTTAGAGGGAAATGGATCTTGTAGAAACACTTGTCAAGTGAAAAACAACTTTTCCCTTGCACAGAGAGTACCATTCTTTTCTACACCGAATGGATCTCTAACCACTGACTTTACTCTCGGCTGTAATAAATGCACATCAACAGATGGGCTGTATTCCACATTTTCACACTATCCTAGATTAGCAGCTGAGGAACGTCAAGTGTTTGAGCTTGGGTGATAAGTTGGGAGTAGGAACAGTTTTGTAACAACATATATAGTTGATGAGGAGTGCTAAAAGACAAGGGTTCATTGTCAGTTCATGAACTCTCTTTCCCCTTTTTGAGATGTCTCATACCACAATTCCATTCCAATAAATCTAATTCCACATTTACGCCCAATATGAAATCAAATTATCAGGCAATCTTGCATTGTTCCCGTCCAATGGCAATGTGTTGCTGAGCATAAAGGCCTCATGACTAGGAGGTTGGTGAAGCGCTGAGGTAAAACAGTTAGGGGGCGTTGGTCAAAAAGTGGCTGTGTATGTGGGGACTATCCATTACACAATCCGAGGAAGCAGACAGATTCGCTATGTCGGGGTCTGAGTCTGGATGAGGTCATGAAGCAGAGCTGTAGCCCATCACACACACAAACACACACACACGGAGTTAAGACACAGAGAGCTCACACAACAGTCACACACTCACATGAGTCTCCATGGCAACTCCAAACAAACAATCTGTGCATGTGGTGACCCCACCCCAACAAAAAAAAGGGAAGAAACTGAGACCGAGAAGCAAAAACAAACATAAAAGTACGATAGAAAGTGAGAGCAGAGATGAGCGATGGAGTATGGGACATCACATGGGGTTCTGTGGCAACATATGCTTCGTTTCATATGCTCCATGTCTTAGTCATGGACAAACATCACAGAAAACATTTACCATATGCAAGCATTTACCACTCCTCATAAAGATCAGAAGCTGAATTCAATATGCTTGTTGAAATGGTCTAAACTTTAGAAAAACTCCTAAAAGTTTTTGTTTAGTAATTTGGAGAGTCTTGATTTCCAAAGAAGACACAGGGATTGTGAAATTATTTCATTCCACCAGTGTCCCACAGGCCTCTTCAGTTGTTCTACCACACAGGTTGAGCCTGAACACAACCGACTACATAGATCAGCTCCCCCAAAAGGTCTATTCACTGATCTTAGCACAGCAGACTCAGAAAACGGAACAATGTGCAGGCAGATTTATATCAAAGTGAAGGCTGGTCATTGAGGTTGAGCAACTTCTGAGGTTAATCAAGGTTGAAGGCGCCCACATCCGTAGAGGACAGTGGCATTTTGAAGTTCTGTTAGTTGAAGAGACCTGTGACCACATGGTATTTTCTATAGCATCTTGCAAAGTCTATTCTGCTAGGATGAAATGTCTGACCCTGATATTATTTGTGAAAGATTATAGGAATTTTTGGAAACTAGGCTTAGACCAAAATACATGTTTTCACTGCATAAATAAAACAGAAATGACAGATGAGACAGAACCTGATCACCAAGTCTGGATGATTTAAGTAGGACTAAGTCAGGGATTCATCTCTAAATCAAAAGTGGTCAGCAGCTTTCAGTTGCACAACTCATCAAGATACTACATGTTCATGGCTTCAGACATTTACAATTTGTTCTAGTCTACTCCTCCCTCAGTTAGTAGGAGGGTTAACATCACTTTCAGGCAGGCTGCCATCATCTACAGAAGTACTGTCTGTTTATGAGTGATCACAGACTTTTAAAGGGATTCATTCATAGCTGCACGTTAAGCTTTGTCAAGGTTAATTGCAACATCCTTGCACAATTTGTTACACCGATGAAAATCTCAAACCAGATTATTATTCCCAACTGCCAAGGCCAATCAGTAGTGGTGCACAGAATACAGATAAAAAGATATTTCCTATTGATGAAAAGACTCAAATAACCGTCTTGTAGCTGGGAAGTATATCAGAGAAGACATGATGAACAATTGCCAAAAAGCTAATTTGCTATTAAAATGTCTGCTAAATATGTCTTGTCAACCAGCTCATGACAGAAAAGTAGTAAACTAACCATAAGATTATGAAAGTTAAAAGAAACAGCTGCTTTCAGGGCAAAACTTTGTGCAACCACATGGAGAGGGGATCAAATGGGTGGTCTTACCACACTGGGCCTGGGCCAAGAGCCTTTGATGAGCTCTTGTTTGATTTGAAAGAAAATCTCAGCATGTCTCTACCACAACAGGAAAGAAGACAAGCAGAGTTCTTCACAGTGAGTCACTGTCACTGCACTGTGCTTTGACCCTGTCTCTCCCATCTGACCGTTCAATGCCATGCTGTCAGAGCGTAGGGGAAAGAGACACTCTCAGTGTGTATGTACGCGTTTTCGACGAGTCTCCAACGTTTCCGGCCCTGTCAGGCTCGAACCTCTGGGGCTGCGACATAAATCCATACAAAGCATCTATCATGGAAAGGAAAGTGGCAGCAACTGGGGCTGATGGCATCCAGAAGGTCAGCCATCTTGTTACATAGACCTCGGGGTCCTTCCTCATTCTGTGAGGGCAAAAAACGATGAAAGAACTTCAGTTCTCAATATGAGGGACAAGCATTTACCACCTGATGCTTGCATTAAAATGTGTTTTTTTTTGTAAAGATGCAGCAGGATCATCGGATTCAAAGAACTGTAATAATGAGAGTGATGACACAGGGTTTACCTTCCAATATGATGTGATATACTGCAGTAAAGTCAACAAAATGATACAATGGAATTCAGTTATTTGAGGTTAAATTAATTTCTGGAAAACAACCACCACCTCCTTTTTCTCTCAGTTTATGACATTACATTGGAGTTTAACAGTAATAATCGTTAGCCTTATTGCCTAAGTGAATCAGCAGTATTAGGAGAGTGAAGGTACACAGATTTCACAATTTGGCTAAAAATGTGCAATTATGATATGAGGCTAACAAAATGAGGATCAGACTTGTAGATTTTCAATTAAGGATTAAACACAAGACAAAACAAAAAATGAACAAACCTTTGTATGTAAACTATTAGTTAAAATCAATACAAAAAAGCTTAGTGTTACAATATAGTTGTAAAGACTTTGACTTAAGACCCTAATTAGTCAAATATGTTTATTTTAAAAGCCTTAAGCTGAACATGATGAGGTTAAAGCTTGTTACATGGTGTAATTTAGGCATCATTTCCCCCCAGTTGTGGTCAGTGAAATTAATTCAATTCGTCCTCTTTCTTCTTCTTATAGCCTGTGGTGTTTTACAGCCATTCTCTCTCTCTTTGACAGTCACAAATACACTTATGTGTGTGTGTGAAGGAAGGACAAGCTTCCTGACAGGATGTGGGGTCCAGCGGGGGGACGGCGGCACAATGCCAGAAGTCACAACTTTCTGTTGGAACCAAGCATATTGAAGGTTGTGTGTAGTGTGAGTTAGTAGTGTGTGTTTGTGTGTGTCCTTTTGGTGCATGCATTCAAGTGCAATTGCCCATGTCGTGATTGCTCTGACCACTGAGCGTGCATACTTCATTTCAGAGGAGTCATTTCATCAACTGTAGGAAATTCTTCTCTAACTTCAAAGACATTTCACACTCATAGCGCAGCGGAGATTTCATTCATAAACTCCTACATAACAGAGCTCTACATGAACCTGAATAAGGCCAATTATCACTGTCTCTCATGCACCACAATGTACAAGAAGGCTTTACGGGTCTATATGGATTCCACTTAATTAGACCACCAAGAGGGACAAAATGCTCCAGAGCGTAGGCCTCACAGATGACCCTCTATAATCTCTCTATTCATCTCTTCAATCACTTCTTCATCACTTCCATCCACTTCTGCTCTTAAGCATAAAAGAAACAAGTGTACTCTGACAGGAACACATTAAACTACCATATGCCAAGAGGTTTACATTAACAGAGTAAAGCGGTGGCTACAACTGAAACGCATCAATCTATACTTAATGTACCATTTTAAAAAACAAGCCAAAAGTTTATGTCCAATTTCTTACTAAATGTTTGGATGTGAAGGAGCGAGTCTGTATGTGTTTGCACAAGTGGGTCCAGCTGTTTCCTCATACACCCTTCAAATCCCCATTTATACACACCAGTGCGTACACAAACTACCATCCTTCCCACACAGGAAGAGCTATGAGGGCATCCAAAGAGGAGCAGTGGACTATTATGGCAACTCATTGTTCCTGACAACCAGTGTGCTATATGACTCACAGTTGCCTCGGAGACCACAAGTCAGTGATGCAATCAGGAAGGAAATCTTTGAGGCATGGATGAACCAAGTGACCACTAAAGATGGATGCTGGACTCAAAACGGTCGTAAACTGCCACCCATGATCTGCTGCAGGTTGGTTCTGCCATTAAAAAGACCCATTCCCTTAAACAGTTTTATGTAATGTTAAAATATTGCTTGATTCTGAAGATTTTAGAGCTTGGTGTTTACTTGACTGAGTATCACCTCAGCTTCACAAGGCAAGCAAACCCGCTGCTTCCTCTTCCCTTGCCATCTTTTCAACAAAAGGTTTAAGAACATCAGTTGTTATTCACTGTGTTCATCTTGTATGTTTTGTCTGAAATGCTCTCGTATCTATGTGGTACCTCGACAGAAGGAGTATTACATCCTCTCTAGTCGGCTAGCATCGCGCCTGTGTCACCTTCATATGTGTCAGGGAGGAACATGTACGGGGATCTCATGACAGACGTCTGAAAACCACTGAGGACTTCAAAAAGACAGAGTGAGAGCAAAGCAGCAAAAGAAGAATTACACAACTGATGGAGAATCATAAAGCACAAGGGGTTATCTTCTCAACCTTGAAGCTGAGATGTTTGATCATTCTCCCTCTGGGGAAAGGGATCACTGATAATTCAGGACAAAAACTTTCAGAGGATAATAGTTTCTGAGAACTACAGCGTGTCACTGTGCATCAGCTTCAGCTTAGCTGGCTCAGCTCATTTGTCCACAAATCTCCAAAACTATGATAAGTTATGAGCCACTTTGGGGTTTTTTTCTTGGGCAAAACGTCAACTGAAGGCAGCTGCACACATAAAGCTCACAGTTATCTGTGCGGTTTACCTTTGAATGTAACAAGAGCTTTGGGATGAATGTATGACAGCTCAAGGGAAAAACTGAAACCATTCCTTCTTTTACACCTGTGTACACATGGCCTCCTGCAGTGGTAAGCTTTTTCATTTATTTCAGACAATTCTAGCATTAAACAAGATGCACAGCTGATTATAAGGTTTCAAAAAAACTAAAAGCATAATTGTGTGCAGTTATAAATAAGTCATATTTTGTCATTTCCACTTCTTTCTATTTATTCCTTGAGTCAAGAGGATTACAGCTGACCTACGACCCTGCTATCATGACAGTCACCGTAATGATTTAAACCGCCGTTGCAGTAATGTAACCAATACTTGCATGTATGTCAAAGGCCACTGGCATGTGGTAGTGAACATTTAGACAGCAGGGGAACGCAGGTTCTCATATTACGTCTCAATTAGCCACCGATTTGTTGTCAAGGGACGTAAAGGATCACCCGCAGGCTACACATAGCCGTGTCACCTTAGATTAGACTGATCAAACACTGGGAAATACAAAGATGGAGAAAGAAAGTGACCCCAGTAAGGGCCTGCTGCTGCAAACTCCATCTTCTACACCATGGTGAGGGGAGTCTCAGCACTGAGAAATATCACTAATACATTTTTCAGCTGTGCAAGTTGATACCATAGATTCCACAACTCCCTTCCCCTCCTCATCATCCTCCTTCGTCATCGCTTATACCTTCCTCCTTCTTTGGTCCTTATGATCTCCTCATCCATTATCGGCGGTCTTTGATAAAAACGGACAGGAAGATGAAGGGATTGAATGAATGGGAGATGCAGCACAGCAGTTAGCCTCATTGAAGGTTTTCTTGTCACTGGACAAGAAAAAGGAAAGCCTGACTCAGTTTACAAGGTGTCTGATGGAACGGACAGACTGGTCACACTCACACATGCACAGTAGTATATTATAGTATCAGTTCCCCTGGGTAAGACCATTGCACCATTATCCCTTTCAAGTCCTCCTGTTTAACCAATCAGAAAAAACGCCCACTATCACAGCAGGCAGTTCTTGGATCTGGTCTTTTAAGAGGAGTATGAAGGGATCTTTCCACATTTAATATGAAGGCAAGGAAGATTTATGGCAGCACTGGAGGCGGGTTTTAGCATGACTATAGCATTTGTAGTAACAAATGCAAGATCATAGTCCCACTTTTTCATGACTTATGCCTGAGTATCTCTCTCACTCTTTTGGATTTAAATCACACTTCATTTTAATATATATTTGCACAGGTTTTCTGAAAAACACTATGGACTTGCCAGGTGCTTGAACTTAGTGCAATAACTATGGCACTTATTCTCACATCCAAAAAACTCTGTATAAATGTCATGGGTTGATAGATAAAATAAATGTAGTTATTAAATATTCCTGTCCGACTGTGTGCCTTTGTCCCTCCTCTCTCCTCTCGCCTCCAGCCTGTGTGTGAATCCATCCGTCTCTAATCCTCTTCATGTACGGCTCGCTGAAACCTCAGCGTTCATTTGTCTGACTCTTTGTTTGGCGTCCAGTAAAGGGTGTCTGTCTCTCCACCTCCTCTCTCTGACCCTCCATTCATCCCTTCATCCCCCTATTTCCCCTCTTTCAACCACTTCCACCCTCCCTTCATTACTCCGTCCTCTGCTCCACTCATCGACGCCCCCCCCCCGCCCCCGGACGGG
>JAPTYQ010000001.1:15489495-15500872 GCA_029814465.1 Ostorhinchus cyanosoma
TATCAAACTCACATCAAGTCATCTGAGGAAAGATAACAGTCTTTTGTGATGTGTTTATTGTGCATGTTCCTATAAAATTTTTTTTAAAAAGCAACAAAAACACTATTTGTTGGTCTGTAATACTGCCATTTAGTTTAAAAAAAAAGTTTGTACCGAGGGATGAATTAGCACTTCATATTGGTAAATGTGCAGCAATTATAATGAAATCAACGTGGCTGAAAGAATTACAATAAAAAAGCTAATAAAACACCTTTCAGACTGTTCTCAAATTAGTCGTACTCAGGCCCAGAACTGGCTTCAGCTCAAACTGGTGGTTTCTCACTCACCTATCTTGGCTGGCAAAGCTAACTAATGCTCATTTCAGACTGGTGCCAGTTTTACACCAACAAAAGAACAAAAAAAAGCTGAGCTGGCGTAAAACACATGATCGTCCCGGTGATACAGCAGCAATCTCTGGTCTTATTGCTGCTGAGATGGAGAGGGCCACTATTTTTGACTAAAGGGGCTCCAAATGAAAACTCTAGATAGTACATATGATGTGTTGCCACATCTGTACATTCGAGTATTTATCAGGTTTGTATCTTAAAAGGTAAACAACTAATTCAAGTCTAACAGACAGAGAGCAGGCTCAGTAAATTAGTCATATTTGCAGATGTTAAGTGTTACGTGAATGACACAAGGCCAAAAGGAACTCAGCTGAGGAAACATAATGGAAAGTTGCATTTGGTCATAGCTGTTGGGGAGAAATGTCCTGTTGCATCGTGTCCCCAAGGTCTGAGTCATTTGGTGGTTTTGGCGAATATTGCCCAATATTTCATTTGGTGGAAACTTTTACTCATAACATCTTGGAGCATTTAGTAATTGCATCCAGTTTAAGTCTATTTATCCTCATAAACCCCTCACGTGTTACATATGTTAGATCCATTGCCCATTTTTACAACAGGTTTGGATTGATTGAGCTGTTGGTCTTTTGGTTATGTTGTAAGTTATCATTACTGAAATATTCCCCATTGAAGGCTCAATATTCTGTAAATTTTTTTGTGCATTCATTTTTACATTTTGAGGTGCGGCAGAATGTCAGATCTGGCAATGTGGAGTTACGCTCAAAGGCTGGAGAGAGTTTATGTGATAGGAAAATCCCATCCCCTTTAGTCACAGAGATGATTTTATGTTTCTTTTTCGATAGAAGTGGAGATAATGTAGCTCATAAATATCTATTTAAGTCTCTTACATTATTTGAAGCATGAGTGTTCAGTGTCTTGTGATTAGACCTCACAAAAGCAACACGCTGCTGTGACATGTTGTAAATATGACTTTTATTCACACTTTATTAACCCTTGAATACCTAGAAATATTTTTGTGGCAACTTCCAAAAGATTTTTTTCCCTACATTTAACCATTCCCAAGTGATTTATCCACATTTATTGGCAAATTATCTTTCACAATTGGCATTTTTCAATGAAAACCAGGTATTTTCCTATATTTCATTTACTGGTCATGTAGACGTCCATGTAAGTTCAGAGTAAATTCATAGGCTATTATATCGAATCTGATGAAACTCAAGAAAAAACGGCTATGGCAAGAAAATATTTTATAAACTGAACATTAAAATGCATCTATAAACACTATCACTTGTTATTAGTTTTTATTTGGGTTTTACTGGTGAATCAGTGGCTTCACATTCACTACAGAGCCTCAGATTGGGTCATATCTGATGACCACGAAAAGCTGAGCCTTTGACCTGAATTATTTACATGTATTGCTAAGATTAGTGGTTCAGAAAGTATTTTAAATCAGTAGAGGCGTAGGGAGTTTAGATCTTCGAGGGTTCTATATGTCCAGCAGGTGCGTATTACTTTAGGGGTCATGCTTTTTTAAAAACACATAACCATAAGGACCAAATTCAGAGACACATGTCAGCACCATCAGCCATATAGCGAGGACAGGTTCAGCAGTGCTTTCCCATGAACTCTGACCCGGCTGGAGCACGTCTATAAATATTGTTGAGAAAACTGTAAAACCTTATTGGTTTTACTCGACAAACCCTGGTTCAAGGCAGCTGAGGCCAACAGGGAATCTGAGGTCGGAAAAGCAGGTCTACCCACCGCTGAGGAAAGAGACATTTCCTCTGACATGTAGCTGTTTTGCTAATTTATTATAATCCAGATGAACATATAATTAATACAATTACTCTTTCTTTACATGACCTATTTTAACACCCTCTGACATTAATCTAATTGCAACTGCACCAAGATGGATGTTCTCAGTAAATTAAACTGCATTACTTTTTTTTTTAGTTTTCCTGGAATCTGATGACTGTGCTAACTGTGGAAGGTCAACAAACTAATGTCTACAAAATACTGATCTGGAATAAAGCAGGTAGAACTTGAGGATATGTTTTGCTGGCATCTAATTCCACCAAAGTTAGTATTTATTAAAAAATACTCGGACTACAAAAAAGTGGGGGAAAAAAACAGCTTATGATTGACATGTCATGTTTCTGCAAGGAACAAATCAAAGTACAAGTTGGCCCATATGTGTACACCTGTGTTAAAGTTAAAGTATGTGCAGTCCTTTTTGTCAAATCTCACATCTAAGCCCCTCTGAGGGACCCTGCCCAGAAACATTTGGTTTAACTTAGAGCTGGAGTGCAATGTTCAATCAGACCCAAATCACAATCAGTGAAAAAAAAAAAGAAAAGAAAAGGCCAGAATCTGACAGCAGCGATTATTTTACTCAGCAGGCCAACAGATGACGCCAAGTGGAGTTTACAGAGCGTACACCTCTTTACAAACAATTTAGTGCAAATTTAAAAAGGTACTAAAATATTAAGTGCACGTATCCACACACAACTCTGCGGTAAACAATGGCAACACACACAAAATGTGGTTGGATGACTTTCTTAAAGGCAAAATTAAGTGCAGCTGACTTGGACAGCTGGAAACCATGCTGAATGACATAACCGCACACACAATGTACAAAAACAGTTTAGTGGGGACACTCTTTGACGTAATGCTTCCCCTTGTGCAATCAAAACTGCCTTATCCTAACCTTAACTCAAACACTAGGTTTGAATACACCTTCAATGGATGCACATCAAAGTGAGGACCACTTAAAATGTGCTCACTTTGATCAGAAGATCAGAATGTAACTGCAATGATTAAAACCTTACAATGGTTCCTACAACGATAGTCAGACAAGTACACACACATGCACGCATGCACAGACTCACACAACCATGATCTATTGTCCCTCCTCGAGTGGAAACATAAGGAGAGAAACTGGAGAGGTGCTGGGTCAGCGGGGTGGATTTAGACACCAGGACAATACTTCACTATCGCAGAGCTGTGTGTTCACCTACGCAGCCTCAGCATGAGGAGATGTAACTTCTGTTCAAATCTTATCAAAGTATATGTCCAGGGTGAAAGTGCAATACGTCAACTGGAACTCTGGGAAGCCTGTCTTAATTTGCAAGAAGATAAATCTCCCAAACCTTGACCAGAGAGCAAGCATGTGGTGTTGAATTCAGACAGATACGCATTTGCCTCAAGAGAGGAAATCAAGGCCAACAGGACTGCAAATCATCCTGCCTGAAGCAAGCAATATTTTCTTCATCGGCGCTGCACACAAATTCATTCCTAAAACAATGAGAAAACTTGCAGAAAAACGGCCGAATGATGAGGACCGAACAAAGCCTGCTGCAACGTTCCTGTTTTATTACCTCTCTGGGCAAATATTTGAGGAGACATTTTAGTATTTGAAACCATCGCCATGGCAGCTAAAGCCATGGAAGCCGGATATGCATGCGGACTTTTTTTTTAGAACTACAAACAGAATCCATCTCAAATAATATTTGAAATAACAGTCTGTGAAAACACTTAGGAAAATAACAATGCATTAACAAAGTCCCATATCTGTCATGGGTGGATCAAGAAGCCCCACACCAAATTATAGGATGCAATATTGTGTGATAGTTCAACTAAAACATTTAAACTCAAGTAATTATACTTTTTAGCCTTACACTGTCACATTAGGTTGCTGTTGTAACCAGCATTGTATTTGTGGGATCTGATTTGAGGCAAAAAAAAGACACGGTGAATATTATACTGGTTGCAATTATTACATAATATCTTCATGGTATCTAGGATATTTGTGCCAGAATTATTTGACATAATCATGAAAATAATCTCCATTTCCATCTGTTGCTTGAGATATGACTAGCGCCCCACACAGAAGATGAATAAAATTAATATGCAATGACTGCTCAACTAACTGTCATCTGTTTTGATAATGAATCAATGTTATTCATATTTGCACGTTACAGTATCGGACTGTAAAACTTACATTTTTACTGTTTGACATAAAGGAAAGCTTTAATCTTTTAAGGCTTTTGGTTATTAATGAAATATAAATGTATAAATGTAACAATTTTTGGCAAATTATTCATGGAACAACTCATTAAAAATCATCTACATAAAAAAAGAAAAGCAAAACATTAAGATCACTAGTTGAAGCCCTCGACTGACCATAGATGAGGAAATTATGAGAAAATAAACCTATGTTCATCTGGGCACCATGTGAGGAGATGGATGCAGGTGTGTGTGACTGATGTGAAGCTATCACACTTTGTTACTTCAGCGGTAAAATGCCAAATCATGACAGCACGTCAGGGTCGATTTGCCCAGAGGACCTTGTAGAAAATACTTCAGCTGTGAGCGTTAGGAGTCAACAATTGTTATGAGCACACTTTCACTTTAGCATAATAAATATTCATACATCACTGCAAAATATTTCTACTTCCTTAATTCACTCATACAGAGATGTGTTTTACTTCACTCCAGGATATGTGGGCGAGTTGTATAGAAAACAAATCCATGTTGAAATATAACTCCACCTCATAAACAAATGCAGCACAAGCAAGATTCATCTCAGCCATACATACTCCTTCATATTTCATTCACTCTATGTTCCTGTGGGCAACTGCAGCCTGCTGTCAGATGAAATACACACCAGGGAGGAAACTTAAGCAACTACTGTATGTGTTATGTTGTGGGTTGAGCCAAAATCCGACACAGATTTTCTCTTCTTGTTTTGAAATTTGCCAAGAAATGTTTTATAATCTTCAGGTTTGGAATGCAGCTCCTCCGTCATGCAAAACACCTCCAGCAAAGTAAAATCGAATAAACTGCTGCCAGGGTGAGCAGCAAATACAGGGGCTGCAAAACAAGTAACAACACGAACAAAGATCAACAAAACCGCAAAGTTTCCCGTCAGTTACTCAGTTATCCAATATGAAAGAAGGCTTTTCATGGGAGCACCAGGAAAACAACAGCCAAAAATAGAAACAAGCTACTCCTTATCACTGCTCGGTCAATAGTAAACAGACACCTATGAAAGGACGCATCGAGTAGAGAATGTTACCGTATCGCTCTTTTCCCTCAGGAGGCAAAAATGAGAGAAATGGGACAAAGATTCAGAACTTTTTTTTTTTTTTTATAAGTCATTTTATAAAAGTGAAGGAGCAGATACAGGTAATGGTTCATCTCTTTATCAACAGAATCCAGATGCTCAAACCCCAGCCCCCTTAGCAAACTGCAAGCACATGAATCTACCCCCCACCACCCACCAACTAAAGCATGCTGACACTTGAGAGGGCGGCACCTCTCTTATGCACACAGAAAAGCTATCTCAGGCCCATTCACAGCTCCAGCTCTATTCTTCTCCACAGTAAAAGGACTCTCAATCTAAAAGGAGGGAAGAGGGCCTCTGTGATTTCATCCTGCAATGGAGCCACTGAAGCAACCGGAGCTTAAAGGTTCATTTCTCCTGCCCGATTCAAACTTTCTTGTGTAGCTTGAACTTTTACACCTCAGGAAAAAGAAAACCCACCCAAGCCTCTGCAATGAAAAGCTGAATGCATGTGACATTTTGCTTGATGCTGTAACAACTGCAGAGTGGACAGCAGAGACGGCAGCCCTGATGCTGGAGAACACTGCATCCATTATATCGGTCGCACAAAAGTCTGTCTCTACAAGCATAAACCTCGAAATAGTCAGCTAACACTGCAGAGAAGCTGAAACACAAACCTGCTGGACAGCCAATTAGAGTTACGCTGCTCCCTCCGGATCTTCCTCTTCAGCAGTCGGCTGCGATCCACCTGCACTGCAGCGACTCTTGTGCCTGAACTGCTGTGCTCTCTCTCTTTCTAACACGCCTCTCCCATTGTAGCTAAACGCAGTGTAAAACTGTTGCTCCGGCTGCCCTCTTTCCCCAAAGCTCCACCCACCTTTTTCCTTTTTTTTTTAAAATTCGGTGCTCTTCCTTCCTCACTAAAGCAGGAGCTGGTCTGCTTTATCTGGTTTTGTGCAAACTGCAACACTGACAGAAAACACAACTTATCTGCTGCAGGGGCTGCATCTGACTAACAAGTATGCAGAGGGGAATTCAGAAGGTACTGATGGTGGCGGGGGTTGCAGAGGGGAAGGGGGAGGGGCAAACCTGATTTGAATTCACACACAGAGGCCAACATCCAGGGTGACAGGGTCCCATCCCCTCAGGGGGCTTCAGTGATCTTTTGTGGAAAAAACACAAGGCTTTCAGGGGTGGTTTTTTTTTTTTGTGTGTGTCATCATCTCTTCTTCCTTTTCTTCAGTTGTCTTCATTTCTGATAAAGTATCCAGTTCTAGACTTGAGGGATGTAAGAGGCAGGATCAGGATGAAATGAAAAGTAAAAGTCCTCTAAAATTCAAACACTTATCGGATTTTCCCCTGATCTCTCAGCTTTCGCTTTCCTTTCTTCCTCCGTTTGCTTCCATAAGCGCCTCATTCATCAGCTCCAATCTCCACATTTCTTTTCTTAGTCTTCAATCACCTTAGCTACAGTCAGAAGTCTATGAGTGACATACAAAAATGCCACAGCTGCTTTCAGCAAGTTCTGAAAAGGAACCGTTCCCTCCTTTTCCCTCCCTTTCACTCCTCCAAAGACACTCAGCACTTCATCTTATCGCAGCTTAACAACTTTCAAAAGCAAGGAATCTCCCTGTGAAAAAGCAAAAGCAGAAGAGGGATTTGACCAAAACAATAAAAAAAAGAAAAACATAGTGATTCTGCTCTTTAGATTCTGGTGAATTTTCATAGAATTCTTCATATACTAAGCATTTAGGATATAATAAAAATTGCTACTATGTGCCTTGTCACTGTCAGAAAATAAATATATAAGCTGTATTTCAGCTTACACAGAATGTGGAGAGTGCACTCTCTTTAGTTTTGTCACGTCATTGTGGTTTGGTCAATTTGTTAACTGAGGTGAATATAAAAAGAGGACACGGGAATGACATTAAATTAGTGTGTGAAAGGCTTACCCGCCGACTTCACACCGACTGTCCATGCTTAATTTAACTGAGGAGTTATGGTTACATTCTTCCCCCTTTTCTCCAAAATTTTCTCCTCTAACCAGACTAAATAAAGTTTGTGATGACATTTTTAGACGCTTCATTTCAACTTCCAATAGCTTGTAAGAAGCTTGAAGCTTTTTCCACAGGTCCTCAGTCCCGTTGACATTTACACTCCCTCATGTAAATGCAAATTGTCGGTGTGTGTAATTTATGGGCAGACGGCACGACAAACAAATCTCAAATGAATTTTTAATTGCAGTTTCCTTGAAAAAGCTTCCATTTGGAGGGTAAAACTGGTTTTATTGCTGACTAGTACAGAAAGGAGGCAGACAATAATTATAGGAAGCAAAAATACAACTCTTTTCCAAGCCCTGCAGAAAAAGCAAGTAAGCCAGCTGAGCCTAAATCAATTCAGAATCAATTATTCAAGTTGGAAGAGAAATAGAGAGGGAGTTAAGGAGAGACACAGTCCAGCTAAGCCACTGTAGACCCAGATGTCAGTCTGTAAAGTGGCAGGGATTCCCTGCTTACTTTGCTCATCTGTCTGGTGAGTGTGGTTTTATATTTGTCACACTACATCTGTGATGAGAGGATCAGTCGTTCATAAGGTCTGAAAGCAATGAATGTCCTACAATGGAAAATATTTTCTAGTGGTGCATTCCAGCTGAACTGAATTGTAGCCGTCTGGGACCCAATAACAACGGGATCTGTGGTGACCCATCTGTGTCCTGACCTGCCCTGTGAACCCAGACCTACCCCCCCCCCCCTCACCTGCCTGGATGGACCTCCTCACCTGTCCCATCTGACTAGATGCACCCCCTCATATGCCCCGCCCTACTGCATCCTCACAGACTGGAACTCCATCTGTAAATGGACGTCCATCTGTCCTGGTGCATCTACAGTCTGTCCGTCCATGGGAGTGGATCTGTCCTTCACTGTGGTTCTCCTCAGGTTTCTATTTTCCCTCTGGGTTTTTGGAGTTTTTCTTTGGCAAGAAGGAGGGTCTAAGGACGGGGGGATGCCCAGGACATTAATGCATTACCTTCATTTTCTGTTTATTTGACTGTTGTTTGTTTACATTCAATTAACTCTGTAAAGCCCTGTACAAATAAATTCAATACCGATAAAATCAGTCAATACCTGAAAAAGAATGATCCTGAGCAAAAGAAATCCTCCTCGACTCTTCAGATAAAAACAAACAAATGCATTTCCTATAGAGGATATTACACTTGTGAAGCGGTGCTACATCCACTCTCATGTCCTCCTTCCAGCGCTCTCAGACAGTGCATACCTGTCCCAGAATAAACCTCACCCTCTGGCCTCCTGCAGCATAGCTGTAGCTGGATGCCTGGTCTAACATTAGCACATATTTGAGTGAAATGTGCAGGGGCCCAGCACTTTGGATGGGTTAAAAAAGGATGCACATCTAGATTATTTATGAGATGGATTTCTAGTTGTAACTTTCTACAATAACTTTTTTAAGGTGTGGAAAGACGAGGATGAAGCAGAAGAAGGTGAAAATGGCAGATGCATTTAAACCATACGTTAATAAGCACCCACATTTGGAGGTAATTATATAGTTCATGCAGAGATAGTTCTAAATTCACTGGAAGGATATAAATCTGTTCTGTATGTAATGATATGTTTGTGCATACACCTACCACACTAATTCATATGATCTACGCATACGATAGTAACATTAACTGTAAATCATGTAATGATATAGCGTTTGTCTGAGTGTCTCTTCATTCACAAAGTCTGACTTAATATTATTCAGCTCTGACACTCAACAAGTAGGTAGTGAATGTGTTTCCATAAAATATTAAGTGATTTTTAGGTTTAAAGTCATAAAAACAAAAATGCTAATTATATGTAGTTCCATAAAGCGTTTTAGAGAAATTAAGTGGATAATCTGATTGCATCATCAGTTCACAGTTGGAAATAGGCAGCAAACAGCGAACTGTTTTGTGAACGGCTAAAACCATGTTAAATTAGTGAAAAAACGTACTTTACTGAATTTGGGGAGTTTTTGTTTTTATTTCCCATTTTCTATTAAAAAATTTTCCAAAGGTAAACTTTACATTAAATATATTTCTGGAAACACACGTCATCATTATGTTTACATTGCACAAAATGGACAAAATCTGAACATGTTTTTGAAAATCGCTCAAGAAAGTGTAGATTTTTCCTGTATTCCTATTTACAAGCAAAGTTTCCTCTTATGGCAGGTATTTCACTATGCAAACACAGCATTCTCTGACCCTCTTGAAAAATCACAACCCATTATTTTCAATATTTGCTCATATCCATCAAGTTGTTGATAACCCCCATCGATATGTTTAACAGTAGATGTGTTTCTACTTCCAAACAGGACTTTTCCTTGTGCATCTCTACTGTAGGGGATCTTTGCCTCTATTCCAACTGACTGAACAGGGAACATGTGTTGCAATCTAGAGTCAAAACTACAATGAGATGCATATTTTGTATGTGCTGTAAAGGCCTACATGTTCAAAGAATGCTCATAAAACCAGAATTACAGGGCCATATGTCCAGTCTTTGTCACTCCATATGGAAAAAGCCCTAATTCAGAATATCCAAACAGCCCATTTCTGCTGCACTGTTTACTCCATCAAACAGCAAATATGTGCATTTGATCTGATTAATTGTATTACTTTTTATTGTATTATTTTCATTTGGCCATGTTTATGATGTTATTCAATTTTGTCCAATCTACAGTCAGCATGGACAATAATGTTGCTAACAGTTCTTTGTGGGACAAATGTGAAGAGTTTTTCTGATGAAAAACAAGCTGTGCTGCTGCCAAGAGCTGCAGAAAAAGGCAAACCCACATACTGCAACATCAATGAGAATAAAGCAATAATACAACAAGGGGTGTTTTTATTTTCCATTTAGAAAGAACTGTTCTCTCTACAAAGGCCTGAGTACTACAAGGAACGTTAACCACTGATGCTAATGAAAATCCTCTGAAAAAGAAAAGAAAAGAAAAGGGAAGTGTTAGGATTTACCTGCAGTGACCTATACTGGCCTCAGTCCAACAGTGTGTGTGTGTGTGTGTGTGTGTGTGTGTGTGTGTGTGTGTGTGTGTGTGTGTGTGTGTGTGTGTGTGTGTGGTGGCAGTGATGCAGGAAGCCCAATATCACAGTGAATCAATGGGCCTGTTTACATGAGGTTTTTATTCCTGTTTAATTCAGAATAAAAGGTTAATTTCGCAATAAGATGACCATGTAAACACCTATTCTGGTTGAAAATGACTATTCTGAATTAAACTTGATTCCAAATAAAGTCACTGGTTAATTCCACTCTTAATTCCGAATTAAGTAATTCTTCGGACATGTAAATGGTTTATTCTGCTTTAATGTTATTCCGCTCATTCTGCACATGCTCCTTGTCTCGTCCTGTCGCGATGACGCACATATTACGCTGTTGAAGTGAGCTCTTCTGCTGCCGACTTTGGTTCTAACATCCTTCTCTTCTTCAGACGATCAAATGAATTAGTCTGTGGATTCGAACGAGCTGCTGCTTCATAATAATTACAAAAATAAATTCAAAAATGACACGCAGTATTAGATCTTCCAAGTTGCTAGTTGAAACGAAAAGAAACAGGAAGTGGACGCAATTGTTTTCTTCCTGTAGACATCACGACATCACATCTGCGTTCTGTCCGATCAGAACGCTCTGTACCCCCAGCTCTGAAAGAAGAATTAACTGAAGCATTTCCATGGAAACACGAAGGAAATTACTTTAATTCCAAATTATTTTATTCAGAATGAATAATTTGGAATTAAAAAAACATCATGTAAACGTAGCCATTGTCCTGTTAGATCTGCTGTTTAACAGAGGCATAGAAGTCGGGAATTGGACGTTGAAAGCATGTTAAGTTTGAGATTCGTTTTCACGCTAGCGCAAGTGACGTTATGTGTGGCTATTTCCACCAGCTTCTGTATAGGCTGCTGTTGGAGTAA
>JAPTYQ010000001.1:15514801-15534645 GCA_029814465.1 Ostorhinchus cyanosoma
TATATATTCCAGCTGAATGATGACTTTTACTGAAAAAAGAACTTAGTCTAATTTTTTTTACTGGGAACTAGGAGGCCTAAGTGAGCTGATATGGAAATATTTGACTGTACATAATACTACTACTACTACTACTAATAATAATAATAATAATGATAATAATAATTAGAAGAAGAGGTACAGTATAAAGAGGAAAGGGTCCAGTAATGAACCTTTGGGAACACCTTGCGGGAGAGCATCAGGAAAAGGGGATTTGTAATTATTAATGGAGATGAACAGAAGTGTATCTGAGAGGAACTGAACCAGTTGAGGATGGTGCCATGGATATTGAAGGTGGTTTCATATAGATCAAAAGAGCATGGAATATACCCCACAGTGGTACTAGTTACTGATGGTAGTTTAGCTTCATTGCTGTAGAACATTGACAGCAGAGGAGCTGAGTGGTGTAAGAAAAACGTGTTGAAAGTAGCACCAACATGACCCCCCTCCATGGACTAGAAGGGTTTCGCTTGGGTAACCGACTGAATAACAAAAGGTACAACTTCAACACATTCCTGATAAAGAGTAGCAAGTTCGGGGGAAAATAATAATAATTAAAAAAAAAAAGTCCATGTATGCTCCAGAAATGAAGTAATGATGGACAGGAAGGACATGTTAGTCACTATTTCCTGTTGAATATAATAGATTAGACTGGGTTTGCACTGGGTCAAAGACACCATGCAGAAATGTTTCACTCAACACTACTCACTGTATTGTCCCATTTTTGGCAGGTTTGCTCCTTCACTTTTGTAGTTGACCCTTTGTTGGTATTCTGATTCAGAGCTGCAGATGTTGTTTAATACTGTTGGAGCTCAAAGACAATGGCAAAGACTCGGATCCACAAATCTGCAGATTTAGCTCAAACTAAAAGCCACATTATTTTCTGTCTGATTTAATTAGTAAATGAAAAGCAATCGGCAAGTAGGCAGCTCATTATACGAGGATTAATGACATGCTGGTGGTGATCTCTCAATGCAAAAATGTACTCCACTGTAAAAAAACAAGTCATCACCATTGTAATGATTTTATCTTATCGAATCTTTTGTCGCTAAACCACAAATACACCGTGCATGTGACAAAGCTACAGTATCTCCCAGGAATGTATGCGTGCATGTATATGATTGTTTAACACACTAAACAAAGTGGAGACAGGTTAGGCCAGGCACTAGACCTCACATACTAATCATTTTTTCTTGGGTGAGATGAGGAGAGACAAGAATAACCAGCACAGTTACATAACAATGTTTCCTGCTGACCGCCGTGGTGGCCTTTGATTTAATGGATGTGACTGTCCAGACCCTTTTTTGTGATGGCCCCTTCAGCCTCATTACATAAAATCCAGATTCATTTGCAGCAGTGTTTGTGAATAGAATAAATGTTGCATTAGGATTATTATGGGGAGGAAAGGCCACTTCTAATTGACCACATCCAGATGTTGAACGTTTGACTTCATGTGTGTGACCTAAGCTTTGGGTCATCGGGGATGTGATGAGAGGCAAGTCCTGTTAGTTTAGTTTTACCCAGTTATACAACAACCCAAACAGCTCATTAATCTGATTCAGTCAGAATGGTTTAGTGAGACCCTGTGAGAGCTGCAGTGTCCGGTCTGTGTGGCCTGGTCATTTTCTGAAAGCCTGCTGACTGGACAATTCAGTTGAAGGAGTGAGAAGCTGACAGGTGATGCTCTTATTGCTGACTCCCTTGTTGAGCTGATTTAAGTGTAAGTGAGTGTATGAGTGGGCGACGAGTTACAAAGTAGAGACACAGAGGTGAAGAGATATCAGACAACAGGTCAAACTTAAGACGGAGAAGTAAAACTATGTGGTTGAATACAAAACTGGGCGTTTGCATCAACACTTTCCTCATCTGCACCATCAGCCTCAGAACTGAAGGCAGATAAGACAGTCTGTCACACCCTGTGATTATTCACTAGAAAACATCTGCTGACATATTTTTTGCATTATTGAACTGTAAAAATTAACCCATTTATGACGGAAACCACACATGGGCAAATTGCAATAACACATAAAGATCTACTAACCCATGAAGACCCAGTGTTACTTTTGTGGCACGTACAAAATAAAATTTTTTGCTCCATTTAATATTTCTTAAATGTTTTATCACCATTTACTGTATATACGATTCTCTGTATTTTGCGGTTTTTAAGTGAAAATGAGGTATTTTCCTATATTTAATCTACTGATCATGTAGATGTTCATAAAAGCTTAGATTAAGTTGAGGGTTATTATATTAGAAATAGATCAAATTGAAGGAAAATGGACTTTCTCAGCACATATATCATTAACTGAACATAAACCAAGCATCTCCATCCACTGTCATTGATCAAACTTCATGGGTTTTACTGGTAAATAAATGTTGCAGAAGATGACGGTGTTTCCACATTCACTATGGAGCCTCTGAATGTCCAAATAGGTCATATAGTATCTGATGACCATGAAAAGATGACAAACTACGCTTTACACCAATTATTCACATGTATTGATAGGTTTAGGGAATGATAAGTTATTAATCATTTTAGATCAGTAGATGATTTTGGTTCCCAGTGGCTGTTTGGGTGTTTATGGGTTAATGAGTCTGGTTTGTTTTATGGTCAACACATTTTATCTCTACTATAATATTTATCACAATACATACCATCAATATTGAAATGAGCTGGAGCTAATGAAAGATAAATAGATAAGCAAGTAAGTTTAAATAGGACTACAAATGTTATTGTTCATATCAATAGTCATCATTTAGCATTGATTAGGCTCCTGGGTGGCTTTTTTACGTGAACTATTTTACCAATGAAACCTTGCAGAAATCTAAAGGTAGAACATTTAAGATAATTCAGTTTAAATATACAGTGAGATGAAGGAAGCCTACAGAAAGATTTTGTTTAAACTAACAAAATACAGTAGAAGAAAAATGTATCTCATTTGTTATCATCAAAATAAGAAAATCAACTAAAATTACAGAAACACTGAAACATTTCTAAGTGTTTTAGATAATATAAAATCAACGTAACACCCAAAAGAAAAGCTAAATGTATATCACTGCAAAGATAAATATTAAAATATAGCTGTACTTGATCATTTTCATGTTGCAATGTTTGTAAGTTAAGACTGAGCTGGAAAAACTAGGAATTAAAAGTTCAATTAAATTTGATTCTATTTTCAGCTTCACTTTTTAAGGCTAACACCTGTTACCTGATCTGGACCAAGACCTGATGATGAAGAGCACTTTGCAACAAGAAGCAGAATTTCCACCTGATAGCAACAGTATGATCCTAGTACGTAACCTGATGGTCAGTTTTGTCTTATAATGCATGTGTTTGACCACGGCTAAACTAACCTGACATTTATACATGGCTTGCAACATAACACACATCCACACTAATACTAACATGCTACTAATTACGCACTATACGATCACAGTGACTTCTCATCTTTTCCCTGCTTGGTCCTCATACTGCAGCGCAAATAATGATTCAACCCTCATCCAAAAGGTCCCTTAATCCTTACTCCATCCCAAATTGAGCTGTGTTCACTTCATACTGCTACCCAACACTTTTTATGAGGCGAACCCCACCCATAAACATATAATGCCTCTTAAAGCACAGCAGACTCCATCCAGATATTTTCCACTGTTTGACATTAGAGTTTACACATACAAAGCCTCAGAGATTTGCCTCATACATGGAAACTTTCAGTCCCATATTGTCGTACATAAACCAAAAGCAGAAACTAGATTAAGAAACAGAAAACACGTTTCCTGAGATCAGAGTACTAATTTTAAATGATTATAGCAGATTTGCTCTTTAGTTGTAGGGATTTTCTACTGGTAGCGTTCGGATTTCGAGGTCTTTAAGTGACATATGCATCAATACACACACTCACCAAATCCCAGCCCGGCGGGAGTCTCTTCATCTTAGACCAAACACGCAATAATCCATTGTGGATAAACAATGTGGAAAAAACATCACTATGTGCTGTGGGGAAACTCTGGTACAGAGGCATTGTAGACAAAACAGATGTTTCTTTGATTTTATACGTGCATCTCTGTAAACCAGAATCAGAATAAAGTGAATTCGGATTCTGATTGTAGACAAAACAGATGGTACTTTGATTTTATACAGTACATGAATCTCTGTAAAACCGCCTCAGTTTAGCTCAATACTTGATTTGAACTGAAAACACACAAAAAAGTGAACCTTTACAGACGAGCACATGCATGAAAAATAACCACTGCATCCATTACTGAGCCATGTATTTGAATTAATAAGACAGGCATGAAATACTACACAGCGCAGATAAAGATGCATGTCTGTGTAGAACCGTTTACATATTGTCTATTGTTCGTCAGTGCATGTTCTTCGCTTGTACTTTCTCTCAGGTTGATGTGCGTACAGTCCTGGCAGCGCGCCACGCTCTACAAAGCCCTTCTGAACACATCACCCTGACAGCTGTACTAACAGGAAGAGAGTCTTGCTGAAAGAGGAGTTCAGGAAAAGTGCACGACACAACTCCTCAGGATACAGGCCCATTAAACGCTCCGCTTTGTTTGAATTTGCTTTATTAATAAATATAACAGCTTGAACAATGTGATACACTATAAATCCCATAAGGGCCAAGCTGTTCTTCAGAGGGTTAGGGTCAATGTCTTTAGAGCTGCTCTGAATTCATCATCTCAGTAAAACAACATAATATACTGTAGAGCAATTTAAAAAGCCATATAAGAAAAAAATGAAAGTAGTAAAATAATGATTCTATGGGTTGGAACGTTTCATATTCCATAGAGGGACTTATAAAATATGAGCTCCAAAGCAGCTCTTGATCCAAATAATACAAATAATGACATCGTAATCTGTGTCCTGGTTTGCTAATAATCAGATTGAGTCCGAAAACCTTATCAGTCAAGCAATTTTATGTTCTCTTAAAGATAAGCAAATACCCTCACAAAGATTAGTATTACTGCACAAACACACCCTCTCATGCAATAATGTACACACACCCAACAACGGCCTGTGAAATTCAGATGCAATTAGGATTTCCTTCTGCAAATGGTTGTGAAATCGTTCAGTGCTTTGCTCTAGATTTGTAGAATAACAGGATATAATAGTCAGCATTTTTACAATACATTATTTGTATCCAAATCAAATGAAATAAATGACTTAAGAGAAATTAAAAGAGAAGCTAACTCAGAATTTCTCTTTTTGGGGGGGCAAATGTGCGTCCTTTCAAATGTTCAGTTCTAAGCATTAATAACAATTATTATTATTATTATTATACATATATTATTATTATTATTACAATTTCTTCTACGTATAACTTCTTTGTGAGCCATGCTGGGGACATTTTGGTTCGACTATACTTTCATAAACACCACAATCCTATTTGTCATCTTTTCCCTCTGTTCTCGTGTCTCAGAGGCCATGAAACAGACTTTTGCAGGACACAAAAATATTAAAAACGAGGCTGAAACTGATGACATCAGCTTTAAGGGACACCACTGATTTCCTTTTGACCACAAGATGAATGACATCACTCAGCCAAGTTGTTCTTGAAACTTCATCAGCTCATAAAGGCCACAGAAATCTGGTGTGTGGGATACGACATGGCCACGTGCTACAGTCTCTGTTTGTCCAACTTCCCACCCGCGACATATCTGTGACCGTCCTGGAAGGACATAACAAAACAAGCTCCACTGAGGAAAAGGAAATCGATCTTTCCCATACTCTCCATCCTGCACCACGAGTCAGAGACATCTGACATGACACACACATCTGACGGGGTATCTCTCACTCTCTGACCAGATACATCCTCAGTGGAAACTGTGAGCATATGTGTGTGGGTCTCCTATCAGGAGGGAAAACGATAAGGAAGACAATGTGTTTGTCATGGGAGTCACTTGTTTTAGCTTAAAGAACTGTAATACTTGGTCAGTGAGTTCCTACACCGAAATGAATAATGTAGGGTTTTTACCTCATTTTATTTTCTTTTACTTTGACTGTAGTTTGAAGTGGAAATTCACTGCAGGCACTGATATGTCCAACAACTCAAAAAGTTGAGAAGAAAATACATCAAGCAATACAACATGCTGAATAATTGCTTGTGCTTTGCTCCTTTAAAGTAAGGCTTGTTTTTCAATCTCAAAGGACAGGATGTAATGCAACATCGCTCCTTGAGAAACAGAAACTGGTAACACACAGGGAACACTGGGTGTGACAGTCAGCAATCTGCTTTCCTCCAGCGAGCAGCTTGTTCTTTGCTCAGCCCCAGCAGGTTCTCCTCCAGACACAAATATGACGACCGAGCTGAGGACCATGAGTGACAGCCGGTGGGAAAACAGGCAGATGGCGAGGCATACGCCTGTTTGCTTTGCTGAAGTTTTTTTGAAGAGACATTTAATTAAACGAGGTATTTTTATCCTTTTGACAAAACACCCTGCAGAAAAAACTAATTAACAGAGAGATGTTAGGGTTTAAAATGATAAAAAAACAAACAAAACAATACTATCACAACATGCTGGCCACAGTAATGATGATACTATCATTATCAGCAGTTCAAGAAACATTCACAGTGTCTGATTACTTTAAAACAAAAGAGCAGGAACTTTGACACCTGAGATAAAAACAAAGTGCAAATCTATATAGTCTTAGCTGACACAAGAACTACAACTTTTATGTCACAGGTTCCAGTGCACTATTTCAAAACAGATTGTCAAGTCATGTTAACAAGTGAATCTGTTCAGTGCAGCTGTTGTTATAAAAACATCAATAGCACAGCATCAATAAAATATCACTAAAATGAAGCAACAAAGCATATTCCTGTATTGATATTCTCTACTACCCCTTTATAAGAACTGCATTAAAAACTAAAGTCTTGTTTCCAAAAAACACCAGACAGCAGTATAGAAGCAGGCAATAGAGTGAATGTATATACTATATATTACACACAGTATAATATGTTTACTGTGAATATAAAAACAGTTGTATTCTACAGAAAGCAGACTGACAGGCTGATGCCCAGGAGGCTGCTGAGCACAAAGCAGCATGCGTCATTAATGACACCCACAGGCCCACCAGCAGAGGAAATGCATAGCAACATCAGCGACAGCAGTGTCAAGACAAACTGCTCCTCTGCAGACAGTAGAAAAGGTTGTGATGCAAAAATGCTGACCTCAATAACAGACTAATGTGAGGTCAGGTCACAGTTCTACATGTTATTTATCTCTAGGTTAAACTATCTATGCAACATAAGGAACAACTTGAGGTTTTAAACATTATATGGTTTTCATCATTCACATGGTTTTCCCTACATGTAGAAAGCTTAAGCACAGTATCCAAACTATTTAGAGCACCACGCAAAGCAAATTCATGTCAAACCAATATGGAGAGCATCAAAACTGACTGGATTTTTCTCATATCTAATGAGTGCAACATATATTTTTTTTTTCGTACAAGAAAAACACATTTTCTCTGGAGACTCCACATGTCGCAACCAGGCACTAAGTACTTCACAATCATGTGGAAAATGCTTCATCCCAAGACAGCAGCTCTGAAAGCCAAGGAGAAAACCTTCTACTCACTGTCAAGATGCATCTAAACAAACATGAAAGCTGTAAAAGGTCAAAAAGCCGTTTCTCCGGTTGAACTCTGACCACACCCAGCGTTACAGATGGATGAGATGTTGGTAGCTCTGTTGCACCTGTAACCACACCCCACAGTGATGTAACAGTGGACCTGTCTGGTGTACACTCCGACTGTATATTACTGCTGTAACCTGACTGCAGTGAAAACATGATCATCAGCTGTTCTTGGAACTTGACAACCATTTACTACTCTATATGCAATACACATTTAATATCCAATAGGTGTGTAGAATCAATTAAATTACAATCATAGTCACAATAAGTTCTTGTATTTTTAGGCTACCAGAAATGTGTTTGAAATATTTTTTCAACAATTATCAAGCACAGAGACTGAAATCTAAATCTTTTTCTGAAGCGTGCAGCTTTGATATGCAATAGTCCTCTTGACTGTACGTTTAACATAAACATATTTTGTAAATGGCATGACTTCTTCTGGAATGCAATACCAAGATGCATGCCAAGATCATGTTCTGAGCAGTATTTTTAGTTTTCAAAGGATACGGGGTCATTTTAGCAAATGTAACTCAGTAAACACATCCAAGGGCAACATGACCGTTTGTGATCCAACAGGAGTAAAGTAAATGAACCATGGATTAGCACAGAGGTGGTCCTCAGGATCTAATGTCACCATACACATAGTTCACACTCCACCATAGCCTTTAAATACACTGTAGCTGCCTCAGTACATGTGGCTCAAACACACACGAATGATACAAAACTGATTTAAGATTTACTGCTAGGAAAGACTGTAGAAATATCACAAAGCTACAAACGAGATTAAATTTTAATACTGTATTATAAGAAGACATGCCACCTCAGGTCCCATCTTGTTACAGCCATCCATGTTATACAATCAAATAAAACACTGAAAATCAATTAAAGGCCTGAGTAAGAGCAATTAATTACTACCACACTGCACAAATGGATAAGGCCAAGCTTTTCATTGCTGACGCAGCATTTTAGCTGGATTTAGTTCACAAGCTGGTCCAGACAACAAAGAGCCACAACACAGTACATACCCACACCAGGACCAGGACTCAGCAGCCCGTCAGGCTCAGAGCTGCCAGAAGTGATTTGTTACTGGGTGTGTGATACAACACGGTGTGTGTGTGTGTCCAAACAGGAACCGAGGCATGGGTGTGCCTGCTGTGCAGTGGCAGATGATGTGGTAAATGCAGAGGTTTGGTCAGAAAGGCAATAAAGTGTGTTTCCTGGACACAAAAGGCCAATGAGAGCTTGTACACACACAAATGTACACATTACCCACAGCATTTTCATAGGTTTTTACCATTTCCACTAAAATCCTCAACTAAACTAGTACTATTTGAGTATTCCACAACACGCACATTTGCAGGAGCTTTAGTTTAAGTTATAATATGACTCATTCTTTACTTTACATGTAACTAAACAATAGAGAGAGATTAGCCCAGTAAGTTGATCTTTTGTTAAAAGGTTTTCTGCTAATTCAATGTTTGGCGTTCTCTTTTTTTCTTTTTACATTCAGCAAAAGAAACCCTGTCTCTAAAAAGTTATATGTAATTGCAAACCTGCTCTGCAATGCATGTGCTTCCATCACATTAGCTGTGTATCCTTCTATTACAGGCAAATTTACGGCGAGGTTTTGAAAAGTATGTAAAAAAGAAAATGTGTTTAATTTGCATTTTCATTTTGAAGTGAATAAACTAGTCTGCTGTATTCTGGAGGTGGAGCTATAGGCGAGATTACGTGACTGCAAAACAGAAGAACAATAGTTTTTCATATCAAACTTCTACAGGATCTGTTTATCACACTGTCAGAATTTTTTTTAAGTCTTTATTAAACACATGAATAAAACACCTCATGTGCTCATAAAAATTATGTTTTTAGTATTTTTTTTTCCTATTGTTTCCATAAATGTTTTCTGATGTAACACTTCAAAATGTAGATTAAATAAGTTGAGGAAACACATCTATTGTTGATGTGACTGAAACAAAGACATCAGCCTGCAATGTGTATCTCTTTTGTTAAGCATAAATAAACCAATATGATCCATAAATGGATGATTAGTTAATCTGTTTTGTACAATAATAACAAAATGAAGTATGCGCAAGGTTAGAGACACTCAGATTTACTGAACCACACTCTATAAATTGTATGCGGATGCAGATTTCTTCGTGTTTTTGTAGGATTTTTATGGTACAGCAACAAAAAAGCACAGAAATGTCTCAACATCTCAACAGAGGAGAGAAGAGCCAGACAGTCTTATGTCATGAATGATCTTAATTTGGCAGATTTGCTTTTCAGGAGAGCTGTGAAAATAAACAGGAGTGCTGTCCAAATGTTCCTCCTCCACAAATATTTATTTTACACGGGCCGGCTGCCATTGTAATTATAGGATTTTACTGAGCATGTTTTAATATGGGTGGTTTGTTAGCATTAATGTTGCAAGGCTAGAAATAATGATTCTTTAGGATTTGTAAGTTAGTACACTGGAGATCATACGATGTGCGTTTCTACTGCAGATTAAATCCAGTCATGATGATGAAAACAAATTCAGATTATGTTCAGCTTCTACTGGTTGCACACAAACCCTACAGTAAGCCTACGCAGCTGATCTACCAAAACAATGTCCAAAGCACAAAAGACAGATTTTATTTTATTAGGAGAAGTATAAACACATGTGGAACTGTGGTGAAATAAACTATACAATAATGGGCCATCCCAACCATACTAATGAGAAACACTTTACCTCGATTATCAAACTCAACCTAGATATCAGCCATTATTTCAGAAATCGGGGTATATTTAAATCAATATTGAACTTTAACTTTGCAAGCAGCCGAGTCTGTTGGCTGTTTTTAGAATTCTGCAGTATATTTCAAGATACACTGTTGTCAGATCAAGTACCCATTGAGAACACATAAGGGAAATTCCATAGATTTAGACGTCGAATGAACGATGCAATATGAGCTTTCCATCACTCTCAGGTCATTTGACAGTGCATCCTTCCCTATCCCAAAACAGCAGAGGGATCAACACCAGTAATGAAAGCATTCATAGAATCTACTCACATGGCCAGACACACACACACACACACACACACACACACACCACACACACACACACACACACACACACACACACACACACACACACACACACCGCTTCAAGCTATAAATGAACAAAATGAACCTCACATGAACACTGTGAGGAATGGATTGACATTGGGTAATAAACAGAAGTCCCAACGATCGTACATCACATGCTAGGATTTTTCCCTCTGCCTCTACACTAACGATGACAGTAGATTCATTTAACAGATTAGTTGACCTGGAAGATTTCTAATTTAATCTGCATATTAATGCAGACTCTTGTGGGCACAGAAACGAGGTGCCATCCCCTTCTCCACAAACAAAGGTTGTGCACTCACTTTTACTGGCCATCGACCCAGACAAAAAAGAACAGCACGTTGGCACCACATTTTTATAAATGACAACTTATCATAATATAATACATATAATCATAACCACCTGATGTCAAATGATCATTTCAAAACTATTTCCACATGATAGAATTCTTCATTTTCAAGGGTTACATAAGTCCATAAACTCTTAACTTTGATCACAATAGTAAAAGTTAACTAGTAATTTATTAAAAATTGCAAAAGTTATTGCTCTCCATATGATTAACTGTAATAGAGGGACATCCAAACAGATCTTTCCACTGTTCTCTACATTTTTTAACACTCACAGAGATATTTCAATATGATGATGGCATCTGGGATCAAAAGACATCTGTCTGATTCCAAAGCTTATTTGGCCTAAAACTTGGCACCTTTTCCTGTCCCATGGTCAGAGGCAGACGCCGTTTCCATGGTAACGTCACTCTAATATCTATGCAAACGCCTTCCCTCTTGCATGGGAAAACCCGCTACCAGCTGCCAGGGACTGCCCCCTCACACACAAACAGAGAAAAGCCTGTGCAACCACAAACATGTGATGAACTCTGTAAGAACATACCCACGCATGTCAACACATTTACATACAGGACGAGCATCTTCAATAGTAGCATAAGGATGGTGGTATGGACGAACACACATCTCCAAGCTGGACAGAAGTCAGCTGTATTCCAGACCGGATGCTCTCAGTAATTCATCCACCCACAAGTGTATAATAATGTTATTCTAACCCCACCCCACTGGGACATTTGGCTCTGGCAACCAAACAACTCTGAATCTAAACAGTGAGCCCACACATGTGTCACATCAAACAGCACCATGAACATGGACAGACAATAATATGAGAGAAGACACAGTGGAATTGGTACATAAAAGTAAATCACTAAAGCTGGAGATCAGCAGCTTAATATAACTTTATTCATTCATCCTTTGAAAACATATCGGTACCCACCCAACCGGAACGGATATATTCAACTAAGCAAACAAGTGTGTGACAGGTGAACAGTAAAGTTGAACATATACAGAGGAGCTGTGTTGGCAGGGTTTTTCCCTTCCAAATGTTGTGCCCCGCTCTTGCTTTGTTGGGAGTCTTCATGGAAAATACTATTTCATGCTACTACATACAGTCAGGTGAATCCACAGATCTGCAGTTTTGACAAATAGTCCCCATTTTGGCTTTCCTGTTATTTTACTCTTTACCTCTTATCATTAGCACTCCAAAAAAAAACACTTAAGTCAGTGGGCATTAAACCTGATTCACTTGATTTTGAGTCCAATGGTGAGAGTGAAGTGTTTCAGGCAACACTGACATCAGACACATCCAGAAATGTTCACTTCTGATGCAACAACAGCAGCTTTAAAGTTGTAAACATGAACTACAGTGCTCAAGTTATAAATTAATCTACAAAGAATGTGAATTGGTATCTGATGGGCCAGCACAGCACATTGGCTTCAAATGAATGAAAGGCTGTGGTTTTTTCACACAGCTGTACATGGCCTCATTCCTCAAACTAGAAATGATCAGTATTTCAGGTTAATTATTACGAGCTCTACTTTCCTGATAAAAATAACTGGATGCCTCAAGAGGAGCCTTTAAACTTCTAAATTCCAGTTTGCTCTAAAGTACTGCAGCTTACAATCATGTTATAACAAGATAAACAAAATGTTATCCCCAATATGTTTTTCATCTGGCTTCATTGGGCGCAACTAAAACAGGCTCAAACACTCAGGGATGGTGTACAGTCCTGTCCAACACAGCCAGCCTCAGGACTGTTTGACCAAACCCAGAGCTGCAGGCTGGAGCACGCCAAATGAATGACAGATGAAGTCCAAACCCAGAGAGAGGCAAGAAAATCCAAGATAATAAAATGAAGCCTGCTTGTGCACAGACACACATGTCCTCTAACAAAGGAAAAACACTGCAGTCCAAAACTCAATCAATTTGCACTGTGTAGAGAGAGTAAAGCCACATGTTTTTGATAAGTCCTCTAGCAGAGCGGGGTGAGGTAATGATGAAGTCATCTCTGTCCTCTGGACAGGTTCAAATTCACTGAGCCGTGTGCATTTTAAATAGCTTCAGACTCACTAACACATGCATTTCCATTTTGGTGGCGTCCTACACAGTACAAAATTACTTCAGCAAAACATTTTACTTAGTTTTGCAATAAGACAAGACCAGAAAATAAGGGAGGAGCCACAAGAACCTCTTATTCTTCTATGCATATGTCAATTTGTTTTAAGATTTAAAAAAAGAGGTTCAAAATTTGTTCCAAATATTTTTTTTTTTACTTCTGTTTCCACACAACATTCCAAAACAGTCATATGTCAGTATGAACATACCTCATGAACTGCTCCTAAAAAGTTCACCTACTCAGCCAGTCAACACCAATATACTATGGTTACAGTTTCAGTCAATACCTAAGTTACATCCCATTGGACAACTTTGATACCAAGAGGACAAGGTAATACAAGCACTGGGGTTTTAACTGAAACCAAGTCAAGACTAAGAACAGGACAATATAAGACAAGGATAAGACCACGGCCATGTCAAATAAACAGAGGAGCTGTATGGCACCTGAGTGTTTGAATAGTTTCCCAAGAAAAGGATGGGTCCAGTTAATTTTATCATTACACCGAAATAAAAGAAATTAAACTTTCATAGAAAAAGTGTAAATACATATTTTTCTTTTTAATATTTAACACAGAAAGGGAATGGGAAAGACTGAGTGTACTGTAATTGATATCAGCTACGTACAATGTTGATGTGAGTTAGCTTTACACATAACTAGCATGAGTGATCTTGACCAGTTGTGAAATAAAATCCTTTAAACCTCTATAAGTCCTTTAATGAGTTAGACAGAAATGAGGTCAAGTGCAAATACTGTCAATTTCAAAAAGTGGTCTTGACATCAATTTGAAGATCATTCTGAAGTCCTTCATTAGTGGACACTGCATTTCCTGTGTCTGCATTAATCTGTTTAATAGCTGAGCGACAGTGTGCCTGTGGTTATTAGAAAGCATTCATTACAAGAGGGAAAATAAACAAAAGGGCAGCGCTCAGATTGAGAGACTGCAGGAGATGAGTTGAGATGCAAGGATCCCTTCTGATTAGCTAAATGTTATTCTGTAAAGGTCAACACTAGGCCGCTAACAATTACCTTGGACAATGCTTCAATTAATGCTGATTTGCTGGCATGTTATTTTGTTAATCTAATTTACCCTCTGTCATTAAAAATAACCCTTTTACAATCCAAAACCTTACTATATAGGTTAATATTCCTTCCGGTCACAGGAGCTGCAAGCCTCAGCCTTGTCTCCCTGAAGTCCCAAGCAAATGCAATATTCACGAAGTCCATACGAATCACTCAGGAAAAAAATGCTGTTTTCATCAGAGGCTGTTTGGAGATGGAGGGAAAAAATGGTGTTTGCATTTTTCATCCCTTCAGTCACTGTGCTCTGGGTTAAATGTGTCTCTAAGAGAACATCCCTGAAGGGCTGTGAATGAGGGGCCCTCCATCTGAGTAAATCAGAGAATGAGGGGAGTTCAGGTTTGGATTTCAGCTCCATATGGTGAACATTCTCAGTTTGAAAGAGAACAAAATAAAGGAGGGGAAAAAAGAAACAGAAATGAAAAATCAAGCATGTCAGAGTACAGGCCTTTTGGAGACAATTATCATATTTGTCTGGGTCCTTTTTAAGTTCAGACAGGCCGGCTCTGGTGTGGAAATGGATATCCTCAGAGAGTCATTACAGGTTGAGAAATATCCAAGAGGCAGAGGTGCTGAGGGGGTACTTGCTGGTAACATACGATTTGAGAGGGGAAAAGAAGTCTGTCCGCCTTTTGATCTGTCAAACCTGAGGGCACGGCATAAGGAAAATAAAGCTGTAGTCTGCGGGGGGGGCACTACATAACCAAGCGGATGTCAGTTTATCACGCACCTTTGTATTGAGTGTGATTCAGTCTTACCTTGAATAAGAGTTAACAAAGCCAACAAATGTTGCAGATGAAAGAGTCCAAAAAGGATTAAATAAGTGGACTAATACTTTAATCCAGGAGCATACAATTATAATCAATTGACAATATTATTACCGTTATAACAAGCACTATATAAAAATATGATGATTATGTTTCGTTTATTGCTTTTTTTGTTGATATACGCCAAACCTAAAAGCGTCCCAGATAATTTATGTATCTCCTACTGGAAATAATATCAAACTAGACAAACTTGCTTATATTATGCAGTAAGTACAGTTTAAAATTGTTAGTAAAATATGTATTAAGTCAAAAAACGCTGTTGAAGTCCCTTATTTTTTAAACACAACACTGGTTTTCACACCATTAAATTAAAATAAGAATATTCACCAAGATGAAAATGTGAATACAGACCATTATCTGTGGTTTTAAACTCACACACTTGAAAACCAGAACACGTCACAAATCTAAAACACTCACAGCTATTACAACACTAACGTTTGATCGACATCAAATCATTCAAGGGTAAAATTAAGGAAAACAACAATTCTGAAACAGTGGAACATTAAAAACAGATGAATATTTATGTAATATAAATGTCACAATATAACAATACGGGTGATTAGCATTGTATAGTTGTACAAATATATAATGTAGAATATATTTCATATAATTCACTAATTAAATCTGAGAATGGGAGCCTTGATAAGTCAACTGAATAAATCGGTGCTGACCTTTGACCTCTGGCTAATTACTGCACACCCTGGAGATAGCTGTGTTTCCCTCTATAATGTAACTTGTGTAACTCCACTATTTATAACATTAAAAGCTGTGTACAGTGTATGTGGCACTGAAATAAACAATACTGCATGTAAAGATCCAGAGGCATCTACTAAAATGTTTACTAACTGTTTAGTAACTATATCAACACAGTGGAATAATTCAGGTGCATTTTTGTAAATCAGATGTCTTTTTCAGATGCACCCACTGTCATCTTCTGCAACATTGATTCACTACTAAAATCCAAGTACAGTAGTTGCAGATGCTTGTTATGTAGAATTAATATATTTGTTTTGTTTTTTTTAAGTTTCCTTCAATTCTTTTCTGTTGTGATATAATATGTTTTGAATTTACTGAGCTTTTATTAAATCCTACATGGTCAGAAAATAAGATACTTGATTTTCATTGGAAAAAATGCAAAGGATAATAGTAGAATAAATGGTGATAAATCACTTAGTGATGGTTAAATGTGTAGGGGAAATTCATTTGGAAGTCACCACAAAAAACAAACAGAAAAAAACAAAACAAAAAAAGAGGGTCTTTAAGGGGTAATATATTACAGCTGAGCACAAACACAGGTAAATGACACATGAATGACCGTCCATTTATTTACCTGCAGTGAGAAGATTCGAGGTTAGACGTTGTCAGTCGACCTCCAGACCCTGAAGTGTCCTCGGACCTTTTCTAACTTCCGCTCATGTAAATTCATCCAACCATGTCCGTGTGTCCGGGCTGTCCCACCGCTGTCCGGTCATTTAGGCCCCGTCATTCCTTCATTCACCCACTCCCCACGGACCACCTGCCACAGCACGCGCCGTACCTCTGCTGCTCCCTCCGCCGGCTCACTAGCGGAAACACCGGCTCATTATGTTGCAGGAAGTCAAGCTCCGTTCACGTGCACCGGTGACGCACTTTTTCGCAGATCCATTGCTTCAGAAGGAGCACACGTGATTCCAGCGGGTTGTTGATGTGTATTATTTATGTGTGTCCTATTTCAGACAAAAATATTAACGATCTAAGACGATGGATTCATGATTAAAAAAACACTGAAAAAAAAAGAATAATTAAAAAAAAAAAAGCTGAAGTGTTGCTTTTTGGACACATCATGCTAAACAAATACGCAAATTAATTTCATATAGCTCCGCCATTTTGCCCTAAACATGATTTATATACGGTGTGATTTATTCAGCACAATCCAATGTATGCGCTTTATATCAACTAATCGTCCAAATGCACTCATTTAAACATGGTTCATTGCCTCCATCTAGTGGCAATAAACAAGACAAAGGTTTATTTGTGCAACGCACAGTAGAATGTATTTTTCTACAGGCAGCCAACAGTAAAATAAGACATGCAGCACACGAAATAAAAAAAAAAAAGAAAAAGACATGTAAATGTATGTACAAAAGGCAGCTCTAGCTCAATGTACGTGCAATTCAATTTACAGTACTCCAGATGTGGACAAGGTGTGTATACAATGTCACAGATAATAAACCTACAACAGTTTTAGCCTAGCCCATAAAGACCCAAACAGCCACCATGGACCTATACAATCTACTGATGTAAACTGCTTAATACCTGTTGATCCACTGATTCTATCCATCCATGTAAATAATTGGTGTAAAATACAGTTTTTCATCTTTTCATGTTCATCAGATATGACCCATTTGGACGTTCAGAGGCTCCATAGTTACCTTGGAAACACCGTCATCTTCTACATCATTGATTCACCAGTTAAACCCCAGAAGTTGGATCAATGACAGTGGATGGAGGTGCTTAGTTTATGTTCAGTTAATGATGTATTTGTTGAAAAAGTCACTTTTTCTTCAGTTTTCTGTTTCTGATATAACCCTCAACTTTAATCTGACCTTTTATGAACATCTACATGATCAGAAAAATTTTAAGCAAGAAAATACAGGATTTTCACTGGAAACCCCACACACACACACACACAAAATACAGATGATATAATAAATGATGATAAATAACAAAGGTTAAATAGAGAGAAGTGTTAATTTGGGTACTGCCACAAAAGTAGCACTGGGTCTTTATGGGTTAATTTATGAACCTTCACTGGTCAGAATATTATACATGAGTCACACACCAAAATTGAACCTCTGCAACAAACCCATCAATAGCTGAACATGCAGGAACACACCACACACTGCAGACAAGCAGCAGTAGGCTGCCATGTAAAGGAGCAAATGCAGGGTTCAGTGCTTTGCTCAAGGGCACATCAGCCAACAATCTCCCTGCTGGATACAACTTGTCACAAGCTGCTTCTCTAAACTTCTAGAGGTAAAGATGCCCCAATAAATATGGCTTAACTCCAATCTAATTCTTACAGTTGATGACATCAATGGAATAGATCTGGGTTTGACACCTGGCCTCATAATTCTGAGCACTGACAAGGCTGTCATTGTCAGTGATCAAAATAGATTGTTTCTTCATTATGTCTCAGGGTATCACAAGGACACATTGTATCAAACACAAATATTTTAGTGACAGACAAAGTAGCTTTGTTTATATAGAACATTTAAAGCTCAGGAGGAATACAGTGTGCTGTTGACTACGTAAACAAAAGGAATATGAAACCAAAGTGTTTTAGCAATAAAAGGAGAAAAATTAAACAAGGAGAAACAATACATATAACAATGAATACAATGATTAATATGGTATATATTATTATATAATACATATAGTTTATATAGAGAGTTTAGTTTCTGTTTCAACGTAATGCTGTTGTAAGTCATCCTGCATGCCTGACTTATGACACACACAAGTTCATTTTACAAGAGCATGGGTGGTTACACTTTTGGTTTTTGGGAAACTGACATAGCTTTAGTGTTTGTTTTAACATGATGCTACAAAATTGCCACACCCATTTTTTGGCCGTTTCTCCTCATTGTTCTTTGTAAAACTGCTCAAGCTCCATCAGGTTGGATAGGGACCAGCGGTGCACAGCCATTTCCTGAATTCCCCAGAGATGTTCAATCAGGTTCCCATTTGGGCTCTGGCCGGGTCACTCAAGGACATTCACAGAGTTGTCCCAAACTGTCTTGTTGAAAGGTGAATGTTCCCCAGTCTGAGGTCCAGAGCAGGTTAAGGATGTTTCTTTACATCACTGCATTCATCTTTCCCTTGACCCTAACTAGCCTTCCCTGCTGTTAAAAACCTGCGTGCAGTCTGATGCTGAGGGGATGTTTTTAGGCATGGGGACCACCGTGCTTCATTATAGGGATGATACTGGGCAGGCAATGGTTTCTTCCAGACATGACACTTGGCATTCAGGCCACAAAGTTCAATCTTTGTTTCATCAAAGACTCTTTCTTCTCATGGTCTGAGAGTCCTTCAAGAGCCTTCTGTATGTGGGCTGTTGTACCTTTTACTGAGGAGGGGCTTCTGTCTGTCTTCACTCTGATTAGTGGAGTTCTGCAGAAATGTTTGTCCTTCTGGAAGGTTCTCCACTCTCCACACAGCAACACTGGAGCTCTGTCAAAGTTACCATTGGGTTTTTGGTCACCTCTCTGACCAAGGCCCTTCTACCACCATTGCTCAGATTGTGTGGGGCCTTCAAGGACCTTCCCCAGATCTGTGCCTCGATCCAATCTTGTCCAATCCTTGGTTTGTGCTCTGACATGCACCGTCAACTATCAGACCTTGAATAAATGGGTATATGTCTTTCCAAATCATGTCCAATCAACTGAATTTACCACGGGCGGACTCCTGTCAGGTTGTGGAAAAATCTGAAGCAGGATTATTGGAAACAGGATGCACCAGAACTCAACTTGGAGCATCATGGTAAACAACTGTTTTTAAATAAATTTGCAAAAGTTTCAAACAAACCCCTTTCACTTTGTTATTATTAGGAAAATGAGAAGAAGATGTAAGAGGAAAGAAAGAAAGAAAGAAAGAAAGAAAGAAAGAAAGAAAGAAAGAAAGAAAGAAAGAAAGAAAGAAAGAAAG
>JAPTYQ010000001.1:15535003-15551373 GCA_029814465.1 Ostorhinchus cyanosoma
AGAAAGAAAGAAAGAAAGAAAGAAAGAAAGAAAGAAAGAAAGAAAGAAAGAAAGAAAGAAAGAAAGAAAGAATGAATCATCTTTACTAGAATTGAATCGTAACTCAAACGGGAAATTCTTAGACCACACCCACAATCATGCCATCCCTCATTAATCGGGAACCATTCTGTGCCAGGAACCTTCATTAATACAGCTCCACAATAACAATGTGGGTTAGTTTACACGCAACAGGCTAAAATTTTCAGAGAACAATAACAGTAATATGACAGACAAAGCTTTTGAAATTGTGATTTATTTGGTATTCCTGAAGATTTATAGTGCAAAGAGCTGGATAGAAATGGCAGAGTAAGGAAATTCTGAGAATTATGAAAGTAGTCTAGAAATTTCCCCTTAAAATTAAGAATTGATCCTTAAAATAAAAATTGACAAATGGAAAAATTGAAAAAAAAAATAAAGAATTGTAAATGGAAAAGTTATTCAAATATCATTTTGACCTTCAAAGAGCTCCTGTAAAAACTTAAACTGCAGATGAAATATTTTTTGTTTTAGTTTTCTGTAATTGTAACAGTTGATGTACAAAAAAAATAAAACTGGGTTCAATATATGTACTTCATGCAGTCTTTCATCTAATCTTTTTCAGTTTCTGTAAATCAAGACTCAACCCAAACAAAAATAAATAAATAAAAGAACAAAACTACTCATTTACTTGTAAAACTAAATATAACAAAATCAAATCAAAATCAGACTCAAAGATTAAAAACAACGATGATTTCTACAATAATGACTATATTAAGTATAATACAACTGTTGCAACGTTTAAGATATGGATTATAATATATTCAACAGAAATGTTCATTATATTAAATAGCACACTGTCTATGACTAGATTGATTTCAGTGTTCATTATAACTGGGGCATTTTTTTTTTTCATATCACACCTGCTGTAGCAACAGGTCAATCTTATCTCCACCAGGATGAAATGTAATGTCTCTTTCTTGTTTAGAGTTGTTTAGTTTCCTCAGGACTCCATGTGTGGAGGTTTGAACTTAAGTGAAAGGATTCTTTGAAGTTTTAGGAGCAGGTCTCCTGGATTTTAAAATGTCACTTCACAATAAGAGCATCCTGGGTTTGAACCCAGTGTCAGCATGTGTTTTGTCAAAGACATGCACCTTAAACACCAGTAGGTGTGAATGTGAGACTGAAAGGTTGTTTGTCTTTATATGTCAGCTTTGCAATGAACTTCTAAGGCACAGGTGTCAAACTCCAGTCCTCGAGGGCCGGTATCCTGCATGTTTTAGATGTTTCCCTCTTCCACCCCACCATCATTATCAGGCTTCTGCAGAGCAGAATATCTAAAACATGCAGGATATAGTCCAACTGCGTTTTGGCACATGATTGAAACCCAAAAAGCAGTTACACAGTCAAAACTCAGTAAACACACAGTGGAAAAAAAAGAAAAGGAAAATCACAACAACACTGCAAACAACAGTAAAAACAAAACAAAAAAACACAACGAAAACAATGTAAAAAAACCCAAAAAAAACCCCAAAATAACCAAAAAACAAGCGAGTTGGTCAAACTCACTGCTCTGTGTTTTACCCCCCATTCCACAGGCAGCTGGGGGTGCACTGAGCATGCTCAGATGCCTATGGAAAGAACAAAGTCTATTCTATCAGCACGCTTCAAAATGTTTCGGTTGAAGTTTTATGAATATTTAAAATAAATCATGCATTTCAAATGCTCACCATAGACAGATTGGAGGTTAAAGGATTAAAGAAAGATGAACATTATTACCCATAAAGACCCAGTGTGACTTTTGTGGAAATTCCCAACTACATTTTTCTCTCTATTTAACCTTTTTTCAGTGATTTATCATCATTTATTTTTATATTATCCTCTGTACTTTGTGAATTTTCAGTGAAAATCAACTATTTTCATATTTGTAATTTATTGATCATGTAGATGTTCATAAAATCTTAGATTAAAGCTGAGGGTTATTATATCCAAAACAGGAAAAAACTGAGGAAAAATGAACTTTTTCAGCAAAGATAGCTGAGCATGAACCCAGTGTGTCCATCCACCGTCATTGATCCAACTCTATGGGTTTTACTGGAGAATGAATGTTACATAAGATGATGGTGTTTTTCTATGTTCACTACGGAGCCTCTGAACGTCCAAATGGCTCATATCTGATGACCATGAAAAGATGAAAAACTGTTATTTACATGGACTGATAGGATTAGTGGGTCAACAGGTATTAAACAGTTTAGATCAGTAGATGGTTTAGGTTGACGGTGGATGTTTGGATCTTTACGGGTTAAACAGCAGTTCTACGTGTGCTAATGTGACGCCTGTACTAGGAAACTTCTGTGCCAAGAATAATTTTCTCATTGTCATTACTGTCATCTTGAAAATGTCTATCATAGTTTTGTTAGGGTGTTGTACCAGGAACTGAGAGTCACGGTTAACAGTAAGGATACTATTGTTAATTGCCGGAGGAGTTCACAATAATTCATCAGTTCTTGTGAAAAGAGAATAACGTCAATGACGGTTCAAATATTTGGAGGTCTCTACGTCCTCTTTACCGTTTGCATGGTACAGTTTGTACCCAAATAAAGGTTCACACCACGTCACATCAGATTTACAGTACATGCCAAAGAGGATCCTCATCCTTCATGAAACAGCTAATTGTAGATTGCATGGTTTCTTGTTTCCCAGGTGGTTTGAGGACATCCATATGTTATCTACTTAGGTTATCTGCATCCTTGGTAGACAGACACAACTGATAGATGATATATTTTCATTTCATATTCATTTTTTGCATTCAGAGGCCTTAATCTAATTTCTCTGAGATGGTACGAAGAGGTGTTTCTACTGTTAACTCACATGTTATAGTATCAGACTCTTTTGCTTTGTTTAAGTGCATTTGTTCTCAGATCTAAATGTTTCAAAGGTAAACTAATTGTTAAATGTAACTTGTATGTCAAGCATCAATAAAGTTATATGGTTCTTTGTGTCCTGACAACTGTGATCTTCCTGATTGCATTATGTTGTTCACAAAATAACATGACAAGAAATTCCTACAGCGTATTATATTACACATTACATGCTCTGACACGGGTTTCCATCTCCAAAGTGAAGGAAATAGAATAGTGTTGATACAGTATCAAGTGACAAATGTGATGTCTGTTTATTAAGCCCATGTATTTCAACCAGTGTGACTGCTAAAGATTTCCTACATCCATTTTGTGTACAAAGGCTACAGTTTAGAGTCCTAATTTGGCCCTGTTGTAAGGTCTCAGTACCTGTTTTCAGTGCGTTTGGTATATTTGCAGGTGGTAAACTCTTGTACATGCAGGGGTACAGACGGCCACATCACGATTCCAGCTCTGCTGCAATCAGTCATCTAAACGAGCCCAGTGAAGGACCTGAACCACTTCAAGCAGCCCTCCAAAATGTGTAAATAACTGCATGGTCTACCCAAAGCAGCTCACACTGATGGGCCATCAGGCCACTATTCTTAGAGCAAGTTACTATTTTCTCCCCTTCTTTTTTTTCCCTTTACCCTGTCACAAGGACAGCTGAGGCAAACATAGCCTTTCAGATGAATAAGGAAGAGAAAAACAATGGTTTTAAAAAAGGGAACTACAATTATTTCCAAGGATCACAGCCACTTGTAGATAAACTATGAAATGGTTGTTCATCTTAAAGTTGCAATTTGCTGTAGAAGAAAACCAATTTTATTTTCCAGTGGAGATTTGAACTTTATTTTTTTGATCACCATCTACAGCCCTTTCAATTACTATCATTATCAAACTGAATTTATCGCTTGATTGGATGTATACAATTTATGTCATCATTGTATGCTTGTTTTGGTCACTTTATCATGGACACTTCTTGTGTGTATGTGAATGTGAATCAATTAACTGACTACCTTCTATTGCAATGATATTTGATTCAGTAAACTTTAAAATATTATAGAAGCATCTGACTGAAAATATACAGTTTCAACAATAATTTAAAACTATTGTCTATATTGTCTAACAGTTGCATTCATGCGGAATCTATCAATTGAACGCAGAAGTTTGCCGTTTTAAAATTAAAAAAAGAGGAAGAAAAGAAAAGAGGCAGAACCTGTCCTGTCTAAGCAGATTGTAGCCACAGCACAGATGAGCCACCTTCATCCAGGCTGCCAATTATTCCTCCTCCCGCCCTTCTTCTGTAAAGGAGACTGAGGTCCTTCTGACCAATCACAGGCTGACACAGACGGTGACGGCACCTTCTGCTGAAAAACAGAAGCATAAGAGAAGCTACACATGCCACAGAACCAGTCACTCTTACTTTGAGGAGCCACTTAGAAACACACTTTTTCATTTTACTCAATTTTTTTACCCCTTATACCTTCAGAGATTTTTTTTTTTCTTTTTCTTTTTTTTTTTTGTATTTTAAAAAATTCTAAGTACAGCTTCTTCATCTTTACTGTTAGTCTGTGAACATATCTGCCAGGATGGGCTATCTGACAGCTGTCCTGCTTTTTTGCTTACATGGTGAGTATTTTACAATTTCACAATGCTTTTCATTGATAAGTAGCTTTTTGATGATTCTGAAGTCCCCGTAGCTGGCAAGTTCAATGTTTGACTTCTATGCAGTGGTTAAGTTGCACAGTCTGAGGCATGAGCTTTACTGCTGCAAAAAGAAGAAGAAAGATTACTCAATGGAGCGTGGGTAAAGATAAGTGGGTTTGGTGACATGTGTTTGTGTTGAACTTGTTTTAATACTGATTAAATATTAAATAGTTTTACAAGGATGTTAAGCACAAAAGTTTATTGGGCTCCGGCTGTTTGAGGATCATACCATGATGTGAAAAGCCTTGAAGCCACCTAAATAATCAAATTAGAAACAGGTCATGTGAGAACATTCCAAACATGCACTTTGGTGACTTTACTTATGGAGGCAATAAGTAAACATAGCATTACATATTATTCCAAAAGACACATATTTACTTTGAAATTTTTCTCCCTCTGCTTTTTAAAATGCTTGAAAGTAAAAAAAAAGTTAAAAATATGCAAGAAAGGTTCCTCGTCTGGAATTGCTGCAGTCCATAATTGTGTGCAGAAGATATTAGTCCGAGCAGCAGACATATTGTGAAAATCATTAACAGCATTAATATTTAACTGGTACAAAGACTGAACAGTTTCAGTGTAACACAGGTGATGGTTGAAGCAAAGTCTGTAGTGGTTTGCAGAAGAAGACTCCTGTGTTTTTTTAAAAGGTCATCAATAATTTAACTACATCAGTATTGTTTAGAATCTTATGTGCACTTGGCATTTGTCTGGAATTTGACAACTGAAGCCAGAAAGCAGTTTGCATTGTTCAGCTGAAAATTTCCTTTGTGCATGCAGTCAAATTTGAACTCAAAATTGTAAATTTAACATTTTATATTAAATGCTCTCAACTCTCCCTTCGCACTTTAACACAGTGAACATTTTGGCACCAAAATAAACAAGTAACAAAATGGAAAAACACTGCTTTATGTGATCAGTTCAGGTTTCAACTTTAAGCAGCAGTTATGATTATTATTATCACTATTAGTATGATTTATGCGTATGGACAATCATTTTATGGGCTTTAACTTCCTTACATTAGGATACATGTATATACATGCTCACTTATGATTTCAATATATGTTCCAAATATTATTCAATTGTGAATATGTCTCGAGCCTTTGTTCTGTGTAAGTGTGATTAGTCTGGTTAATCATCATTCACAGGTGTGTACATATTGTATCTTTAATCAATCATTTTATGCAAACAGAAATAGGTTTGTAGGCTCAAAGTACTTTAAATTCAAGATAAGATTATGTTTTATTTAGGAGGAACAGAAAACTGGCAATGGAACATTCACAAGCACGTGTTGTGTAGTTGCAGGCAGTTATGATGGAGGAAATGTTGAAACTACCACCATCTCCTCTTTATCGTTTTTTTTTTTTTTTTTTTTTTAGGTTCCATTTCCTGCGTTCAGTTTCTTGCACCTGTGAACATGGGAGGAGTCCAAGGGCAGGTGCACTTTAACGCCTCATCTCAAACAGCCTTTGTTAATGTGTCTGGTGCCGGATCCTGTGGTTCCATCAATGTTTCCCTCAGCGAATATCCCGTCATGTACGGTCACTTTGTTCAGCCCTGTTCAGAAGCAAACATCGGCTCCAGCATTTTCACTTTCAGAGCTGATCCTGCGTCAAACTCTGCCGTCAATGTATCGCAGCTGTTTGCGCTCAGATCAAGCCTGGATGACTTCTCAGTAACTTTGCAGACATGTAACGGGACTAAAGTATGCACAGTTGTAAGTCGAGGTGAAAAGCCTTTGACACGTCAGGCTAGGTTCACCGGCCCCATTGCGGGTAATGTTTACATCCGCTTCAACACAGAACTATCCAACAATCGGCTTCTTGCAGATCTAGTTACAATCGGTCAGGTCAACGCTTCTCAATCCAACATCACCCTGTTTGGTTTGATGAGCTCTGCAGCAAGTTGCAACGCAGTGCTTAGCAATTTAAATTCTTCAGCTTTAAAAAATCTCGGTGTTGTAAAAGTTGGAACCCCATTGCAACCTGAGAAGTCCCGTCTGGACCTAAACAGCTTCAACCCCCGCTTTTCCTTTCTTCTCTTCAAAATGGGATCAAACTACACGTGTGCAAAGATCTACGATGTTCCAGAGAAACAAGTGAGCGCAGTGGTGAATATGAGAGGGATCAAAGGGTATTTCAGTTTCCGACAGGCTTCCCCGTTTGATGTGACAGAACTGAGACTGAACCTGAGTAACTTACAAGGCAAAGTCGGCCCTTACCACGTCCACCTTTTTCCTGTCCCCTCAGTCAGATCCCCTCCCTCAAGCTTGTGCTCAAATGATAATGTGGGTGGGCACTGGAATCCATTTGGAGTAGACGTAAATGCACCAACATACCCAAATGGACCCGGGTCGACACATGACCAATATGAAGTCGGTGATCTCAGCGGGAAGCACATGTCTCTTGCAGGTAAAAACGAGTCTGAGATGGTGTTCACCGACTTCAACCTCCCTTTGTTTGGACGCAACAGTATCGTAGGTCGGTCCGTTGTAATTCATCTGACGGATGGGTCCAGGTATGTTTGCGCCAGTATCGGCTATCCTGGTGAAGTGGTTGTAGGCAGAGCCATATTTCGGAGCCCTGTGGTCGGTGAGATCTGGTTGACCCAACTGAAGAACAACCCCCTCTCTGATGTCTCCATCTTTATGGAACTGTCTTATGGAAATCCCACAATGACACCAACCACAAACCACAACTGGCACGTTCACACCTACCCCATCAGCTCTGAGAGGGATGACGATAAAGGTCGCTGTGGTACGACAGGGGGTCACTGGAACCCCTTTAACATCGACACAGAGGACAGAAGCTATGCCCTCCACTGTGGCCCATCCAGGCCCTTGTCCTGTGAGGTGGGAGACCTCTCCAGCAAACACAGCACCATCAACCTTGGCACCTCATTGGGTAAAGTAGAGGCCAAATACTTCTTCACCGATGTCACTTCCTGGCTGCCCGGGTCAGGCATAATTGGGCGCTCTGTTGTGATTCATGAAGAAAATAGAGGTGGGCCGAGGATTGCTTGTGCCAATGTTACGCTGTTGCGAATGTCTAAAGGAAGGTTAGGTAGCTGGTTTGGACCTGGCATGTCCAATGGGGACATACAGTTCACAGAGTCTATTCCACAGGGCCCCACTACAATAAACGTGTCCCTGACTGACCTGAAGGCGATAACTGGTGGTTATCATGTCCACATGCTGCCCATTATACCCGGCAGCACAAATCCTTGCTCCAATGCAAACATTCTTGGACACTTTAACCCATTTGCTATTAACATAACAAACTCCCCTGAACCTGGATCAGGCACTGTGGACCAGTATGAGGTTGGAGACATCAGTGGAAAGTTTGGGATGCTGAACGGACTCAACCAGTTGCAGGCTGTGTATATGGACGCCAACTTGCCGTTAAGGGGACCCTATAGTATATTGGGGAGATCACTGGTGGTTCATCACAGCAACGGATCAAGGTAAGAAACTGTGTGAAGCACTGAAGTGTCTCAAAGTGAAAATGAAAAGGAGATGTTGTGAAGACGTATTTAACGCATATTCTAATCACTACTTCCCATAGTTAAAGGGCAAATTATGAGAAGTGCAACTACTGTGCTGTAGCCACTAACTTTTTTCAACAGAAACATGGTGTTTGTTGCAAAATGTTTTTTTCTTCCCAAAAAGTATACAGTCATTTTCATGAAATATGATAGAAAGTGCAGTTAACAGTGAAAACAGTAGCTTACTCTACTCAGTACCCAATAGCTGATACTAAATGCTGATAAACACTCATAAATATTGTCTCAACACACAGGGATAACCGAGGATTGTGTCAAATCCTCGGTTATCCCTGTATGTTTTTGATATCATTTGCTCATCTTGTTTGTGTTTTTGTCTGTGTGTGTGTTTTCTCTAGACTCCGGTGTGCAGACGTCTCAGCAGAGAGAGATTCAGATGGACACTGGACTGTCGCCAAAGCTGTTTTTAACGGTACAGTGACGGGGACAGTCAGACTGGTATGGAGCCATATCCACTATTCTCTGATTCAAATTATCCTGCAGTGTTTTGTTTCCTTTTTTTGTTTGCATTTTTATGTAGGAAATATTAAATATATATTCATTCCTCTGACAATGAATCAATATATGTATTTTTTAATATATGATTGGAGAGAAACTATGAGCCTAACAAAAGATAAGGCTCAACCAATTACTGGTGAGACTGGTTAAGAAAGACGATGACTGTTCACATCAACAGATCGCTAATACCACTAGTATTAAAGTCATCTTAAGTCAGTTGCTATTTTAATTGCATAAGGTTAAGTTGCTCAACAGTGCTGCAGTAAAAATGTCAAAACATATCAATACATGTGAAAACAAAAACAGAGGTCACTTTTCTGTGTCAGTCCATTAGTGCAAATGAACCATGTCCTGTCATCATGTGTTAATAAGATGGATATGTATGAGTCAGTGTGCACCCTGATAATAACATCGCATAGTGAAAATGTTATATACAGTCAACCTCAATCTTTTTTGTGACCACATGTATTATTGATTTAGTTAGCAAATTGCAAGCAACAGAAATAGATGGTAGTATAGACACACACACACACACACACACACACACAAGGAAGGTTTTCTGTCTAACTTATTGGGAGCTGCCACAAAAACATGACAGGGTATTTCTGCTGTGCTGGACAAGAGAGTTATAGGAAGCATGGACAGAATCATTAGCTTAGCTTAGCATCATCTGCTGACCGGTGAAACCTACAGACACACTGAACAGGGAAACACGCCGAGGGAACAGCTGTCTCTGTCAGCTGCCCTCCAGAGGCCCCCATACTGAGCTATGCTCCACATATAATGATTATAAGGCTTGTAATTTCTCCAAAGAGTCCATATTACAGGGAGAAAATTTGTACAGAAAATAAACACATTCCCTTGAGTTTTTCTCCTGTTTGTTACAAAGAGTCTGTGGAAATGGTGTACATTATAAACTAGTTTACCCTGCCCATTATTCTACCACTGATTTCCATAGATAAGTGCTATTTGATATGAGGAAACAATTTTTCTAAAGGGGGATTTTCTCTTTTCTAGCGCCAGCAAATGTTTACTGATGGGAGCAGCACAGATATCACACTGGAAATGAGACTTAAGTCTTCGACAAGACAGAACGTGAGTTTGCACACATGCACGTTTCGGCACATGAATGCATCAAAAAATGAACACTAAGACGCACAAATATGGCTGTCATTTTTAAGCAAAAAATGTTTAAGGATTGTTAAAAGAAGAAACACAATTCAACAATGAAGATGTTTATCATCTGCTGCCAACAGCTGATGGCAGTTGATATTTAAATACATTTCCATGTATCTATATTAGCCTTAAACTCTTTGAATGTAAAGACCTGGAAGGGACAGGAGAGACTACTGGTGCATGAAGAATAATAATATGGATAATATTGTGTAAACTGATAAGGGTAATAAGAGAGTACCTTCCTAACCAACAAAAGGATCAAACCACTCTTGCAGCATCTGCAAAAGGTGCCAAGTACTGGCTAGTGTTTCTTCTCTGAGAGGATAGAAACACTCACATTACTGAACCACAATGACAGAGACAGTGATGACAGGGACAAAAGGTATAGTTTGAGTTTCATTTTGAGAATGTCTTAAAAATTGGGATTACGTTTGTCTAATATCTAATGCTCTTTGTGTGTTAATTGAAAGTGTATTTGCAGGTGTTGAAACTTAAAAAAAAAAAAAAAACAGATACATCCCCAGACCCACTGTTGTGTTTCACTGCCCCCCCCCCCACAGAACACTGTGTCCATGTTCATCGCAAATAACCGTGTGGATGCAAACAATAGCCAATGTAATGATACTGGAGGAACATACAACCCCTTCAACATGACATCAATGGTAAGAGGAAACACAGGCTTTCAAATGTCTGAACTCTTCTCCTTCCAATCCTGAAATCCTATAAGTAAATGAAAAGACTATAACAAATAAGATGTAAATGGAAATCAGTAAAATAGCCCATATGTGTAAATATCCTCATTTCCTGAAGCCACATGTACTGCTAGTGTTTCAAATCCCTTTCTAGCCATTGTTTCTTGGTTGCCTTAGATGCACATCCAGCTGTCATTACTGTGCCAAAAATGTTTTATGTATGTGAGCCTTCCTATTTTCTCTTCCCTTTTCAGAGCTCCACCTGTTCTGTAGATAACTCTCTGAGCTGTGTTGTTGGGGAGATATCCACAAGACAAGGCCTCGTCAGTTTGACAGAGGGACAGTTCTTCACCGACACAATCACCCAGCTCAACGGAGACTTCACAGGTAGTTACAAGCACTAGTCGCAGATCGCTATGTCGTAGTTAATTCTGTAGCGTATTCATCTGGACTCAACATGTGCATCCACCACTTTGGTTATTTGAAGGGTTTTCTTTAAAGGGTTACACAGTATGAGGCCATCAACAGGGGGAAGGCAGGTACCAGGACACACTTTCAGCTATAAAAACTACAACAAATGAATGCTTTGTATCCACAGATTGAATGACTCACTGAATACAATTTAAAACGAACTGTTTACGCACTTCGATATTATGGTATCATCAAGTCAGATTAACACTGTGGTTTATAATCTGCACATGCTGCATCAGCTGATAGTTTACATTATAGCTGTTAGCTTAGCTCTGTTTTTAGACAGAAAACAGACACAAATTGCCTCTGTTTTGTGTATGGTTTGTGTTAATAATAATAATAATAATAATAATAATAATAATAATAATAATAATAATAATAATAATAATAATAATAATAATAATAATGGATTAGATTCCAATAGCACTTTTCTAGACACCCAAAGCACTTTACATTATTGATCAATTATTCATTCACTCTCACATTCACACACTGGTGGTGGTGATCTGTTTGGAATCATCTGAACAAGATCAGAACTGACACAGTTTAGTCTGAACCCTGGATCAACAAACATCGACTTAGCAAAGATAAGTGCATCATATAATAACTTCTATGTACCGTCACAATAAAAGTCACCTGTGTATTAGACTTATTGAAATTTCAGCATCAAACTCCATTTTATTTATTTAAAGCTGTGTTCAGTGGTGAAAACAACAGCAGTCTTTTTTTTTTCATATCATTGTTTTAATCGCTTTGACTCTGAAAGTTGTTACATCTACCTGTAGCTGTGAATAAAGTCAGTGCATATCGATACAATATAATACTGTACATCTTTTACATCCTACTTTTTTTTTCTAAACATGCTAATGATAGGTCATATTTGAGTCTTTTAAAGTAGAAATACTAAAAAATAGCCCCTTTAAAGTCAGGAGTGAAGGTCATGAAGGATGTTATAGTAAAGAATTAGAATTAAAAAAAAAAAAATCCCACCTGAGAGTTTATTTGAATTTCATTTGCATAGTGAATCCATTTTTAAATTTGCATCCTACGAAACTCTTGCACAGATAGAGTTAAGCAATCAAAGCAGGAAATGGGGCCACGCTTCCCAAACTTCTCCTTTTATAGAAAACACATAATATGGAAAGGCAAATATTATAGCTTCAAAGGGACTTCAGTGTAGATGTGTTGGTGAATATGTTTTTATGTATGTTCTGCACCCGTTCCACTGAAAATACATTCAATATTATATCATATCATACATTTTCTGTGATTTTTAGTTGTCCACCGATCCCTGGTTTTGAGGAACGGAGACAATATCATTGCATGTGCAGACATCATCCCAGAATCCTCTTCAGCAGAACAGACCTTTCCCATGGTGACCCAATTCAGCAGGTACGTGTGTTATCTCACCGAAAACATCAGAATTTTATCTTGAATCTGTCAACATCGGTATTGTTCAGTGAAGCTGTCTGTCTGTGTACCCATCGTTTGTGATGGTTAGTAAAGGTCACAGTCATCTTTAAACCTTTCTTACAGGCGTTTGGTTGCTTTAAATACGTTATGATTGTGTGTCCAGTTTCTAAATAGACACAGTCGTTTGCAGACACTGACAGTTGCTTTCCTGCAGCAATGTTGATCAGTTTGGCTTGATCTGCAATTTTTCAGTCCATGTTAATACCCAGAAATAGCTTATATCACAAATCTGCTGTAAATCATGCGATACTTTCTCACCTTGTTCCTGACAATTATATATTGAACTGATTCGTACAGTTTGTCTAATGCCAAAAAATGTTGTCTTTTGTATTTGCTAAGGACAGTGTTATTTTATGCCTAAATTGTCATGTGAGAATAATTAATGCGGCTATATGATAATATTCAAGGCATCATTTTACAATGTTGTTATTGCAAATGATGTGTGTAACCGCTCTTAATTTACAAAATACACTGTTAACCATAAAGCTGGAATAAAATATTTTTATTTCTTCTCATGAAATGACTGTGACAATGTGATTTATTCTTGATAGATAAAGTGTAACTCAGTAATAAATCATTGCACCCGGTCAAAGGTGATTACTAATGTGTCTAAATAGGAATAAAAGGACAAATGTGACTGAAAGCTAAATCATTCCAGCTTTATGGGCAAGAGAGTAGTGATATATGATCCTAACTACAAAATAATCTGTAAATGAGTACATCAGAACTGTCTGAACATGTGACCCCTATCCCTGTGTCATAAATGAATGAATTATATTATGTATTGTGGGGAAAAAACAAATGAGGAATGAGCTTTTCTTTCTAATTCTATAAGTGTCTTTATTCCATTGCAGTAAATACTGAAAAATGTTTATTACCGTAATTGTACCTCTGTAATGAAATGATATACAATATACTGAATAATATTTGATATGCACTATATGAGAAGATCTAGAAAGTGGTATTTACTGAAGTACATAGGTATCCAAAACACAAGAGCTTTCTTTTGCCATTATTTCAGAGCTGTCAATTGAGAGGATTTTTTTCTCTAGTCTAACATCTGAAAGATTACGTGTGATCACAAAATATCTTAACAATTGAGGAAAGAAAACAACTTGCGGTCTGGAGTGCCAACTAAAATAACCTGTAATGCAGAAGAAATCATAGGCTTGAAGGAAGAAAAATTTTCATAAACACGCGATGCCAAAACACTTGCAAAAAAAACATCATTCTATATCCTCGTCACTGAAAGGTGTTTCACTTCCAGTTCTCACCCCGAACTTGACAAAAGACACTTGTTTTAAAAAGCAAAACAAAGAGCAGGTTCTGATGTCAGTCCTTTAGATGGAAAAATTGAAGACTTACTGTATTTCTGGGTGTGTCGTATCGAAAATAAATATCTGCGCAGTGATTGAAAGACAGAAAGTTTTGTATATTTTACAGATACTAAAACCCCTTGAGGAAAATGTATGAATAAAATTGACTAGTGTCAGTATCATCATGACCTTATACATTCTTATAATTTCAGATATGATTTCCGTAAGCGAGTCGCTGATGTCCTGGAGATGAGCATGTCGAGAATCACCATCCTGCCCGGCTCTCCACGGTCTTCAACTACTAATGCAAATTGCCAGCAAGTCAGCTTCATGGTATCGGGTATGTGTCCCATTTCTTTGTATAATTGCATCTTTAATCCTGACAATACTTGAACAGATCAATGATGATCAAAAGGCTCTTATTGTAATATGTAATATATATTGTGCATTATGTCTTGACTGATTGTATGAGTGTATACTAGATGCTCTGTGTTTGTTTTGTTGTGGTCTGCTGTTTTATATAAAAAGAAAAACAAACTTAAAAAGTAAAAAAAAAAAAAAAGATAATCAAAAGGAAGTTTTGTACTGGACACAGAATTAGATTCTCAGCATATCTGAAATCCTATCATGTCTTTCTTGGTAATCAGGATTACATTTTATCAGGTTATATCACAGGTTATATTGGACTGTTAGAACAAAAATGAAAAATCAAAAAAACCATGCTGCAATAATGTCATATTTTTTTAAGTGCATTGTCTCCCTGATCCTTTATGTAGTAAAACATTAGAAAACCACTGTAACTGTGCATGGATGTCCCACTGTAGACCCTTTATCTACAAAGAGCCAAAACAACTAAATCTAGGAGAAGAGGAAGACTGACAATACAGAGAAACACTGAGTAGAATCCAAACCCCACATTACATGCAGTGCAAAAGATAATGCCTGCTTTCAATATTTTAGTAAGTAAGTAAAATGTATTTATAAAGTGCTTTTCGCAGATAAAAACCACAAAGTACTGTACATAAAATGGGAACAATAAAAGAACATAAGAATATTACATAAAATAAGTAAAAAGGATATAATTATGACCATGTATGAATAGACAAAGCATACAGTTTGGACAGGTGATATAATCTGGATCATAGGAAGCATGTGCATCCCGATATCCCTCAGCTTTACTGTTCGTCGATGCTCTATGAGTCTGTCCTATTTCTAGCCCTGCTGTGGCCAGTTTGCATTCATCAGAACAATGAACAATTACTGGCATTGAAAATCTTTAGAAAACCTGAAAAATTGCTCAGCAACCTGACACTGGAGTTGACTGTCTGTGGGTCTTGTTTTCATTCCCATCCTGGATCCCAGTGGGGGAACAGAGGAGTATCTGTAAAGAGGTTTCACACACTATACCACTGGGCGGGCATTTATGTTCTCTGAGGTCTCCCACAGGGTGGAGAGTTTACTATTGCAATAATTCCTGAAAAGGTCTGCGGTTATCATAGGTAATAGAGCAGAATAATGCCGACTAAAGACTCTACAGACAGCATAGAGACAGATAAAGATGTTTTATTGTGGTGGAAGAAAAGGCTTAAGAACAAATCCAAGTAGAAATCAAGGATAAGTATGTGTTTGCTAAGATTTGTTGACTTTTTCTTTTGTAATAAATACAGGTTTTACAGGTAATGCAGTTAAAAATAATGTAATCAGTTAATTATATCAATTACGCCAATGTGTTTTCTGATATTACTGGTATTACTAATATGACCAATATATGAAAATATCTATTGAGACAGAGCCGAGCTTTCCAGATAAGTTCAGTGAATTGTTGTTATTAAAACACTGGAAAAACACTGAGCATTACTGGTGAAGGTTATTGTTATTTTACTTGATGATGCAAAAGTATATACTGTGCGTAACTGCCCTTGGAGTAAAACACAGTAATTATCAAGTCTAAAATAAAATCAATAATTACAGCTTTAGTTAGAATTCACATGTAATTAAGTGTTGCCAAATTGTCTTTCTCCTTGAGGCGTATACTAATGTAAGGGCCTCATTTTCAATACCGCAAAGTCTAATAGAGGAAATTTAATAAGAAAAGGTATTCAGAAAGTGGATAAGAATAAGTTATTCAAACATGAAATAAGAGAATCGGAAGAAACATTAGACACATAAGACGACATTTACTTTAAATAAATTTAGTATAAATAAATGTAGTTGTACATAGTGTTACCCATCAAGTTGGAATAAAATATTTGTATCTCTTCTCATGAAATAATTGTGACAATGTGATTCATTCTTGATAGATAAAGTGTAACTGGGAGGTGATTTCTGATGTGCATAAATAGGAATAAAAAGGAATGTGACTGAAAACAAAAGTATTCCAAATTGATGAGCAGCAGTGTATAATAACAGACTAGCAGACATATGACAGAAAACAAAAAGAAGCAGTGTGTATAGGCAAGATAAAAAAACAAACAAACAAACAAACAAACACAAACATCAGGGATTGTCTCAAGTCTTTCTTCATATAATCCACAAAGAGCAAACATCACATAATGGATTAT
>JAPTYQ010000001.1:15605305-15622743 GCA_029814465.1 Ostorhinchus cyanosoma
CATACATATACACACACACACACACACACACACACACACACACACACACACACACACACACACACACACACACACACTGAAAACCCACCGACACATGCAGATACATAGCGTGACTGAGCGTACATGAATACATACAGTATATCTCCTGCTCTTTACTACAGTCACACCCAGTGGAACCTGCGTGACTACAGTAATGAAATAAAATATTCACAGAATCACAGTGTATTAATTTGATTGAGTCGACAAACATTTTTAAGTTCTGAAAGAGGACCCAGTGGACCTGTCTGTGGAGGAAGGCTGTCTTTAGGGCCAGTTGGTTTTCGTCTTCCTCTTTTGTCAGAGTGTGCTGTATATTTAACCCACCACGTTCCAACTTCTGCTGAATGAAGACTGAATTTGGAGGTTGCTTAATTTTCTTCTGTTGCTCCTTTCAAATACCGACCCTTCTGTAAGTGCAACAAAATCCAGAGACCTCCTCTTCAACCTGGAGATACAGTGTCACGATGTTTCTGCCCTTTTGATAAATGACTGTCTGGAGCAGGTTCCCTCTCTGCAGTCTGTCCTCCTGATTACAGCCGGACCACTCAGCATCTGGCCACCAACACACACATTCCACTTCACAGAAACCCCTGTTACACATTTTATGGCTCACTATAGCAAAAAGAAAATCAACAAGGCTTAATTTTCATTGAAGCTCAAGGAATGCCTGCATTTCTGAAGCTTTACAGAATTCATTTGTTGAGTTTCAAGATACACAAAGACAAAAAGCAGTAACTCTGGACTGAATATCTGCAAAATACATCTGAGCATCAGTTTAGGGTCGGTCCATGTGAAACTATCGGAAGGCTCTCAACTGACCGTGGTTTATTTGATACCTGATACCTAATAAACACAGTGTATTTAAAGATACCGTCTTTGCATTTTGTGCATTTACTAAAGCAAACATTCTTTCCGGATATAGAACTGTTTTTTGGTAGATCATAGAATGTGCATTTAAAATATGTGTGAAATATTTTTTTCATTTTAATCATCTCTCATGCATCTGTCATGAATAGTTAAAAAGCAGCATCTTGTGCTCGTTTAACTGTAACATCAGTCTCACACTCCAATCTCACAAAAAGTAAACAATATTTAAGGCTGAAATTTTGTATTGAATTCACCAGGACAAAAAGCATAGTTTTCTGATACTATGATGCAAATCAGATGTGGTCAGTGGAAAACATTTTCTGAAACCTGGTGATTTCAAGCAGATTTAGCCTATCTAGCCTATGCATTTGATGAAATGTGGAACCTTGAATCAAATGGTGACAAAACACCACAAACTGACAGGGAAAATTAGATGCTTTTTAATCAGGGTTCATTATTTAATATCTTATCATGTTTAACTATTTTTCAACTACAAATGACCCACTTCATCTCCTAAAAACATGATTTTTAAAGGATAATTAGTCAAATTAAAAACAGCACATTACTCCTGATGAATTATTATACATATGAGTTTTTTGTAATATAGAGCAGAACTACTTGTCATAGAAACATGACACATAGGTAATAAATACTCATAACAGAACTACAATATTAGTATTTTAATCAACGTGAACAAGCATAATAATACTACTTTATTGCACTGTAGTGTATTCATATCACTAAAAACAGAATCAGTCAGATTACAAACTCATAGTTTTAATAAAATAATTCTAACAAAAAATATTTATCAATGTTAAAAAAAAAAAAAACCCCAGCAACAATAACTACAGCTACTTTGCAAAAAATAACCGTAATCCAATCTGCACATGAGTGATGAAGGCATGCGAGCCAAAACTGAAACACACACATTCAACCACAGGAATCACAGGGAGAAGGAGGTTTTACCACAACGCAGCAGACAAGATCAGATCTACAACCACATTAATCAAACCGAACAGTCGGCGGTCAGCGGAGGTGGAGCTCTCCATCTGCCTAAGGTAAATACACAAAGCTCAATCTAAAAGTGAGTTTTAACTCCCAGGATAATGTGATGTATAGTCTCTGCTCCAACTAATGTAAAACTCACAGATTTTAATCATATGTCGGTGGAAGATTTGTATCTAACCTTTAGATCCTCCTGTATTTATAAGAAAACTGAACTTGAGGAAAGGTGGAAATGGAATGAGTCTACAGGAGTGGTCTTCATTTTTAGTGCTATTAAAAACTCCAGAAAAAGTCAAATTTTTATAAAATGAATATATTAAGGATAAATGATTAGTTGGTAGCTCTTTCTAGACTTTAATCTCTGCCATTACAATCTACTAATCTACTTCTAATCTCCTTTTTCAAGGCACTTTAACAAAACTCCAGAAACAGTATCTGACATCTATCAGCTGCTGTAAGTCATGATAAATGGAAGTGAAACAGGTTGTCCCGCCTCAATGGATTCCATATGACATACTGTATGTAATGCACACACTCACAGAGGGCACGCGTGACTTAGTGCATCCACCTCGTGACCTTAGACGCACACGTTCGCGCAGAAGCCACACACGTCAGATGGTGCTGCTGGGTGGCATGTGCTCAGACCCGGCTGGGGTTTAACCTGAAGTCTGGAGTGTTTGACTTTGTCCGATGATGGATCGTTCATCACTGGATAAACGTGCTTCGTCAAACTCTCCGTGACTCACTTTGGATCAGACTTAGACTCTGTTCATTCATTATTCACACATCAGCTCAGAATCCCACATCTGCTGACATTTAAGAATTTAACTCGGGTTAAATCTTTTATTTTCTTATCAAAAACAAGACCAATTTCTGTCCAAGAAGCTGTTTGGGATTGAGTTACTTCCGTATTAAATGTTTTTAAAGTAATCAAAATAGTAGTTTTTGGCAACTTTCTGCTATGTCTAAATTAGCTTGTAGCTTTGGGAAAACACTTGGCCAAGAAACTGATTCAATTATGTTCTGGAAATGTTTTTTGGTCATCTTAGCATTAATTGATTTGTATCTGCTCTCCTTACAGAGAAAAAAATGAACAGTAAGTTTTCAGATTTGTAATAATATGAGATGTAGAGACCATTCACCTGCACTTATATAGGAGTGTGCTGGGTATTTGGCCAAAATGCAGTGGTTCCTGGAATATTGACATTTAATCCTGTGCTTAAGGCGGGCGCTGAGTGTATATTGGCTAGATGTTTTTAGGAAGACCCCCTTGGAGTTTCCACAAAGACTTAATAATGCTTTCACAAGATGTTTATTGTTCTCTGTATAAGAGGCTTAGGCAACACATGTGCACAGTGAACCTGCAGCTCAGTCTATAATGCAACGTTAAAGGGCAATATAGCAGCAAACAGGACAAAGAAATGTAGGTTTATTTAGCTGCTAGACTTATGAGATTGTGTACAAAATATGTGACTCCAAGTGCTTCTTTGTCTGGTATGTATTCATTACAATTATTCACTAATACATCCTACACATTCCCATGAGCACCTCTTTCTCCGTAGCACTTTCACTTCACTCATTACATCATTAACCACAGCAGTTTTTGCTCCATTTGTTTCTCCCAAATGCACTTTAGGTTGAAATTAATTTGAGCTCCAGGGGGGGAAAAGGACAGCAGGACATGTCAATTGGTGCAAACATTCTTGTCTGTGATTGGCAGCTTACTGGAGAACATTCCATTAATGGAGCTGAACTTGACCTTTGGCCTCATAGAAACTGCAAACGTCCCTGTCGACCCCGAGAACAATCTATGGGGCTGAAAGCTGGAACATAAAATAAATGTAATGACCACCTCATAGAGCTGAGAGGTTTAGAGGAAATTAGGTATTAATTAAATATTTGGAACATACACGGAGCTTCCTCGTGTTCACAAAAGGACGATGTCAAAGTTGAATGATTATTAAAGTTACAGCATCTTTATATTTTACAGAACATGTGGAAAAACAGTTTAAGTTATGTTTATTTTTCAACATATGCTCCATCTCAACAAGCGTTGATACCTGCCTTTAAGTCCATCTGTGTAAAACTGAGGGCCACGCAACTTAAACCATGTCAAAGCTCTGTTCTTTCTCCATGAACTCTTTGAAGCCCCCTCATACTGATTTAAATAGTTCCTACTGGCAGAATCATCCTGAATAGTTTTGCACCAGACTGAGTCACCATCAGCAGGCTGTGGTGCGTACGTCCACATCTGTTGCTGCTGCCATCTGCTGACTTGTTCATGTGGATTTAACAGGATAATAAACAGCTTGTGGCTCTATTTCCACTTACTGATGTCACATCAAACCCACATGAGAGCTGATAAAAACACCCCACTGTTACAAACGGAGTATTTTCAGATGCAAACCCCAAATGGAATTGAAGAGAATTCCTGTGGGATGATTTCAGAACTGAAACAGTCACAGCTACCAGCACAAGAAAAAAAGACAATAACTGCAAAGATCAAAACAAACTCACAAAAATTAAAGGAATATGTAATTAGATGTGCTTTTATGGAAAGAGAAGTAATTCTTCTGTCTCATATGATGTTGGATAAATAACCCAGTACTATATTCTGCATTTCATATCAATGTCAGACAGTTATTTCTATGGGCAGAATTACACTAAAACAGCTGCTATATAAACACACTTCATTGTTGTTATCACTAAATATGAGCTCAGATTACTTTTCAAATTTTCATGCATGTACACAGAAAAAATTATGCATGCAATAAAAATCTATGCATATTGTGACGGCCCCCTCCTCTACCAGCGCCTGCACCTTCTGTTTGCTTTTACCTTTTATTCATTTCAGCCTTACATCTATACTATCCACACACCCATACGCACACGACTGATATTACTGACCTCCACACCTCATATTTATCTGGGTATTTTGGTTATCTTGCTTTATGCTTTGAATAAATCTTTGTATTACTTTAGCACTGTGTATTTCTCCCGTCTTTTTGTCATAGCCTAGAGCCGGATTATGACAATGTTATAGCTCTCATTAAAGTGAAATCATGCATAAATATATATCTTTTTCCTCTCTGTGAGACTGCAACTCAAAATAACAACTTTACTCAATTACAAATACATATAGCAGTTTTATGGGTGCCTTTTTATTTTATTATGGTTGCAAATCTGACAACTCTGATGATATTGTCAAAACTACATCACAAGGTCACAAGCATTAAATGTCAAGTGGAAGATAACATGGATTTTGCAAACTGCGCGTGCTTGAGAGATGAAGAATAAGGAAAGAAATCAGATGTGCTATCTATCTATCTATCTATCTATCTATCTATCTATCTATCTATCTATCTATCTATCTATCTGTACTAGTATGATGTTGTAACTTTAACGATGAGTGGGGTTTCATTTCCAAAGTAAATATTTCAACTCCTACATCTGAACAAGTGCTTCAAGTCACTTATTCCCACTCATTTCTTCAACACACCTTTTTTAATATATACATTTAACGACTGTTCCTGTTATCCTTCATAGTCAAAAAACTGCTACGCTGTCATGATTATTACACCGTCACTACATAAATGGATAACTGTGAATGTATGTCATTCATTGAATCCTCAAATACGTCACCCTCCCTGAACCTACACCACTCATCACCTTGTAAAAGCCAAACTGGAATGCAGGTTTTTTGTTTTGTTTTGCTCTAGCATCATATTTAATAATGATTGAATTAAGACTCTGATCCAACTTCAGTCTCCTGGAGGTTTTATAAATTCCCTTGTGTGTCTTTTGTAACGATCCACCTCTCTGCTCTGAGAAGTTTGGACGGTAAAATCTGATCGAGTGGAATCAGAGATAAAACTCCTGGTTCATTCAGCGATCAGGAAAACAAACAGTTTTCATTTCATATGCTTGTGAATAATGCAGTGATGATTGCTTTTTTCTTATCATACCAGTCAGCTGACAATTTATAGTAATCTGAGTAAGAATTTCACCGCTCTGCTTTGTATTTATTTCAAGTAACAGCAAATATCATAAATGACCAAAAGACTGTTTACTTTCCAGAGTAGATGTCACAGATGTTTTTAAAGTCACAGATATTCCTGTAGGACTTCATGGTTCTCCTTTTATGCTCTAGATATTCTTTTTATGTTATATTGTAATTCTTGGGCACATGATGCAAAACCAATTCCTGAGTGAATGAACACTTAAGCGTTATCTGATCTTGCGTTCCATTCTTAAAAGCGCTGTATATTATTTTAGGAGTTCAGGCTCTTCAGCATTTGTCTCCCCAGAAGTAAACTGTGAATTTTATGTCTTGTGCAGCACAGTGCAGATTGAAAGTGTCACACACGTTGATCATATCACCCTGAGATCATCTAGATATCAGAACTGTTAGGACCATTTAACCCGTAAAGACCCAGTGGGACTTTTGCGGCAGTTCCCAAATGAATTTTTCTCTCTATTTAACCTTTCTTATGTGATTTATCCCCATTTATTATAATATTATCCTCTGAATTGTGTGTTTCTTCAACAAAAATCTGGTATTTTCCCATATTTAATTTACAGGTCAGGTAGATGTTAATAAAAGCTCAGATTAAAGTTAATTGTCATAATATCAAAAACAGAGAAAAATTAAGACAATGTAACTTTTTCAATAAAATCTCTCACTGTAATTGATCCAATTCCATGTGTTTCACTGGTGAATTAGTGTCGTAGAAGATGATGGTGTTTTCACATTCACTACAGAGCCTCTGAACGTCCAAATGGGCCATATCTGATGACAATGAAAAGATAAATAATTGTATTTTACACCAATTATTTACATGGATTGATAGGATTAATGGATCAACGGGTATTAAACCTTTTACACTGGTAGATTATTTTGGTTGCCAGTGGTTGTTTCCTTAATCCTTAATCACTTCTTATTTTACCTCCAGCTGCTCCTGTTTTTAAGTAGATGTCTTTTGTTTTAAGTTCATCTTTATCACTTTCACTTTTTGGTATTTCTGATATGGCACTGTATGTTTCAAATATTTTGTGTTTTAAGTCCATAATTCCACTTTATTTTCCCTCCAGCTGCTCCTCTTTTTAAGTAGACTTCTGTTTTTTTATTCGTCCTTGTCACTTTTACTTTTCGGTTTTTCTGATATGTCCATTGTATGTTTCAAATGTTTTGTTTTGTCTCAGTTATATTGTAAATAAGGTTCTGTCCTCAATACAGTAGTAGAAAAAAAGTTTGCGCACACCCTTAAAATTTTACAGTTATGTCGTGGATGTTTTTCCGCTGAAACATCCAGTTTTTTGACCAGGACAGAACAGAGCTCATGCAGAGGGGAGCATGTGGGTTTGGAGAAGGGAACAATACATGGCAGATTTCAGTGCCTTAAGAATGATCCTTAATGCAATATATCACAAATCCATGGGATGTCCTAAAACTTTGTTCTACCACTGTACATCTCTGAGTTTAAAAAAGGTTATTAATGAATGAATGAATGAATGAATGAATGAGTAATTGAACTGACTTGTTTGCTGCAAAAGTAATACCCTTAATTTTGTATCCCATGCTGTGTTTAGACTAACAATGCATTATGGGAACGACAGACTGTCATACTGGCAGGACATGTTGACGGCTCTTGACTACCTGACATGTCAACAATGCCGTGCAGCCATGTGTGGAGGTAAACACACATAGCCTCTTCCTCTCTGTCTTCCTGACTCCATCCCCACCTCACCTCCTCCTCTCCAGCTCACTGGGTCGATTCAGAAAAGCGTTGATCCCACTTGTTCTGGTTCACTAAGGCCTGGAATTCCCTGTCCGGACCAACAGGAATGGAATCCTCTCCATCCTCAGAGACAGCTAAAAGCCTGTCTGTTTTAAAGAGGGGTCTCATAAACCTGTCGGTCCCGACGGTGTCCTTTTACCTACATAGCATCAGTCTCAGCTCAGAGCATTCCCGGACGCTCTTAAATGGCAGTTTATGGGTAACCTGTCAGCCCCGGGATCATCAGAGGTTTATGACAGACCAATAAAAACGCTGCTGTGGTTCGGAAGCTCCCTAACTCATCGCCTCTCTTCAAACCCAACCCCCCGTTCACTTTTCCTGTCTCTAAAGATTAGAGGAGACCCCAATAAACTCATCACCCATTTCCCCACTACACCCGCATCTGTCTACTGCGCCCATCTCCTCTGTTATCTACACCCAGCTTAGACTTTACAGTGACAATGCAAGCTTTCCAGTGGTGAACACACTTATTTTTTTTATCATTCCCTGGTTATCATGGTCAGTCATCTAAATTAGGAGATAATCTGAAGTTTACTGGGCTCTCACAAAGTCCTGATCTCAGAGACTTTGTTCATTTTAAAAGTATCTATGGTCCTGTTGCTCTAAATATTCTCTTACATTACCACCTCCCACCTGAGGTTTGATATAATATCGGATATATCTGAAGCAAATCTGACAAAATATCAATGATGCAACTGGAATAATATAGAAATAATGGAATCCTGATTGGAAAAATTATAAGACATTCAATCATCATTAGATTGCTAAGTAGTCTGATTCAGACATGATTCAATGATCAGACATCTAATAAGAATGTGAAATAATCCATATAACCCTCTTTCAAAGTCAACCATTTCACACAACAAATACATAGATATTTGATTCTAAAAAATTTGTTTTACACTTTAAAAATGTAAGAAAATAAGTAATATATCAATATCAGTCAATAGTACAAAATTATTATAATTGTTATTATTTACTGCATTGAGATTAAATTTATGTAACTTTGATGACCATAAAAACTGTCAATGAGCTGAAAGCTAGTACAACAACTTGGAAAAAACACCTAAATGTCAATTGAAGATCCATCACAAATAGTAACAGCCTGTTTTTCTCTTAAGTTCATTCAGCCACAGATGAACAGAGGATTTTTCAGCATCGTTTTGCACATGGGGCACTCTGTCTTTTCCTGTTTGTCTTCTGTTTCTTTTCCAAACACATAAGCCTTCACCAATAGCACCTTTCCATATGGCGACATGGTATTTTATGCATTTCTCAGTCTATTTTATGCCTTTCACTGGTCAAACTTTACGGCGGCTGACCTTTCCTTTCCATGATGTCCATCAAAGCAAACATGCTCCACTGTTTTCTTACCTGTGTGCTCACAAATTGGAGGTGACAGTTTTAGACGGGGCAGCTAAACGTGGTAAGGGTCATCCATAAAAGCATGGGCCGAGGTCAGTGCAGCGGGTTTACATTTCTGGTTATGGTTTACATGACAGATGGTAGAGTTACGGCTGAGGTAACATATCTTTCACATACATCAAGGCCAGGAGGACCGGTGGTGTCATACGTTTCTGCTTGTTTTTGCATCTGACTTTAAGGTGAGTTTAGAGATGTTTGCATTTGTCTGTGTATTTATGTTTGACCATTAGTCATAAGAGGTTTGTAGTATATTTTAAATTTGACTCAAATTTGTCTCATTTTTGGATGATTTTCATTTCTTTCAAAAGTGTTGTGTTATCTTGTTCCTGTTTTTTCTGAATGCTCACCAAAGAAACATGTTGATTTGATAGATAATTTAATAGAATGCAGGCTGGTGTGTTGTTATTTTGCACAACTGAAAAGTAAGAAGTACAATTGAAAAAAGATGCTTTCACAAACTTATTTCTGCAAACAAACTGAATTTAAGTGTGATCCAGGAGGGTGAGAACTTTTAACTTTGGGTACCCAGTTCAGCTACAGCTTCTTGTATTTTTTTTTTTTTTATTTTTAAATAAATCCTCAAATGTTTATGCTCTAATGTTATGTGCAAATAAATATGCAATAACAAAAGCTTGTAAAATCTTGAGTAAATTAAGCTCCTGAGACCTAGGAAAGTACAAGTACAACTGTTGCATCATGATGCAACAGGTTTTTCCAGAAGCATCTTTTAATTTTTTTTTTTTTTTATCAAATGTCATTTGTGGTGGACGGTTTTTTGTTTTGTTTTTTTGTATAAAGCTGTGAAACTTTTGTCCACATACGAAGACAGAAAACCTATAGCTAGGTCTTAAGAGGCTAACACTGAAATAAATAAAGGTAAAGCCACTGTGTGTTGGTAGAAGTGAAAACTGTAGGTTGATAACCAACGTGATGAATGAGTCATCTGTGTTTTAAAAACCCTGCATTAACATCCAACCTCAGATATCTGACCACAGGTATCCAGTTATAGGCACATCTGTTCACACCTAGCAGGAAAATGCATCTTCTGTTCCCATCCCAAGCCTAAAACCATAACAGAAGCTTTCATTTCAAGCTGAACAGACTGTTTCTTTTCAACCCATCAATAGACGTTAAACATCAGTTTATGCCAACTTTGACCACTCTGTTTGTTCTGCATGACTGCATTTTAATTATGACTGAACATTCAAGTGCAAATGCATACTTAAGAGCCTCTACCAGATTATGCAAATTGTGGGTATTAATAATGGATTCGATTTCTAAAGCACTTTTCAAGGCAGCCAAAGCGCTTGAGCCATTATTCATTCACTCTCTGGTGGTGGTGAGCTACATTTGTCTCCACAGGCTGATGGAAGCGTGGCTGCCAATACGTGCCAAATGGCCCCATCGACCACCACCAAACATTCATATGGATTCCAGTGTGAATGACACTGGAGGAGACAACGACAAAATAACTAGGAAAGCTGGGATTAGAACCTCCAACCCTTCAGTTATTGGACAACTCGCTCTACCTCCTGAGCAACAGCCGCCTCATGAAGGAAAAAACCCATCAGAGCATCTATCTTTGTGTTCTCAGGAAGCCCTGCATAGTTCACAGCCTGGCCAAGACAGTCCTTATCTGGATTTGACTAAACAAACAGGTAAGATCCTTCCATTGGAGCATTACTGTAGTGATTAATATGTTTCAGCTGTAGCATGTTCTTCAAATCTAACTAAAGCAGTGAGTAGCTTCTCATTTCTTAATTAACAAAGACTGGACTGTGTTTCCGGAGAAGAAGGTCATTTGGTCTGATGAGTCCAGACTGATCCTGTTACAGAGTTATGAGCGAATCAGGGTGAGAAGAGAGGTGGATGAAGTGATTACCCAACATGCCTTGTACCTACAGTCCTGAAAAAAAGTTTTCGGACACCCTTAAATTTTTACACAATTTTACATACAATCATGAAATATCTGCAGAAAAATAGTTTTAGTGTTTCAAAAGATGTGGCTGCATCAGACAAACAGATGCAAATGATTTTTTGTTTTTTGTTTGTAAGAAAAAAATAAAGCTAAATATTGAAAGTTTCAACATGTCGTGTCCTGGATGTTTTTCTGCTGAAACATCCAGTTTTGACCTCAACAGAACAAAGCACATGAAGAAGGGAGAGTGGGTTTGGAGAAGGGAACAACACTTGGCAGATTTCAGTGGCTCGAGAATGATTCTTAATGCAATATATATATATCACAAATCCATTGGGTGGCCAAAAACTTATTTCCAGGACTATACAGTACAAGTCTGTGGGGTCAGTGTTACAATCTGGGGTTGATTCAGTTGGTCAGGTCTAGGTACAGCAATGTTATATGTCCAAAAAATGATGGAAATAAATGTTGCACCACTGTGAACACATGCCATAATCAAAGCTAAAGGCAGTTCAATAAAATATTAGAGGGCAGGACTTGGACATTTTCGATGTATTTAAAGCACACTGGTTTGAAAGTGTCCTGACCCTGTCTCATCATGAATTAGAGCTGACAACATGTGTTTGGATGTGTTAAGATAGATGTTAATGCCTGGTCTTAACTGCCTATTTATGTCAGTAACAAACACAAAATCAGGCAAATTTAACCACAAGCTCTTAACTTCATAAAGGTTGTCAGTAACCAGTGTAGATGAAGCTGCATAGTTTACACTAAAATTCCCTTTATACGAAGATCTTAAAAATTGGTACTAATTTATAACAGAATTCAGATTTTTTTTTCAATACTTTAATTAATTTATAAAGAACCACCCAGTAAACATGGGGGAACATAACTCAAAATCTATGTAAAACATGACAGAATGTGCTCTGGCCTCGTGTGAGGCCTGAAATGATTGAATGATCCCCAGCTGGTGCTGAAATAGGAAGTCACTTCACCTGTTTTCTTAAACTAAATTCTCTTTTCAGCAGAGGACTTTGTTCCGGCTTTTAGCAGAGCAGTGATTTAATGTTGTAATGAACTTGTTTCATTCATGCATACCCCCCCTCTGTACTCTGTACAGCTGTAAAAATATGAACTGGTCACCACTGAGGGATTATTTATTTCAAATGAGATTCATACTGTCCTGGAAACAGAGAAAAAATTTAACACAGAAGAGTAGAAAAACATCAGTGTTTAACATTAACTTAAATTTGGCATCAGAGCACAATGACAGTGGGACCTCCACCAACCTGTATCATACATGCGTTCATCTGTTTTATATATACTGAATACTCAAAGATGTGAGCGCTCTCAATCCTCCTATGGGTTTTTAAGCTTGAGATGAACCAAATGATATCCACCCAGTGCAGCAGCTGCAAACCTATGAGTGAGTGTTTTTACATGACGTGTGATTTAGACCCGACAAAACCGTGTCCGTTCACAAAAAAACAATATGAGAAATACTGTAATTGGGCAATCAGAACATTCTTAGATATTATTATAGTACAGAGGAAAAGTCTTTCAGTTTAAATGACGCTGATTTATTTACAACTAAAACAAAAATTATCTCTTTTTTCTTGATGCATTGTCCATGAAATTCAAACTAATCAAAGCTGCTGCAATAGCATATCACTAGAAATAAGAAAATTTGAGGTGAAACTGCAGATTGCTGGATGGTTTTATTTGATCTGTTACCGTCTGTCCTTGTAGACCAAAAAGCCTATAAAATAAAGTTAATGACCCAGTATTTGCACTGTAAATATGTGAAATATCATCACATATTTAAGTCAAGGTTGGGACTCAAGTTGAAAAGCATCAACATTTCATCTTACATGTTATTTTCAAAGTATCACTAAATGGGAATACCTTTGATTTGACCTGATTTTTAGTATAATTCACATGCAAAAATGTAAGTCAAAACAAGTTGTAAATTATTTTTACCAACATGCCCTGTATGCTGAAACCTAAAACACAGCTAGCTCTGGGGCTACAGCACCTTAGTTGTCCAGAATCCAGAATCCAGTCATCCATTCACTTAATCCATGATAAACACATGCCAGGCCCGTAATAACACTTCCTCTAAATGCTTGTGTGTGTCCCTGGGCTTGACCCTTCGCTCCCTGTAAGTGGACCATAACTCTCACCTAAAAGTCATCTGGTGTGGTTTACAGTCTGTAGGGGGTCAGAAGATGGAGTGCTGTTAACTTTATCACTATCTTCACAAAATCAAAGGTGCTCACTAACACTACCAGCAACGTGGATTAATGACGAGATGAGAAGAGTGGGAAGACAGACGCACTGAACAAGAGACGACGCAGGCGAAAGACAGACACAAATGAAAGAATTAGGAAATGTTGATATAGTTCTGCTCAAATCCCACAGAATCAGAGGGAAATTGCAGTGAGCCTTGTCAAGACGTCCCAAAATCACAACCCATTTTGTTTTTTTAAACTGCAATGATTACGCAAATTCTGTGCAATATAAGAAGAGAAACAGAGGAGCACTAAAGCAGGCCCTTGGCAGGCTTTTCTCCACAGTGATTACAGCTCATAGTTGTCAACGTTGTAACAACCATCTGAGACAGCGTTTAGATGGACTCGCTGATAGGATAAGACAGAGCTGCTGACCAGAGAGTTAGACCGAGCCATGAGCACGACAGAGAATAAAAAGATACTGAAAGACAAATTAGAGGGAGGGAGATGGACAGCCCTGAGAAAATTTAAGGGAGAGACTGAGGATGTGTTGGAGAAACCGAGGTGATCTGTTCATCTGGAGGGTGATGGTTTGTTTAAAATGCCTGTAAATCATTCACACAAGAATGAACAGAGTTGAACAGAGGAGAGGTGCACAGAGGTTAAAAACAAGTAAATATTAAGATCGGATAAATCTAAAATGGGACAGACAGTTGTTAGGTTTATAATGTATCTGTAGAAATGTATTTCTTATAATACCCTCAAAGTGAGCAGATGGAAAGCATCAAGTCAACAGTTTGCGCACACAGGATTGTCAGACAGACAGATTTGTCTTTTGTTTTATATAGTACGTACATATCATATATATTATTAGATTAGATAGAAATTTAAATGGTGTTGATTCCTTAGGAAAATTAAGGTTCCAGCATTCACTCAGCGCAATAGCACAAAGATATAGGAGGAGGAGGAGAGGAACAACAATTAGCAAAGTTATTAAAAATAACAACACTAGTACTGCTAATTACAAATAAAGGCAATAATAACCACCAATAACAAAAAAACCTACAACAATAAACAAACATTGCACAATGGAAATTGCACACCCAATATATTATATGATGTATCATATTATTTCCATCTGTGCAGCTGTCTCTACAGGCCACAGAGTATGTTTTATTGCTGTGACCTTCACTCAGAGCTGCGCCTGAATTCCTCTAACAATGACAGGATTGAGGCTGCCATTGTCACAGCCTTTAAAGTCAGAAATAACTATATATATATATATATATATATACGATTCGGACAAAGAATTTCATAACCCATAGAAAAACATACGTCACTGTCCTGTGTATGTGAAATGCTGAAAGCATCCTGGACAACCACAAAGTCAGCTGCGTCACTCGTACACTCGGTGGAGATTAAAAGTTTTTTCTTGTGTTGTCCTTAGTCTAACAGAGCCAAAGAATCTCACTCGATAGTTTGAGAAAAGCTTGTATGATTTCCAACTTAAAAAGATTCCTAAAGATTTAAAGCACAAAATGAACAATCTTAGGTTCTGTGTGAATGTACCGTATCACAGACCCATAAGGTCAATGAAAGAGTGGAAGGGAAAATCCCTCTGATTTTCTAAAACGACAGGATTTCATGCTTGTTACAGGTTTTTACTGAGATGCTCTTTGCCTTTGTTGCTCAAACCCAACGGTATGAAAGAGACAGTATCCTAAAACGCTGCAACAGATGTGTTACAGAGCTCCTTTCCTTAACAGAATCCACACTTGGTGGAGTTTTACTGCAGCTCAAGGTGCACCGCAATCTTTCATGTTTACCTTTTACGGGGACGCCGACACTAAATGACATCTGTGCATCGAACAAGTGGTTGTTCCAAAGCCGAGGCGTGTTTTGCAGATGGATGGTGAAAGGGCTGCACTCTATTCCAATCAGGATTTGTAGGTGCACAAGAGAAGAAGGGTGATTTAGGCACAAGAAGAAGTGACCCCAGAGTTTTATGGTTAAAGAGTGAAAAGGAGTTTCTGTCCTGGCCTTTGGACCTCGGTTCAACTCAAGACGTTCTTAATGACATTCATCAAAAGCCTGAACATCACCAAAGACTCATTCACAGTCTGGTGCTCAAAGCTTGACCATGGACTTAGAGACATGAAAATTCTCCCTCTCTGCAGTTTCTTTCCTTCAATGGCAGCTTCTGAGCCTTTGTGGCTCGTCCACTGGAACGAGATGGGTTCTGAATGATGGCTGTCCATTTGTGTGGAGTAGAAATGTGGAGTGAAAAGGAGGGCAAAGGACGACTCCTGTTTGCGATTTGCCTGGAAACTTCACAAAACTAACATCCACAGAGTGGTTTCTATAGAAGCCAGTGCTATTGTGTGCAGAAGTCATGGGGTTAATGCCATTCTGGAGGAACCTGAGTTCCAGTTGGTTGTTCTGCGTAGTGAAGAGGTTCTTGTTGACTCTCTGTGTGGGTGTTCATGTCCCTGGTATGTTCACACCAGTGTGTTTGGTAATCTGTCAACACCTGTATTTATTTATTTGTTTAAATTTATTAGCATTTTTAACATTTACGAAGTATTTTCAAGGCTATGTGTCTGTATTCATTGTTTTTTTTTATATTTGCTGTGGCTACACTGTTTTTTTGGTTTTTTGTTACAATTTATTCCATTTGTATTCTTGAGATGCACTTTATTATATGTGTAAAAAGTGATGTACCATTTTACTTGTCTAACTAAAACATCAGGTAATGCATATACATTTAAAACTACATTTTGGGGTCATCTTAAGGACTCACCTGTGACTATCTCATTAAAGCAAAAATGCCACAAAAAGTCATCTTAAATAATACACTTGTAACCCTTTCATCACCAACTCGTAAAATAGAGAAACCCTACTTATTGCTAAGCGAAGCTTTAAGGTGTTTAATACACAAATATGTTGGCCTATCGTGAAAGAGACATGTCGTAAATTAACCGCCAAGGGTAAGTTATGACTCACTCTTTTTAATAATTATTTAGAGGCTAACAGGCATACTTCTGGCATTTTTAACCCTTAATGAAATATAAACAGAAATATATGAATTACTTTATGAAGTTCAAAGCAAACGCACAACCACAGTGTCTTAGCTTACTTTAGACTTTGTATTAACAAGATGGGATTTCACATGAATGAAAACACATAGTATAAAAACTAAATAAAGAAATAAATGGTTTAGTCTTTAGTTTATGTTACCTGAGGTCACTCTTTGTTTAATCAGTTTTTAGTAAGCTAGCATTAGAATCTCTGTGGCGCTTTACCGTTGGAGTTCATGAACCCAGGTTAACGGTACCTCCATGTGGGGAATGAACTCTGCTCCTACCGTGTGGAAACCTTCTGCGGTGTTTTCCTGGTCTGAAGCTGTGATGAGAAGCAGGAGCCTCAGCCTCACCAACCACATGAAGAAAGTCCGTCCTAGGTCCTGGACACGACCCTCTGGTCCGGCTTCCTCCTCTGGCATCCGTACCAGGGAAAATGTGCAGTAATGCACGTGACGGCCTCCTCTTGCGATGCGGCGGCTAAGCTAACGGAGCTAGCTTAACTTGCAAAAAGAAAAAAACACGCCCGCTCTACCGCCGGAAAACTGTTCAAACTTAGTCACTCCAGAATGTGTCGACCAGCAAACAGGTCGGAGTCCAACAGAACTCAGAGCACATAACACATGCAAGTCTATCTCTGCTTTATGCCATTGTCCTCCTTCTTCTTCCTCACAGACAGGTGACCCGGAAATGACAACACTATGGGGTCATTAACTCTCAACTGTTACAAGAATTAAGAATTAGAAAATGAATTATTTTTATAAAATTTCATCATATTGATGGCTAAGTTCTTAAAATCAAACCCTCTTTTTTACCTTTAGAAAGGAAGTAGAATCCTATATCAAGACTTTACATACTTTACATATCATAATTCAAAAGCAATGAAAAGTTTGTGTTCCAAATTTAATATTCTCTTATAGTCTTCATTCATCCTTTGAACTTTCTTATTACACACTTTTTATTTATATACACTGCAGTCTGTTCGTAACCCCTGGCATTACTTATGTATTTAGTTCTATTTTGTGGATATTTGTTGTTAAACGTGTCTTTAGTATAATATCCAGTACTATTATAT